>QGSO01000324.1:0-240599 GCA_011037825.1 Carya cathayensis
GATTCTACTGGCTGTCTTTTGATCCTATAGAAGAAGCTCCACATCAAGTCGGCCGTTCGCTAGTTGATTGCTTGAGCCATCATTAGGTATTATCAATTGGAGCTAATTGAAAAGTACATAGATTATAAACTTGGGACGGTTCTAAGATAGTCAAAACTTTCGACACTTGAGCATTGTTAAGGTCAGTTGAATATGCTTCCTCTTGCGGGCTCTCCCTAACGTAGGGGTCCTCTCCTGTCTTGTACAAGAACTTTTTTTGCACTATCTTTAGATTTCCTCTAGAGTGTGTGTAGCGTAGGTAGGTGGTGGGAAGGATTTGGAGGGCCTTTATGAACGCCTCTCCCTTACTGAAAAAGAAGCTGAGGAGATAACGGTGGATTCATCAAAACTAGATGCTGTGATAGCAAGGGGTAGAAGATCTTTGATATTTAAGCCGCTCACTACAAAACATTTTAACAAGAAAGCTTTCAAGTAAAACCATGAGGAGAATATGGAGACCTATAAAGCCGATGCATGTTAGATCTAGATCCAACCCTATTTATAGCTGAATTTGAAGATGTTTGAGATAAGAAAAGGGTGAAGAGAGAAGGGTTGTGGACTTTTGATAAACATCTTGTTTTAGTAAGTGAGGTGGATGGGTTTCAATGAGTACACTAGATCAGGTTGGTTGAAGCTCTCTTCTGGGTTAGAATCCATAACCTTTGATGGCCATGAATGACTACATGGGAAATATTATTGGGAATGCTATAGGGAGGGTTGAGGAAGTTGGAGAAGGGTGAGATGGCATAAGGGGAATTTGTAACAACTAGGTTTAGCACCAGGCTTGCTTTTTAAGTATTTTTGGGTTTATAGGTATGAAAAGCCCATTTGGGATTATGAGTAAATTTTTGAAAGAGACTACGAGTCTAAGATTTTATTTTTAACGGATATTGAACTTTTATTGGGCTTGCCATTTTAGTTAAAATCATTAAATATTTTGATTTGGATGGAATTTTGGTTTAGGCCAAGGAATTTATGGAACAAGTATATTTTTTTAAAGATTAGTCCTAACCCAAAATTAGGAGAAAAAGCCCAAGCAATGAGATCTTGTATCGGACTCCACGTTCGACATGATTCACATCCATTTGTCAATGCATGCATGCTTCAATCACGTTCGTTTTCCATGGCTTGTTGATGCACATCTCTCTTTCCCTCACTCTCTAGGGTTTTGTTTTCAATCCTCTATATATATACTTTTGCATGTCACAACCATCCCTCATGCACAAAGTAACCCCAAGTTGCCGCTGCCCTCTTTTCACAACCTTAGCCATCCAAACACCTTCTAGCATCTACCCTCCATTGTGAATGCATGACAACCACCTATGGGTAGGAACAATGTTTGCGACTCTATTTTGCTGCCCAAAAACATAGCACATTTGTGCTCTCAGCTTGTACATAGTAGAAGTCGAGTGACGTCGCCGCGCATCGCAATCCACCGTTGCATGAACCACCATTGATCTTCAGCCTTGCTTGGGCACCGTCACCCTCACGTCGCCTTGGTATGTACACGTAGAGCTCCCACCATTTCATCTCTCCGTTGCTCTCTCTCTTATATCTCTCTCTCTCAACACTCAGAAAAGTTGCCTACTCGCTCAGTGTCCCCAGCCGCACCACTGTGATACTTTCTCGGCAACTAGCTTGTCGCTTGGTCACTTTTGTAGCTTTGGGTAAGCTGCCGCTATTTAACGCTTTGGTTTTAGAAATGTTTTAATTACGTTTAGCTACTTTTAATGTTAGGAATTCATGCAAGAGTTGGTAAATTACAGTCTTACCCTTAGGTTCAATTCTTAGCAAGTATGAGAGGGATGTGTTTTGTTTTATGGTGGGCTTGTTGTGTTGGGTCCAGATAATTTGATGTTAATTGATTTTCCACGTAGGCTTTATGATAAGTTGGACGTTCTTTCAAAGTCTAGGCTAGACTTAGTTTTAAAGGGTAGCTTTGATATCTCATATGGGTATGTTTTTTAAAAATTCAGCTCATGTGTTTTGGACTTGGGTAGTAAATTATTTTGGACATGTTAGTATTTTAGTTATATTTTTTTAATATTTAAATGGTTTGGGTATTTATTAAGTGGACATTTATGAATTTGAGAAATGATAATATTTTAAAGTTACGAGAATTTTGGACTTATAAGAAAAATAGGTTATTTAGTATTTTAGGTTTAAGTATTGAAATACGTGGTTATTGAAAATTTATGGAAGTTATGTGATAATCTTATAGGTGACAAGTAATTTTTGTTCGACACTGTTGTGGAAAAATTTTTGAAAAGCTAAAAGTCCATGTAAGCGGGATTCTTATGCTAGACTTTACATAAAAATAAAATGAACCAAGATTGATTTAAGAAAATGTGCATTATATGTTATGAAAAGAATTATGAAAACAACCTCAGTTATTTGGTCGACATCATTCATGAACTCTGATGAAAGAGGAAAGCATTTTTGTCATGACAAATGTCGACATGAGCTCATTTTTCTAGTTTTCAGTTTCTGAATTGCGCAAAAGAGAGTGAAAACGAGATTTTGTGCATAAATTATGTTTTTGTGATTTGATTTTGTTATGTTTTGAAGGTGTTCTGTACTCTGATATGATATAGTATGATTTCTAAAAACTTTTAGTATGACATTCTGAATTTGGATATAATTTATTGATGGCGATTTGTTTGACCTACCACGGGTGCTAATAGTGGCTTCTGTTTGGGTTAGAAACAAAGTGGTTTTTCTTGTGGTATTTCCTGTGTGCACACTCGGGGCTCCGAGAATAAATAAGAGGAAGATTCACATTCCATATCTGTTCGGTTAGTTATCGAGGTTTGCACAACCCTAGCACAGGGGTTAAACATAGCTATGATGTAATATGATGTTCTGGTATGATGATGGTCAGTTATGCTATGCCAAAAGAATTTTAAATAAGAATATTTTTTAACTTTCGCTCTGATATTTTTGATAACATGTTCTGATTTTACATTTTGACCGTATAAACATTTTGTTCTGCATTCTGAACTTTGTAAATGCTCATGTTTACACACTGGCATATGTTTTCTGCTTATTAAATTATTGATAACTTACCCCCTTATGTCCACAAGATTTTTTAGATAATCTTGATGGTTCAGTTGGAGAGCAAGAGTAGGTAGTGTTAAAGAAATTTGATGATCATAGAGGAATAAGTACCCGACGGTACAAGTACTTATTTGATTCATACTTAGTAAATTGGTTATTTTTGGTTATTTTGATATGTTGAGTTAAGGATATTTCTTAGTCTTTGGGGAATTTTTAATTTATTTTATTAAGAATTTTTTTGTTGTCCCTATGAAGGAATATGGATATTTGCGTTAAGCAAATAAACTAATATTTTATGAATTTTTTCAGATTTTATAGTTGTGATATTAGAGTTGATATTACGTAATAAGAATTAACCCTCCAGACCTCCGAGATCAGGAAGTTACAGAATTCATTCGAGTTAGGATTCACGTAGATATTACCAAGCCTCTGCTACGGGATAAGAAAATTAATCTCAATTTATCACAGTCTGTGTGGGTCAGTTTTATGTACGAGAGGCTCCCAAATTTCTGTTATGCATGTAGGATGTTGGATCATACTCATTGTGATTGTGAGTCATGGTCAGTGGAAATTGAATCGCATGAAACTGACATGCTCCCAAATGGTCCTTGGTAACGTGCTGGAAACAATAGTGGCCTACAAAGAGGATGGTAGGACCAGTAAAAGAAAAGGATGAAACCAACAGTGATGGTGGTCACTACGGCGGATGGCAGTCCAAGGGCTAAAAATGTTTCCATTCTGGGAATGCAAGAAAATGCAAAAAAAGTAAATGTGGGGTTTCCATCCTTATCAAAACCGTTACATAAGGTAAATGTTTGTGAGGAAAACATAAGGAAAGAATCTGAATGCAGAAAGTTAGGGGTTTTTGAAATGGAAGTAATCTGCCGTTTCAATTAGTGGGGAAATATGGGTCAGTGAAGGGGCCTCAATTGAATAAAATGGACATGAATAGCCCTCGTAGTGAAGGGATGGCCCAAAGTAAAGTGATGGATGCTGATAACCCAATAGCTTGTCTGTTGCTCCCTCATAACAAAAATGGAACTTGTAGATGGAAAAGGAAAGAGCCGTTATGTGCAGCTCATGACCAACCATTTCAAAGCTTGAAAACATTGGGGAAACAGAAGCTAGTGGTGGGGGAGAAGGAACATGGAAGATCTTCTAAGCGAGTAAAGGCACAAAAAATTAAGGTGATTGAAGGTATTGATGTCAAATAACATGTATCGGTGGAGGTTAGGTCCCAGTCCTGACGAGAACCATGAAACTTCTAAACTGGAACACCCGTGCACTTGGGAACCCACGTGATATTAAAACCCTTTGTGATTTAATCAGGAAGTTTTGTTTCTCCAAGAAACAAAATTGGCTACTCATGCTATGGAGAGATGTAAGTTCCTGTTGGGATGTAAGTCAGGTACTACAGTATGAAAAGTATCTTGGCCTCTCACCTGTGATTGGAAAGTCAAAATCTTATGTTTTTTTCTAAAATTAAGCGTAGGGTTTGGATGAAGCTCCAGGACCGGAAAGAAAGACTTTTCTCTCAAGGGGGCAAGTAAGTATTAATCAAATCAGTGGCTTTGTCTATTCCAATATATGCTATGAGCTGCTTCAAGCTACCTGCTACCGTCTATCCTATGTACACTACTTAAATCAATGATGACTAGCTTCTAGTGGGGGTAGATAAAGGAAGAGAGGAAAACTCACTAGATAAGCTGGGCTAAGATGTATGATTTTAAATATCGAGGAGGGCTGGGATTCAAAGACCTACATGAATTTAACATGGTCATGCTTGCAAAGCAAGGATGAAGAATCTTATAAGAGAAAGGTAGTTTATTGCACAAAATTTATAAGGCAAAGTACTTTCCAAAGGTACAATTTTTTATGCTCCCCTTGGTACAAATCCCTCTTATGCTTGGAGAGGTATTCGGGAGGTCAGACATTTATTGATTACTAGGGAATGGGTGTAGATGAAGCATTGGGAATGGTATGAATGTCAGGATTTGGAAGGACTCGTGGGTTCTTGGTTACCAAGGATTACTAAGTGACACTATTATTGCAGAATCTGTTTCTATGGAGGTAAATGTGGTTAATCTAGTAGATGAAAATACAAAGTGCTGGGACATAAACAGAATCAGAGCTCTATTCAATCCAAAATTAGTCGTTGAGATATTAAAAATTGCTCCAAGTGGTGAGGAAGATAAGTGGATATGGAAGAAAGAAAAAAGTGGTAGATTTAGTGTTAGGAGTGCTTATAGATTCTTTAAGGCCTGCAAAGATGCAAATATGGGTGAATCATTGACTGCAAATTATCACAATACTTTATGGTATATTCTATGGAAGTTGAAGATCCCCAACAAAGTAAAGGTATTTGTATAGAGAGCTTGTAAGGAAGGACTACCAACCATGGAAAATTTGAGAAGGAAAAAGATCAACGTGGAGGATAAATGCTTCTTCTGTAAAGACAAAGTGGAGGATCTGCAACATGCCCTTTTACATTGTCATAGTATTCAAGCTTTTTGGTCTAAATATTTGCCTATGGTTCAGAACATGGATCAGTTCCTACCATTCAAGGAGTAGCACTCAAATGAATTTACCACGTTTGTACTGATTGCATAGGGTCTTTGGTTCAGAAGAAACAAGATGTTACATGAGAAAGAGTGCATGGATCCTGCCCAGGTGGTTGATTTTGTGTTTTCACTGAAGAAGGTGCCTCAGATAAGTAGACAGAATCAGAATCCTAGGCAACAACAAAGATATCGATGGCTTCCACCTCTTGTTCGATCATACAAACTGAATGTTGATGGTGCTTCGTTCTATAACCAAAAGAAGGATGGAGTACGGATCATTCTCAGATATTCAAGTGGGAATGTAGTGTTGGCAGCTAATAAAAGGGAAGCAGAAGCCCCTAATCCATTTATTATCGAAATCCTGGCCATGTTAAGAGAATTACAGATCTATGCAAATATGGGAATACAAAATCTCATCCTTGAGAATGATTGTCTGTTGATGATATTTGAGATTCAACAAAGTAGTGACTCTTTTGTGGCTCAGTGAGTGCTAGTGCAAGAGACTGGAAGATTAATGCAGCTGTTTCAGAATTGTATTGATCAACACATCAATAGCCTTGGTAATGAGGCTGCTCACAGGCTAACTACACATGCTTGAAATGTTGAAGATATAAAGATGTAGTGGAATGGTGTTCCCTCTCATGTTTCCCAAGTCGTATGGCTTGAAAAACATTCTTTGTAATGTTCTTCTATTAATATGAAATTTATTTCCTATAAAAAAAAAGAAAAAAAAAACTTTCGACACTTTGAATTAGTAAAAGGGTTGGATGAATCTTCTTCCTAATGCAAATTAGGGCTGGGTGGCAGGTCCCCGCAAGCACCCCAGTTGTCTACCCAATCTGCTTGTCCCATCAGAGGATGGGTTGGCAATTTGAGTGTGGGTGCATGCAGGTTTTTCACTCAGAAAAACATATACAGGCAGGGTGGTAGGTATCCCACTCGACAAGAATTTTACCTGCCCACCCTTATACTTTTAAATAAACGTAACTATAAATTGACTAATTTTTCTCTCTCCGCTCATTTTTCTCCTTCCTCTGGCCATCCTTGACTCCTCTCCCCTCCTCTTTCCCTTCCTCTCGTCTCCCTTTTCCTTTCACACCTTCACACGGTTCACCATCATCTATTCTCCCTCATTTCTTCTCTTCTCCTCTCAGCCTGGCTTCTCTCTTCATTGTCGTGGGTTATAACCAAGTCATAATCTATGTCGATATGAACATGGTCGCCACCGTGGATTTATAAGTTGAAGACCCATGGTCACAACTGTGGTCGGTCTGTGACTTTTATGACTCATGGTTGCGATCGTGGGCTTGTGGGGTTTATGAGTATAAAATTGTGCTATTGTGCATAGATCTTCAAATATGTGCATATATATGGAGATCTATGAGATGTTTTGCGATTTGTTCAAACATTTTATTGAACTTGTGTAATGTATATACAATTTTGTTGGTTCTTTTTTATATAAAAAAATATTATCTTGCAGTGGTGGCATCAATCAACTATCTCGACAAAAGGATGTAGATGGTTAAAGATATGAACGAGGTGGCTATCTGCCTGTATAGGGTGGGTATACGGGCAGGTTGCACCCTTAATGCAAACTACTAGACCAATAATGAGGTTTCCAACTTCCAACAATTAATAATAACAAAGCACAATTTAAAGCTTGGGGCAAGAGTATTAGTTAGCACATAGCTATAGATGTTGAAGAATGATTTAAATTGCATCAGATTTTGAGGTTCAGTCCTTGTTCTGATCTAAATTATAAAACTAGTGTGCCAATACACTTAGAAATTTTTTTTGTTCTTAATGAATTTAATAATAAAATCATCAGCCATTCAAAATTTGATTTAATTCATACACATTGAGACAATTATCGTGTTTTCTTTGTCACACCTTCCCTGTTAATCAAGGATAAAGTCAAGAATATAAGTTTAGAGAAGCCCAATATTTTAGGTCTAGAATAAACAATTGACATGAATTGAAAAGTTTTAGGAATTCCTTTAAAAAATTGATTAAAAACAGAGCAAAAAATAAGAAAGAAAAAAAATCAAACTTGGCATTCTTTCATGAATGCATATAATTTTACAACATCTAACATTTTCATATATTGGAATTAAGAGAAAGGGTTGAACTATGGAAATGATCTATATAGGAATTTTAAAAAAATGTACTACATGTAAACCATAAACTAAGTTTTGTATTTTGTTGAATAATGTATGGTCGCAACTATGGGTGGCAATATGTGACACGACCTGTGAACCTAACGCAAACATGACATGAAATTAGTTGGCTTGGGTTTGATGTTAACAGGTTCGAGTTAAAATGGGTTAACCCGTTAAGACACAATTTATAAACGGGTCAATAACAGGTTAACCTGTTTAACACAAAATTAATCCGTTTTGACCAGTTTAGAATTTATTTCAAAATTAAAATTTTATTATTATTAAGTTATAATATTGATATTTCTTAGTATACTTATATTTTTATTGTTTTAATTGTTAGGATTGTAATTTTAGACCTATGCTCATGTTTGTTATTGTAATATTGGTGTTATTATATGGTAAATTTTTTTTAAAATTTGATATATATTTTTTAAGATATTGTGATTATTAATAAATATAGATTTTAACTTTTATGTGAAATTATGTAATCAAGTCAAATGAGTTATGCGTTTTAGTTCATTCCATTTACATGAAACAAACGGGTTTAAATGAATTGCGTCATATTAACATATTTCTAACTAATTATTAAAATGGTCAAAATGGGTGATATGATACTACCCATTATATAAATGAGTTTGATTAGGGTTTAGAAATTTGATACGTTTATCTTAATGAGATATGTTTGGATTGACCTATATAGTTGAATGTTCATGACTTGACACAAAATGAACACAACTTAAAAACACGATTTGCCACCTCTAGTTGCAACGTTATATATTTAAAAGTCTTAAGTAGCACAATTGCATACTGTGTAGTCAGCTATCCAACATGAGTTTTTTTTATTAAATATGTTTCCCCTAGATAATTAGAAACTTTGAAATAGAGATAATCTAATATAAATATTATATTCTAATTTAATTTCTTGAAATAAAACAGAAAATTAAATGTAGCTATTATAAAATTTTAAATGTGATCAAATTCTAAGACTGGTTATTTAAGAGCATTAGTCAGTCCTTGTTATAAATTGTGGACAAGAACAAGAATAAAATTATAAAAACCGCCCCTCTTCCCCCTTGCCCCCTGGCCGCTCTTATGTTTATACCTACACCTCCATTTTTGATTCGATTAAAATGTGACATATAATCGTCATGATTGGATGTATGTATGTCAAGAAAAATTCATTATATTACAATTGATGACAGTATACAAAAATACAACACCAAAAAAAGGAAAGAATCCCCCAATTAGTAAGTATAATGAATAGAATATAAATCTGTCTCACTACAAAAGACAAAATAATAATAATAATAATAATAATAATAATAATAATAATAATAATAGTATAACTTCTAAATGTGTCTCTATAATTATTTTTTAATTTTTTTTCTTAGTTTGAGTTTTCCTATATACAAGTAGATTTTGTGCATCAATTCACATACCGATAATTTTTTTATTTAAAAAATATTAAAAAAATTTTAAGACAAGAAGAAAATCTCATATTTCATTAAACTTATTTCTATTTTTAATTCACATCGTTTCGTTAAACATGTGCCTTACATATCAACATCGGTACACATATTGGTATATAAAATATAATTGCAAGAAGATTTTTCCTATTTTTAGAATACATTTAAAGTGCATTGTCCAAAGATAAAAGGCATAATAACAAACAGCTCAAACTACATGGAACAAGAAAGGACAAATAGTACAGGCCAGCATATATATAAATGTAGGAAAATGTTAGGATGTTGTATAAGTTTGTCCCCTTACTTTAATCGTTTTTGTATTTATTTATTTTTTATTTAATGATTAAGAAAATAATTTTTAGTGTATTGTTATATATATAATTATTTAAAATATTTAAATATTAAAAAAAAAACAAATAAAATTCTAATCGGCGGCACATACCCAGCAGTCAGGCTGTAGCTTAGTACTACTCATAAATGTATTGTGCATAAGGCTCAAAGCCCAGCACAGTGAAGGTCCAATCTAAAATATGGGTAAATATATTTTTGACAAAACGAAGAATATCGTCCATGGTTGTTTCATGACTGCTCGGAGCCCAAATATCTGTAGCCTTCGGCGTCGGTGGTAACAAGAACTGTGGTTCATGGGACGGCAGGTTTGTATGCTTCCAACGTCACAAAAACAGGCGATAGATACACGTAAACATATATGCTTTTTTTTTCCAACTCAGGCAATATATAGTATTTTCTTGATTTCTTTTACTATTTTTTTCATCTGGTTTATTCCTTATATAATATTAAAAAATAATATTTTAATTTTATTATATTTTTCATTTAATTTTTTATTTCTCATTTTGCAAAATTTCATATAACATCTTAATTTAAATCATTTTACTATTATTTATAGATTTTTTTTTTATCTCATCTCAACATACAAATTACGAATTATGGTTGTAATTGTCTAACTAATTCCATTTATTCAAAAATTTTTTTTTAATAAAAAAAGGAGCACCAAGTTAACTGTTCATGTGTTGACAACACATTCAGATAAAATAAATGATATAAAGTCATCATCGAGACATTTCTTATTCTGGTTGCTATATTTTCGCCATACAGCGGATAACCAATAGGAAAAAACCTTGCTGCATGGATATGTATGCATGTGTAATGAAAAATACACTTTCCAAAATATAATATTTTGCACCCATCGATAACAAAACTTTATTATTATTCTGAAAACATTATAGGGTTTACAAAGAGCTAGCATAGTACAACATCATTAATGAATATCAAATTACGTCGTACACTGTAGCCCCAATTTTTATAAATATTAATGAGTTTAGATGATGTAATAAGTTTTATGGAGTGTACTTGAAATGAATTTAAATGTGTTTAGATGTTAAGATGAATTTAAATATATTTATAAAAAATTAAAAAAAAATTATGATATCACGAGTAAAGAGGTATTAAATTGAAAAAAATTATACGTCTTACGTTTAAATAAATTTTGAATTAAGATAAGTTTAATGATCTTAAAAATTAAATATTTAAATGCTAAAATTTAATTTAATTGAGTTTAACATTAAATCGAATCGAATCGATTTAAGTTCCAAACGGATCTAACGTTATCACAAAACCTGTGGCTCTGTTTCATTTATATGTTTTTTTAAATAAAATAATTTAGTGTCATTTCCTCACCTCGCCTTAGGCACTGCTACTCAGGAACTGGCTAATTAACCAATTAATTAATCTATTCGAATAAAAGAGTGGAATAGAGTCGCGTTATATCTTAATAAAAAAGTTGAGATAAATTGAATCGAATTTTTTTATTAATAATAGTAAATTAAGATGAAAAAATGAGTTTTGTAAAAATTATTTTAAATGAGTTTAGATGTATTTAAATGTTAAAATGAGTTTATATATATTTATAAAAAATTAAAAAATTTATAAATTTTATTTATAAAAAAGTTTCAAATTAAGTGATATTTATTAATTTAAAAATTATATATTTAAATATTAAAATATGTCTTACAATTTACAATCTCATTATTACTTTAGTCGGTTGACTTGATGGTATTCAATAATCATTAAATTTTATTTATTTTTCTTAAACAACGGGTGATCTAAATATTATTAAATTATATTAATTACCTCGACATGAACAGAGTGTGATTTTTCATTTTTTCTTCCAATGATGTCAGACGATCTAAGTATAAATTTATATTTTAAGTCTTTAAATATAATTAATAGAGATCAACGAATTAGGAGGTTGTTTACTAAAAATAATCCTAAATAAATTGAAGGAGAGATGCTGTTCCTTTTTCTTTTTCTTTTTCTTTTTCACTTTTTCATATCCTTATATATATTTTATTTAGAACCTATAATCTATGCTACTATTAATTTTATTCGACACGTTGCACACATTCCTCTCTGTTTTTTTTTTTTAATCTTTTTTTTAACAAGAACAAGACCATTTCAATCAGAAAAAATAAAAAATAAAAAAAAATTAGGATATCTCTACAAACTGCATACTTCTCTTTGCAATTATATTAATAGCGGTTAAGAAAAGTTCTTAAAACTCATATTATATATTACTGGTAAAAGAGTAATTTTAGATATAAGTCTTTTATAAAAATGTGAGCCTATAAAATAATAAGAATTTTTTACATTTTTTTTATGAGTGTGTTCGCTTTTTTATAAAGAATTTACATGAAATTTATATATTTAAAATTTGTATATATAATTTCTCTTTAATAACGGGGTGTTAGGTTATTGCATGGTCTCTCTCAGCGTTAAAATATCACTAATTAATTATCAATAACGGTGACGTGGCTGATGATGCTATGAGCTATGTCACAAATTAAGATTAAGGTCAACTTTCAATTTTTTTAAGATTCTAAATTACCTACCCAGATGGTCACATGTAATAAATTAACTTCACCATCTGATATTCTAAGCACCTACCCAAACTAGAAACATAACAGTCCATGTGGTCTGGCTTTTTGATAAATAAAATACTAAATGACTTTTAAAAATGAATTATTTCATTCTTGAACGTCCTCTTTCTATCGTTTTGGTCTTTCCCTTATAGATTCATTACACCCATTAATGAAATGCCCACCACATGGCTTGTAAGTCATATCATTGCTAATAAAAATATACTATATATCATTATTATGCCACAATAAATAAAAAATAAAACAAAAGAATTTAAAAATATAGAGAAAACTAAAAATACTAAAGAGAGTCAAAATTTAAAATAAAAAATCATAGACCTCATTTTCATGCAACCCTCCTCTCGTCTGTCGCCTCTTTCGCCATTCCATGCTATTGTAACGGAGATACAAGAAGAACCAATCACTTGCCACCTAGAGATTGATCGAGTTATTGGCAAATCTTTTAATTTTAGATATGATGCTTGTTGGCAAATTTCTTGATTTTAGAAGATGAGTGAAATCCTTTGATTGTAGGGGATGAGACAAATCCATTGATTTTAGGGATGAGGTGGATTGGAGAAAGTGACCAAGTTGTTGCTTCAAAAAATTAAAAATTTTACCAATTTGTTAATTAGTATATTTATTTCATTAATTTTAGGTATTGTTTCCCTTAGATTTAGGGGTTTGAATTGTTTTATATTAAGATCTATATTAGGGGAGGGATAGCCGAACCCTAACTCTATTTATTTTGGTTTTGCATGGTATTTTCATTATGCTATTTTTCAATAAAAGTTTAAACACTTGTTGCTGAGAATTGACTGCTAGTCCGAGTTAGTCTTGATTTTAATACTCCAACCAATTAAGATCTTGGTGTTGCTCTGAGGTAATCCTTGATTCATCCATCGAACAAAACCGTAAACACCTAAGAGCGTGTGAGACTTCCATCATTGCTGCTTTCATTGAGAGGCATCTAACTCGTGGAGAGGAAGCCAAGGAGGAAGATCATGGCTGATCAACAACCAACGTATAGGGAGCGGATTGAGAACCTTGAAGCCACTTTAGAGGCATAAAAAACAGCTACCAATGAATGGTTTGGAAGGATAGAAGAGGTACTCCAGTAATTGGTGAACCAAAAGATAGTATTTGAGAATGGAAGCGGAATGCGCCATAGAAAAAGGGCCAAGAGACACCATAGTTCCGAGGGTTCCGTTGGGTCTAGGAGAAGCCAACACCATGAGGGGATGGAGGATTCAGATTCATCTAATAAAGATTTCTCAAACTTCGATGATAAATCAACAGAAGAAAGTAAAAGGAAAGAAGAAAATCGAGGTGAGAGAAGAGGTGTTCGAAATGGAAGGCCAAGGGGGGAAACCATCAAACCTAAGATGGACTTTCCCAAATTCAATGGTGATGGTCCGAATACTTGGGTAAGTATGGCCGAGCAATATTTCGAGCATAATCATATGGAGGGTCATTTCAGTCCTGTCCGATCCTAGGAGGTTTTGTGGACCGGACCAGACCTATTCAGTCCAGGGGTTTTCCCACCTTGGACCGGACCAACTCCTTAAGGACTGGGCCGATCCGATCCGGTTGGTCCGTTCGGTCCACCTAGAATCTTTTTATTATTATTTATTTATTTATATTTTATTTTTATCCAATGTCATTTTGTTTAATACTTATATAATTATATTGTGATATATTTAATATATATACATATAGTATACTATTATATATATATATATATATATTAGTAATACACTAATATTATTAGTCTATTAGTATATAGTAAATTAGTAATCATTATTAACTTATTTACCATAACTAATAATACACTAGTACTAATACTATAACTAATAACAATATGTAATAATAGTAATATTATATGTAATATACTAGTTTTACTATATCTCTTCAGACTTCACACATTTATTAATATTCTATGTAATACTATATTAAATAATAGTAATACTCTTATTACTAATACTTTATATAGTTATAGTGATTTAATATTAACATATTACATATTAAGTTAACTATATTAATACTATTATAAATTTATACATATATGATATATTATAATTTATACTATAACTTTTATAATATGTTAATATATTAATATATATACTAGTACTATATATTATAGTTTATAATTATATATTAAAGAATATAATAATACATTGATACTAAATATAATAGTTATAGACTTATAAGGATTTAGTTATTATGAATTTATGATTAGTATAACTATATAATTGTATTAATATTAGACTATTAATAATTTAGTATAGCTATATTATATTAGTTATGTTGAATCAGTCAGTTAGTATAACTATAAACTATATTCTACATTATTAGTATTAATATAAATATTAGTATTAGTTATAACTATATAACCTATATTATAATTGAGAGTCTTAGACTATATAATAGACTAATAATATTAGTACAACTATATAAGTATACTATATGGCTATATATTAATATTAATTATAGTGATTAGCATAACTATATAATAGTATTAATAGTAGACGATTAATATAGTTATATATTAGTATTAGTTATATTGTTATAGTGATTTAGTATATTATAATTCTATATTATAATTTATACTATAACTATTATAATATATTAATATGTACTAGTACTATTTATTATAGTCATACATTAAAGAATATAATAATACATTTATACTAAATATAAATAGTTATATTTCTAGTGATTTAATTATTAACTTATTATGATTAGTATAACTATATAAATTATAATAGTATTAGACTATTAACATAGCTATATATTATTAATATTAGCTATATTAATATAGTGAGTTACTTGCTATGAATACAATTGTGTATTCCTTTAGGTATTGTTGAGCTCCAAATTGAAAGTGATGCACTTCTTGTAGTTGAAGAACTGAAAAAGCAAGGAAGATCATCAACTCTGCGGAGTACTCTTGTTCAAGATATCAAAGCTCTTCTCTACAACCTTCTTAATTGGTCACTTCAGCATAGAGGTCGTGAATCAAACGGTGTAGCACATGCTTTAGCTAAATTTGCATGGCATCTTGATGGTATAGTCCTTTGGTGGGATTCTATTCTAGAGTGTATATCCCAAGCTATTTGGGTTGATTCATCTTTGTAATGCTTCTATTATGAATAAAGATGTTTATTTGCTATAAAAAAAAAGTTATAGTGAATCAGTGATTTAGTATACATAAATAAGTATTAATTATAGTGATTAGTATTACTATATAAATTATAGTATAGTGATAATTATATTAATTAAATATAAGTATAGTGATAATTAAATTATATTAATTATAGTGAGAAGTATACTATATAGCTATACATAGTATTAATTATAGTGATTAGTATAACTACATAAATTATATAATAGTATATTAGTATTAATAGTAGACTATTAGTATAGCTATTGTTGAAGTATATGTCTTATATATTAGTATTAGTTATAGTAGTATAACTATATTAGTATAAGTATAACTACAGTCTAAATTAGACTATTAGTATTTTTTATACCATATATAATTATATAATTAATTATTATATACAACTATTATATAAATAATATATATAAATAATAATTTTTTTTAAAATTTTCATTCAGTTTGGTCTGGTCTTGGGTGAAAAACCCCCGTACCGGGACCAGACTGAATGGGTTCGGTTCCTTGAAAATTGGACTGGACTGGATCGGACCGGACCCAATTCAGTCTGGTTTGGTCCGGTCTGATCCAGTTTGATTCTCAGCCCTAGTCATACTAAGGTGTTCTATGCTGTCTACTTCCTTAAGGGAGAGGCTAACCAATGGTGACAATGGATGAGGAAGACCTATAGAACTCAAAGGAAGGAATTGAAATGGTAGAAATTTGTCAAGGAGCTCTTGGGGAGGTTCAGAACAACCAAATATATGGACTACTATGAGACTCTCTCAAAGATTATGCAAACCGGATCTTAAAGAATTTATCAAAAGGAGTTTGAATACTTGTCTACAAGGATACACGAGTGGTTGGAAAAAACCCTCATTGAAACTTTTGTGGGAGGCTTGAAGAGTGAATTGGCAGTGGAGGTAAAACTTAAGAAGCCGAAAACCTTGATGCAAGCATTGGAGGTTACACAGATTAATGAGGATTAGCTTTAAGATTTGAAGAAGAATAACCACTTTGAGGTAAGGAAACCACCCCTAATGATTTCTATATTTTGTGGAAACAAAACTTTTAGTAAGGACTTTCCAATGGGAGGCCCAAGTAGAGGTGCATCAAATGGAGTAAAACCACTAGCAGTGAGCGTGAAGAGGCTATCATGGGAAGATATGCAATGACGAAGAGAAAATTAGCTTTGTTTCAATTGCAATGAGAGGTTCAAAATGGGTCACAAATACAAGGCGAAGCAAAATTTTCTCATTGAGATGGAGTCGGAGGAGGAGGAAGATGTAGGGGAGGAAGAGCAAGGAGCAAGTTCTAGAGCTTGACCTTAAGGACAAAGTCGATCTTGAAGGGGGGAGGATTGATGGAGATGCAAGAAGGACCAACCACTTGCCACCTGGAGGTTAATCGAGTTGTTGGCAAATCCCTTGATTTTAGAGATGATATTTGTTGGCAAATTCCTTGATTTTAAAGGATGCGTTAAATCCCTTGATTGTAGGGGATGATGCAAATTCGTTGATTTTAGGGATGGGGTGAGTTTGAGAAAGTGACCAAATTGTTACTTCTAAAAATTAGAGATTTTACCAATTTGTTAATTATTAGATTTATTTTATTAATTTTAGGGATTGTTTCCTTTAGATTTATGAGTTTGAATTATTTTGGATTGACATCTAGATTGGGGGAGGGCTACCCGAACCCTAATTCTATTTATTTCAATTTTGTATTGTATTTTCATTATTCTATTTTTCAATAAAAGTTTAAACACTTGTTGCCGAGAATTGAGTGCTAGCCCAAGTTAGTCTTAATTTTCATACTCCAACCAATTCAAATCTTGGTGTTGCCCTGAGGTAACCCTTGATTCATCCATCCAACACAATCGTAAATTTCTAAGCATGAGTGAGGCTTCCATCACATTGTTAAGCCACCAAATCAACCCAAATAGGTTAATATCTCTCCCTTATATTTTTATTGGGCTTCGTTGTATCTTTAGTGTGAACTGAAACCTAATTTTCATCACACCACTTTCATCCTTTTCCTGCCATGGTGGCCAAGAAATGGCCAAACAATCACTATAGGAAGGTTACCCGCTATTCACCCTTCATTTTTACCGTGTTTAGGAATCTAATTGGTCTGGTTTGATCTTATTTTGGATAAAATTTGGGACTGAACCGGTATGCATCAGTTTTGAATTTTCGAAAACCGATTACGTACCGATTACCCTCCTAAACTAGTACCTCCAGTTTTACTTGTTTTGATTTCGTTCGATCCGATTTTCTAGTTTTAATGGTATTAATATACATATTAGTAGTAGTTATAGTGATTAGAATAATAATATATTAGTATTTGTTATAGTGATTTTAATTTATTATAACTATATTATTGATATTAATAGTATTAGTATTACTATATCATTATTTTATATATAATTATTTAGACTTACAATATATTATTAATTGTAATATAATATTAAACTATTAGTATTAATAATATTTTTCACCCCTCTTAATATTTGATTGTCAAAATAATATCACTCCATCAATACAAAAACTTTATTATTATTCTGAAGACAGTATAGGGTTTTCAAAGAGCTATCACAGCACAACTTCACTAATGAATATCAAATTACCTCGTACACTGTACCCCCAATGCTGGACAAAATGGGAACAATTTTGCATCGTTATTAGCTCCAGTCGGAGTTTCTTCCTCTTATTATTATTATTATTTTATTTTCTGTTATTTTTTTAATATATATTTTTCCAACATTTCCCTTCTTTAGATATTGAAGTGGATTAAAATAAATTAAATTTTTTATAAATAGTAATGAGTTAAAATAATGTAATAAATTTTATAGAGTCTACCTAATATGAATTTAAATATTAAAATAAATTTAGATGTATTTATAAAAAGTTAAAAATAGTATAGTCCCGCATGTAAAAATGGGTTGAATTAAAAAAAATTACTAATCTTACATGTAAAGAGGTTTTAAATTGAGATCTAATGTTAGAGTCAACTTAAAATTAAATTAAACTAAATTGATCTAAGTTTCAAATGAGATCTAATGTTCTCACAAACCTAGGGGTGTACAAGAAACCGTGGAACACTCTATTTCATTTATTTGTTCTTTTAAATAAAATAAAAAATAAAATAATTTAGTGTCATATTCTCACCTCGCCATAGGCACTGCTACTCATGGACCTGCTAATTAAAAAAAAGCTACCATGCTGCCTAATAGTTATTACCCCATTTAAGCGTTTAGTGAATTTTTTTAATTTAATGATTAATAAAGTAATTTTTAGTGTATTGTTATATTTTATATATTTTTTAAAAATATTTGAAAATAATAAAAAAATGTGAATAAAAAAATTAAATAAAAAACACTATTTTTACACTAGTGGTCACTTGCATGCGGCATGATACTCGGCTAATTAACCAATTAATTAGTTACTTTAAATAAAAGTGGAATAGAGCCGCGTGATAACTGATTTATGCTCCCTACCACTTGGTATCTTAATATAGTTTAAATCAAAGTAAATTTAATATTAAAACGGCTCTGAGTCTTATTAAAATTTTCAAATGTGGGAGTTGGGGAGCATGCTCAGTTACATGGCTTGATCATCATGCTGAATGCAAACATTTTTCATTCATTATGATTTATTCATAAATAATAATGTTATATATAATTTTTTGATGTACATATCGGCATATATTCCATTTAAAAAAAGAGTGAGACAAACGCTTAAAAAATAATTTTTTTTTCTATAAATTTTATATTTATCTTTTTTTTTTGTAAATCATGCAAAAAATTGGGACTATATCTAGATGTTGAGTTGAGTTGAGATGAGTTAAGTTCTTTATGAATAATAGTGAGTTGAGATACTAGAGTGAGTTTTATGAAGTCTAATTAAGATGAATTTAAATATATTTAAATGTTAAGATCAGTTTAAATATATTTATTAGAAGTTGTAAAAAACTATGTAAGAAGTTTTGAAAATAAGTTTAAAATAAAATCAACTAAAATTAGTTAAACTCGTTCAAAGGTAAACAAAGCCCGAGTGCTGTACTACAAATAATTTCTTATTCATAAATTAAAAGATTAATATCAAAATATCATTATCACTTTAGTCAGTTGACTTGATATTCAATAATTATTAAAGTTTTAATTTTTTTCAACAACGAGTGATCTACATATTATTAAATTCTATTAATTACCTCAACATGAACAGTGGGAATTTTCATTTTTTCTTCCAATGATGTCAGACGATCTATGTATAAATTTATATTTTAAGTCTTTAAATATAATTAATGGAGATCAACGAATTAGGAGATAGCTTACTAAAAATAATCCTAAATAAATTAAAGGAGAGATGCTGTTCCTTTTGTTTTCATATCCTTATACATATTTTATTTAGAACCTATAATCTATGCTACTATTAATTTTATTCGACACGTTGCAAAGATCCCTTTCTGTGTTTTTTTTAAAAAAAAATGAAAACAAGACCATTTCAATCAAAAAATAATAAAATAAAATAAAATGATAAAATAGGATATCTCTTCAGATTGCATACTTGTCTATGCAATTATATATATATATATATATAAAGAAAAATAATAGTTACAGTTAATGAGTGCAAAAGTATCCTGTAGTCATTTTAAAAAAATGAATAAATATGAAATTTATATAAAAAATTTAATTCTTTAATAGTAGATTTTACTCTTTTTCAAACTGACTGCACGGTGCTTATGTACTTTACAATTATATGTAATATTACTCATATATAAATTAATTGCAGTTAAGAAAAGCTCTTAAAACTCATATATACCACAGTTGAAGAGCAATGTTAGATATAAATCTTTTATAAAAATATGGATCCTATAAAAAAGAAAAAAGAAGAAGGGTTTTTCATATTTTTTTTTTTTATAATAGGGTCTATTTTTTTTTTAATAAAAAACTTGCAAGAAATTTGTATATTTGAAACTTATATATATAATTTCTCTTTAATAACGGGGTGTTAGGTTATTGCATGGTCTCTCCCAACATTAAAATCTCACTAATTAATTGGGAGATGTTGCTCATGTTTTGAGCTATGTCACAAATTAAGATTAAGGTCAACTTTTTGTTATTAAAAAAAATAAAAAAAAGGATTAAAGTCAGCTTTCAATTTTTTTAAGATTCTAAATTACCTACCTGCTTCAGGTGGTTACATGTAATAAATTAAGGAAAACTTCACCATCTAATATTCTTTCATGATAATAATAACAATAACAATAATAATAATGATAATAATAATAACACATGTTCAGGAAACAGGATGTCTAAGCACCTACCCAAACTATAAACAAAACAGTCCATGTGGTTTGGCTTTTTGATAAATAAAATACTAAATGACTTTTAAAAATGAATTATTTCATTCTTGAACTTCCTCTTTCTATCGTTTTGATCTTTCGATTCCATTACACCCATTAATCAAACCCCCACCACATGGCTTGTAAGTCATATAATTAAAAATATACTATATATCATTATTATGCCACAATAAATAAAAATAAAACAAAATAATTTAAAAATATAGAGAATACCAAAAACCTAAAGAGAGTCAAAATTTAAAATAAAAAAAAATCCTAGACTGAGAGGGGAGGAGGTTCCAGCTCCCAATGAGGCCCAACTACAAGAATGTCAAGAAACCTGACCTTTTGGGACTAAAAATATTTGAGATAAATTTAATTTGTCTCAAAATGTCACTTTTATGGATGAAAATCTTAGTTCTTCTCATATTGTCCAATCAGTCCGATTATTATTCAAACAAGAGGCGTGATTTTCAAATGAAAAGAATCAGAACGAAAATCTATCGCCCCAAACAGATTTATTGTTCAAACTAAAGATCAACCCTGCGAACAAACATAAATTTATATTCAAACATATAATAGTAGTTTGAATTGACATTTTGGTTGGAGAATTGCATATATTTTGGGCATGAAGGATTGAATTTGTTGGAACTAAAATATTGTCGTTCGAATGTAAGTAATGTTGTTCGAATGCAATTGTGTTGTTTGAACTCACAAAATCCGTTTAAACTCGCAACATTTTAGTTTCATAAAATATAAAAACAAATCATGTGTAAAACCATTAACTAGATAAAAAAAACTATATTAAAATATATAACATGTCACAAAAAAAAAAGTTAATGTCTAGTAATTAATTTACTCCATGCCCACAGTCCTAACAATCAGCTCTAGCTCCTTCAAATGTGCATCCATCTTGTTTATATGTTGATCTAAGAGGCGTCATTCTCCTCTCAATATTAGTGACAAGGCTCGTCCGTATCTCAAAAATTGCCGCATGGATCTCTGCAGGCAGAATATCAGCATGTATTAGTAAATGCCGCACGGACCTTTGTGTGCACAATATGACAGCATGTATATCTATGTGCACAATATTAGTAAATGCCGCACGGACCTCCGTGTGCACAATATCATATATACGTCCAGTTACTACAATGGAAGTAGTACATCTCCCTGGGAGTGGAATACTAGTGCCCTCGGCAGGCTCTGACTGCTACCTAGTACGGAGGTGGTTTGTGCTTTTGCCCAACATGATGATATTTATCGGACCGATTTGTGATTGGCAACACTCAGACGAAGTGACCTCCACTCTTGCAGACATAATTAGTATTGAGATCTTCAACGCAAATGACAGACTGCTTCCGGACAAGTACTTAGACTCATATATGATCCGTGATAGGTAATATAGGGGCAAATTAATTGGATACCCTCTTGCTAATCACAATATGAATCCAGCCTGACCAATGCTGAAATTCATCATATGCTTCCTTTAGTCTATGTTATATGTGAAGATTAGCGCTAACATTCGAAATACCTCCTCGTTAGAAAGCTCATCCTCTGGGGCAGTTCGCTCTATGAGCTCCTCAGTTCCATCTTCTTATTAAACCGCTTCTAATGCAGGATATGCACTGAGCTCACAAGGGATTTGAAGAATCTTAACTATCTTGTCAGCTGAGAATATAATACTCACCTCGTGTATACTGAAGATGAACGTTTCATCTGTGGCACCCATGTTACTAATTCCCTGATTGAACTCGTACACTAGGTCAGGATAGTCAACCCTTGACTGGTCACAAATGGGACCTGATCCCCTATCAATGAATATAGACTCAAGGGTCCTACCCTTCCAGATGATGTTGTTGAAGTCAATGTGCTTAACTGCCCTCTTGATAAGTATAGGCTTGGGAGGTTGGTTCAGTTTAGTTAATGATGTTTTCTTCGATGACCTAGACAATTTTGACCCAAAAGTAGACATGATGTATAAAATCTGTAGATAAAAAGGCGATCATTAAGATCAATAAATAGTTGAAGAATTATGATACATTAGTATTTTAAGTAGATTTTGTATTCTAGTTTGTGTTCGAATGGATGGGAACATCAATTGAACAAGAGACATAATTCGAATTGTATTAGAATCGAAACTCGTGTTGGTGTTCGAACTAATATAAATTTTGTTCAAATAACAAGCAGTATGTTAACAAGATGTAACTTGAACTACATGTTTTGGTTGTTGTTGGAACGAATGTAAACTATGTTTGAATAAGAAGCAATATGTGAAAAAGTGCAAAGTTGAACAAGTATTCAGACCAAAGTGCATTAATTAGTCTTAAAGACCAATCTTTGCGATCAGGATTTATTATTTTCTCTAGGATTTGTTTAATTTTCTTGTTGGCAAGTTCTACCTGTCCACTTGTCTAAGGATGGTAGGTAGTAGAAATTTTATGAATAACTCCTTACTTTTTCATCAAAGCCTCAAATGAACGGTTGTAAAAGTGTGTGCCTTGGTCACTAATGATAGTTCGTGATGTATCAAACTGTGACAATACATCTTAAATTTGATTACCGTTTTATTATCATTGCTCCTACAAGTTGTTGCTTTTACCCATTTTAACATATAAGCTACTACCATAATAATATATTGGTATAAAACAGGAGGGAACGGTCCCATGAAATCATTACTTCAGCAATTAAAAATTTCAATCACTAAAATTGGGTTTAAGTGCATCATATTACGACAGGACAAAACTTCTAACTTTTGATACTTTTCGTATGAGTAACAATAGATGTTTGTATCCTTAAACAAGGTGAGCCAATAAAATCTACACTGCAAAATGTTTGCCCTATTTTTTTATTAAAAAATGACCCTCACAAGCTTGTGTATGACAAAATTCTACGAAGCTAGCAATCTCCCCATCAGAGATGCAATGTCTTATAATTTGGTCAGGGTAAAACTTGAAAAGAAAAGGCTCACCCCAATAGAAATTGCGTACCTCAACCATGAATTTTCTATTGTCGTGCCCACTCCAATCTACCTGCATCTTGTTTGCAGTCAAATAATTCACAATATGAGCAAACCATTGTAAAGAGGAAATAGACAATAAATGTTCATATGAAATATCATCCCTAATTGGCATGTGGTCGATGGTATTCTCAAATGTGAGCCTTGAGAGATGGTTAGCCACTACAATTTCAACTCATTTCTTAGTTTTGATGGTGATGTCAAATTTCTGCAAAAGTAAAATCCATCGTATTAATCGCGCTTTAGTATCATTCTTTGTGAGAAGGTACTTAAGGGCTGCACGATTTGTGATAATTGTAATAAAAGAACTAATTAAGTAGGCATGAAACTTATCCAAAGCAAAAACTATAGCTAGCAACTCTTTTTTAGTGGTTGAGTAATTCATTTGAGCATTATTTAGAATTTTACTAACATAGTAAATTACATAGGGCTTCCTTTTGCTTCACTGCCTAAGGACAACACCAAGAGCATAATCACTACATCGCACATAATCTCAAAAAGTAAAACTCAATCAAGTGGCTGCATTATGTGTGCTGAAATAAGTTTATGAATCAGGGTTTTAAAGGCATTTTGACATGCTTGGGTTCACTTAAATGGGACATCTTTAGCTAGGAGGTTGCATAGCGGTCTATATATGGTAGAAAAATTCTGTATGAACCTCCTATAAAAACCCGCATGGCCAAGAAAGGATCTAACATCCTTTCCTGTCCTAGGTGTAAATAACTTAGAAATTAATTCAATCTTAGATAGACCAACCTCTATCCCATTGGAAAAAATAATATGCCCTGGGACAGTACTTGAAGATACCATAAAGTGGCATTTTTTTCAATTCAAAACCAGTTCCTTTTCCTCACAACGGGTCAACACTCTTTTTAAATTCAACAAGCAAGCATCAAAGGAAGTTCCAAAAGTGGTCAAGTCATTCATAAAAATTTTCATGCAATTTTCAACAATATTAGTAAAAATGCTCATCATACAGTGTTGAATAGTAGAAGGGGCATTACACACTCCAGATGGCATTCTATGGAAAATATAAGTACCAAAAGTGCAAGTGAAAGAAGTTTTATCCTAGTCTTCTAACGCAATTTCAATTTGATACTAACCAAAATAACCATCTAAATAATAATAAAATGAGTGACCAACTACACGCTCAAGGATTTGATCAATAAAAAGGAGGGAAAAATGGTCTTTTCAGGTGGCGACATTCAATTTTTGGTAATCAATACACATTCGCCACACAATTACAAGTTTTGTAGGTACTAACACTCCCAATTCATTCTTTACCACAGTAACGCCTGACTTCTTGGGGACAACCTGCGTAAAATTTACCCATTTACTGTCAACAATAGGATATATAATTTCTGCATCTAACAATTTTAGTACTTTATTTTTTAACACTTCTTTCATGTTAGGTTTAAGGCTGCATTGAGGGTCTATATGAGGGCTAATTCATTCCTCTAAATTAAGTTTATGAGAACAAACTAAAAGGCTAACACCTTTGATATCAGCAATGCTCCAATCTAAGGTTGACTTGTACTCATTTAAGATTCGAAAGATTCGAAGTAATATCTCACCTTAAAATTTAGACAATTAAGATGAGATAATAATATGAAAAGTATCACCTAGACTAAGGAAAACATATTTTAAATACTTATGCAAAGATTTCAATTCAACTCTTGGTACTTCCATACTTGAAGGAATCGGTTTTTCACTTTTCTTAGGCAACTTCTCAAAATTTTGGTTGTCAAGTCCGTGTGCTATAATCCTGAGTTTTATAAATAGTACAAATATCAACAATATCAGATGAATCACTAATAGTATCAAACTTAAAATTAACAAGGAAATATTAAAGGAGATTAGAGTCATGAGTTGTGTGAACTTCCTTGTTTATGAGTATCTCAATCATGTACGTTTGGTAGCACTTGGTATGGAAAATATTCAACTCGAGAGTCATATTCTCAAAAGAGAGCTGTATTAGACCATTCCTACAATTAATAAGAGCATTAGCAGTAGCAAGGAAATGTTTACCTAAAATTAAAGGGATTCTATAACTAGAGTCAATAACAAAACTAGTGTCAAGGATTAAGAAATCAACAGGATAATAAGACTTATCAATTTGAATCAAAACATACTCCAGTACACCCTGTGGTATTTTGACTAAACAATCAGCCAATTGCAATATTATATTAGTTGGTTTGATTTCTCCCAACTCTAGTTACAAATAAATGAAATAAGGCATCAAATTTACACTAACTCCTAAATTTAGCAACGCTTGCCCAAGCTCATGATTTCCAATATTACATGCAATGATTGGAAAACTAGGATCCTTATACTTATAAGGAATTTGCTGCTTAATTAGAGCACTAACTTGTTATGTCAAGAATGTTGTCTTCTTAATATGATGCTTTCTCTTAACTGTACACAAATCTTTGAGAACTTTTTTATAAGTAGAAACTTGTTTAATAACATGCAAAAGAGAGAGGTTACTTTTTACCTGCTCGAGGTTCTCCAGGATTTCATTGCTAAGAACAAAGTTAGCTTATTCAATTTTAAAGTTTGAGAAAATGGTATCTAAACTGGGCTCTTTATTACCCCAACTTCCTTGGACAGCTCAGTACCATTATTGCTTTGATTCTCTTCGACATCCTCTGACTTATTAGTTGTTGGGATATGTAAGGATTGGCCACTTCGTGTCAAAATGGAGTTGTTATCTTTCAAATTTTCTTGTGCCATATGTTGACCTTGGGGTGTAGATTGAGATTGAGAAGAGAATTTGCCATGCTCATTCACACTCAGGGAGCTTATCATCTTGGATATATGACTTTTTATCTCATTGTTTTCTTCAACAACTTGTATAATCAATGACTTAAACTTTTGATTAGTTTTAACCTGTGCCTCAATAAAAACATGTAAAATATTTTCTAATGGGTTTTTAGAAGAAGATGATGCATGATACGGTGCATGGTAAACTGTAGGTGACTGTGTAGGCTGCTGGTTTTCAGATTTATAGCTAAAATTGGGATGATTACGCCACCCATGATTGTAGGTATCAGATAAAGGTAAAAAAGACTTCTTGTACATACATAAGGCATTACATTATTCCTCATACATTTTCCTCATTTAAGTAAATGTAAGGCACTCTTGAGCTAGGTGATCTACTCCACCACACACAAAACACAGTCTAAAGGACTCTACATGAGTAGTCATATATGTTGGTTTTAAATCCTTAGTTTTTAACATCTATAACTCCGTAAGAAGTATCTTAACTTTAGCGTTTAGGTTATCCTTTTCCATAAGATAGTAAATTCCACCACAATTTAGATTTCCAGCAAGTCGTGACCTATTTGTACTCTTAGTAGCACTAGGTCTGGTCTAAGTGTGAGCTTTTTCAGCAAGCTCATTGAGATATTCTATGGCCTCATCTGGATTTTTCTGTAAAAACTCACTATTACACATTATCTCTATGAATTGACGCTTTCTAAGTGTAAGTCCTTCATAGAAATAACTAAGCGCCAGTTTTCATATCCATGGTGAGGACACATACTCAAAAACTTTGTAAACATTTCTAAAGACCGATACAAAGTCTCACTATCATTTTGTACAAAGGTGGAGATCTGCTTCTTAAAAGCATTAGCCTTATGTTGGAGGAAAGTATTTGTTAAAGAAGACTTGTGTTATCTCATTCCATGATCCTATTGATCGTGGTTTTAGTAAGTACAACTAGCTCTTTGCTCTATCCTTTAAAGATAAAATGAAAGAACTTAAGTCTCACAATATCATATGTAGCATTATAACTATGAAAAGTTGCAATTAATTCCTCAAACTTTCTGATGTGCAAATAAAGATTTTCATTCTCTAAATTATGAAAGGTGGGAAGTAGCTATATCATCCATGTTTTAAAATCAAGCTAATGGGTGTTGGTTGGAAACATGATGCATAATGGTGTGACTGTGCATGTATGGTGGAGGTAATCTTAAAGAGTTCTAGTGGGTTGATTTTTGTGTTCACTCATTTCTTTAGGACTGGATGGATTGTCAAATAAAAGATTTAAGAAATTTGATTTTGACTCTAGCACAGGCCTATGAGCAAACCTACCCAATGCGTTTCTATTTCTGTGGATGCAAGGTAAAAACAAAAAATAAAAAAAATACTAAGAAAATAAAAAGAAAAAAAAATTCATCAAGCTAAAAGAATGAACGAAGTTACTGTCTTTACATGCTGCTGGAGTAAATTATGCCTTGTATCTTTTCTTACATTCCTTGGCAACGGCGTCAAAATTTAATTATGCCCAAACTATTACGTGGTAGTGTAGTATATTTCAGGTAATCAATCCACAAGGAGTCAGAACAGACACTACAAGATGCAAATTTAAGGGAAAAGACTAAATGACAAGAATATGAAAACTCTACCTAAAGCATGCAATTAAAATGAGATTAGGGCATTTATAAAAAGGTAAGTAAAGCTTCGAGCTTCAATCAACCATATCTAATATTCTGACTTTTTCAATCCAAACTATATACACAATTAAGAATTATAGCAACAAATTCCTAATTAGAAGATATGACATTATGTTCATCTACTTTCTGAAATTTAATTCTAGAATCTATTCCTCTCTTTACAAGCCACAATTTTCATATATTAAATGACTATCATATCTAAATATGACACTATAGTTACAAATAATAGTACAACAAAAGATTACATCAATGATATGAAAAATAATTGTTTAAGTCACAATCATATATTTATAATCCTATAGCTCATGAAAAATCATAGCAAAATTTAATATAATTGTCTCAAACTTATAAAAATATAAAACAATTAGAGAATTCAATCCAAAAATCTTCAATAATAAAACTTAATTTACGAATTGAAATAAAGTTAAAGTATTTTCACCAATTAATCTCTACCATAAGCTTTACCCAAGATTTAGTTATTCATAAGAGAACTCAAAAAGTAAAATGGTTTTTTTTTTCTAGATCTGCCCCTCTACGTCTAAATCAAGCTCGTCCAAAGTCTCCATATCAAAAAACACCAGTGTTCAAAAGAAAGATAAAGTGTCATTCCATTTGAAGAAAAAGATAATGATGGGTCCCGCATCCAAGAAAAACTCCGTTCTTTTGCATCTCTTCCATTCAAAATGAAATGGTAGATATTGTGATGAATCCCTCTACGTGAAATTCGCTGTTCCATTTTACTTTTAAAAAAGCCAAGCTGCCTTTCTACCCATGCTTAAAAACCGGAACCTAAACGCTTAGAAATCTGGTGGGCATTTTTAAAAGATCCGAAGTTGTTGCGTATCCTCCTCTTTTATGTATTCTAAAATCAAACATAAAAATTGTGTTTAGAAATATTTCAAAATAAATAAAAAAATAAATTCAGGAATATAAATTAATTCATATGATTTCTATTAACATTTTAGCATTCTAGTCCAATTATAGGGTATTTAGAGTGCACTTTCGTACACTCATCAGTTTGATTATAGTTTCATAACATTTTCATGATCAATTGTTGGATTATATATTATATTTGAATTTCAAGTTTACTGAATATTGTTTGAACGGAACACATTTATTCCAACAAGTACCCTATTTTATGTTCAGAATGTTATAATTACTATCTGAACCCTATAACGTTAACATATGATGTTCGAAAGTTTACGATGATAGTTTGATCTACAAGTCTTTACAGCATTTGAATGCATACCTTTTTTAGTCGGACAAACCCACTTCTATTTGAATGTAAGGTTTCAATAATTGAACAGATCGCATACATCTTCGAACACACATTTGAACGGGTATAACAAAGCATTTGAATTCTAAACACTCATATCCGAACATCATTAGTATTAACTTATTATGTTCGAACAAAAAGGTAAAACGTCCAAACTATTTATAGTCACCCATCCCATTTGAACGTGGTTAAAATGTTTGAATACTGCCCTCATATCGTAACCGTTTGAACTATATTCAATGTTTGAATTTTTTTTTTCTTTGCGTTTGATCGGGTTGGTCAAATTTCGTACAAAAAGATATTTGTTGGGAGGACATTTTTTTTTCATCCCAAAATTTCTTTTGTGGCAGACTTTTTGGGATGAAGTTTTTTCGTCCCAAATTGTCTTTTGGGACTAAAAATTTTGACCTAAAAGAAGGGTTATGTTGTAGTGATTGGGGTGGCGAATGAGACCTCATACCTGAATTGGGGTAGCCACAGATACCCTAAATTCATTCTAGGTTGGCAATTTGGGAGTATCGCCACGCTTTTTATTGGTAGGGAATATCTTCTCTATTGATAGTTTTTATTTTATTTATTTAATTAATTAATTAATTTTATTGAGTATTTAATTGTCTTCTAGTTTTTTCTTTATTTTACATATTTTTTTTACTTATTGCGACATATGGACGTACACAAGTCTAAACATGACTCGTGGTGGCTAAAACTTTTACCATTTCAATTAAGACTATTCATTTGGGCCGGATTTTATCAAAAATCTGGCCCGGTTTGGAATCTAAAAAAAACCAGATTTCGGTTCTGAGTTCGGACTGGATTAAATCCAGGCCGAAAAACTGGATTGCGAAACCCGGACCTATGCGGTCCAGGTACGGATTTAAAATCCGGGTATCGGATTAAAAACCCTGTACTCGATTTCATTTATTATTATTTGTTTCTCCCGCTAAATATCCTCTCTCTCTCTCTCTCTCTCATCTAAGATTCAAACCCTAGCTGCCGCCACTCTCGTTCATCTAATCACACACCACATAAAAAAGCAAACCATCCATCTCTCTCTTACAACACCAGTCCAGAAGAGGAAAACCAACTCATACACATCGAAGCCTATGGATCTAGGCTTCTGATTCTCCTAAACATTGTTGTTCAAAAGGGTATCGTTGATGCCTGGTAATTTTTGGTTCCATCGGTATGGTTCTCTTCCTCTATTCCTTATTTTCAGCAACTTGAGGAAGAAATAAACTTTTTTGGCATATTTGGTGTGTTTTTTCTTTGTTTTAGTTATTTTAATTTGGTGTTCTGATTAGATTTGCTGTGTTAGAACTTTGGTTGGTATGGATCCCTAGGTCTTTGACTAGCCTTCTTTCTTTGTTCATTTTTTTTTAGTTTCTAATTAGGAAGTTTGGGTTGGATCTGGTTGTTTTGATGATTAGATTTTTGGATTTTCTTCCTTTAATTATCTGTAGGTATGTATGAAACATAAACGATTTTGTGTTTTTTGTTTTGTTTTGGGGTTAGTTAGTGTTCTCCGAATGGCAAATGAAAATTTCCGTTTGGGTTCATTGTCTCGATGCCTTTCTCTCTCTCTCTCTCTCTCTAACCTATGTGGCAGTTTTTTTTGGGGTCAAAAATGGAATTTTTCTTGATGGGTTTCTACGGTTTTATTTCCGTGTGGAAGTCACTAGTTTTGAGCAAAACAAAAGGCTGTAATACTTTGACTGTGTTCAAGAAATGTTAACACGAGTAATGCTGAGATTTTAGTCCCTTTATTTTCAGCCTTGTCATGACCTTGCTTAATTATTAGCAAGAGTAGTTCTTTTTAAGTTGAGAAATCTGAAATTTCGTTTCATGTGATGTTTATTAGGTGAGTTGATACTTTGACTATGAAGATTCAGCTGGAGCAGTGAAGGAGATCTGACAAAGTATTGCAGAAACTCCTTTGATTGGACTGAAGATGATCAATCTATGACAATGGCTTGTAATTTAGTATTTTGTAATGTAATTAAATACCAAATAATGTAATATAAAGTGAGTTGAATTATGTGTTGCATGCATTTTATATTATAAATATTGAATTTCTATTTTTTAGATGCATTTAGTTAAAAAGATAATTAGTTTTATATAAAAAAATGTTTTTCAAAATTTTTTCTTGAAAAAAATTGTAATAGAATATAGGCTTTTAGATAAACATAAAAAAAAAAGATTTTCAACAATATGTTTTTTTGGAAAAAAAAATTAATAATATAGCCTTTGTTAAAAAAAAAAACGGGTACAGCCCAGAACTCGAAATTCTGGGTTGTTAAAATCCAGATCCATCCGGATTTCAACCCGGGTCAAAATCCGTGTATATCTGGTCCGGAACCCAACTCGTGTTTGAAATTCGGGTTCCGGGTCAGGTATATCCGAATACCCGGTCTGAAACCTGGATGAACAGCTTTAATTTCAATATATAGCTTATACGTTAGCATGTGTGATTATATGCTTAAAATTATAAATATGGATATCATTTTCTTTTTAACTAAAATGATATTGACATATTGTATCAGTTATATAAAAAATTATCGAGTAGTTGTATTCACGCAGGTACTTTAAATGCAGGAGGTGCAGCCCACATGAAACAAATGGTACAGCAAACCATGCAAAGGCAGGCATGCCACAAGCAAAATTGCTTACCCACCGTAGGGAAACTAGATTTACCCCCGTACGTGCGTGTCTCACGTACGTAGTGAATTTAGCACCATGAAATATCTAAGAAAAGGACAAGGTTTATATAACTGATTTGATCATTGAAGGAGACATTTTTTCGGAATTTTGCAAGCAGGATTACTTGTGTTTCTTTCTTAAATATGCAGGGACATAAAGCAATGAAATCGAAAGCCGCGTTCTATATATGCCATTTAAGCATCAATCCATTGCTCTATCCGGCAAAAAGTGTTTGCTTTTAGGAATTACTTCCCACTTGTTTGAACTTGGGAATTAGAGTTTTCACTGCAAAGTGTTCAAAACAGCGAAAACTCTTATCATTTTCTGAATCCAAATTACTAACTTCATGAATACTAGATGCTAAAAATGTCTAGGCTGTTCATGAGAGGCAACATCACTCCATCTCAAAAGTAGGTTACGTCGCACTCCTACAAGTACTATACTGTAGCCGCCATGGCTACATGGCATTTTTCTCACGCAATTCATGGTTGAGCTATTTTTCTCTTGACGATGACGCCCCTTTTTTTTTATTTTAAGTTTATTTTTTAACTGATGTCAACTATATCTCCAATATCACATTGAATAAAGTCACAAAAAGTTTCATAAATTGTCTTGACAATTTTCCTTTTGGATTACGAAGAGGCATGAGAAATGATCATCATCGTCAAAAAGCCAGATCAAACAAGATGAGCATCCTGCATCGCCTCAACTAGCTTTAGCTTTAGCATGGAACCAAATTACAGTGGTTGAACTTATCTTTCAAGCACCCATCAGCAAGTGTGGACCTGATCTCATGCATATCATGAAAAGGATCCTGCCATTACTGTTGCCCTTTTCTTACTTTAACAACATGTTGTGCGATCACGATGAAGCCACGTGGCATGTTCGTCCACTCTTTTATGCATGGCTATAAAGGGCATGAAAGTTCCCCATTACTTACTTTAGATGGTCCCTTTTAGAATTATAAGATGTCCAAATGATTCTGCGATCTCCGCCATCCAATTTTTACTAAAAAGTCATCATAAGCTCACTGAAAGTGAGGGGGAGAGAGATGAAATGGTTGAATGTAAACTTTTGTTAAGATTCTAGACTTTTCATTAAAGAAGAAAAGCGATATGCTTACTGTAAGGAGATATTTTTAAAGTAAACTTACAAACTGATATAATTTTATATGACATATTAGATTTACTTTACTATAAAAATAAATTTATAATTTGATGTAATACATTAATCCACGTCAATTATATTTATGGGTTCACTTTTATATAACTCATTTGTGACAAATATATATCTATTTTTTGTAAGGTATCTGAAATTATTTGTACTAATTAATTTCTTAGACACGTATAATACTTTCATCCTGCATTCATCGATTATGCAATAACAAATAAAACTATGTAATGAACTGTTTGACTGAAAGAATATCTTTTTTTTAATATTCAAGTGTAGAGAAAAAAAAGAGTCAAACTAAAAACAAAACAACATAAGGGAGATCGACAATTAAGCAAGAATATATATTGGCATAAAATAATAATAAAAAAAAAGAGTCAGTGCACGTTAAGAAATGTTTTCAACAGAGGCATCATGGATCGACCCTTAAGTATATGCTTTGATTAATATTGATGGGGGTATTGCTGATAGTTAAGTGCCGTATGCATTTGGCGTTGATTGCTAATGTTGAATTTGCAAAATTGAATAAATTCATAATTAATAAATATTAAAGGAAGAAGTATATAAATATTATGCCGCCTGATTCATACAGCTGAGTGTACCGCTAGTGTTAAATTTTTTTTTTATTTCTTATTTTTTTAATTATTAAGTAAAAAAAATATATTAATATACTTAAAATCAATTTTTTAATCATTAAATATAAAAAAAAAAAAATTTTACACAGCAGTCAAACTAGACGGTACGTTTGGGCGGCCTAGGGGCTTTACTCAAATGGAAATGGCGTTTGACTTTTGGAAGGGGTGTTTTTATGGGGTCTCACTTTTCGAGGGGCCTAACAGCCTTTAATACGAGCCTCTCAGCGCACCTTCGTGTCCTTTTTCTCTTATTTTATTTATTATTTATTATTTATTATCTAAAAGGGAAAATGGGAATCGAGGGTGTTTCTTTTCCATGTTTGGTCCCGCCTCAAATGGCTTGGCCTGCTCTCTTGCTTCTACACTTGGCCTGTTAGCCACACTTACATAAACTTACATATATATATATATATATATATTATTATTATTATATAGTATACATATATAAAGAGATAATCTCACAAATTAACGTGATTTTATGTGATCTGTTAGATCTATTTTATAATAAAATTAATTTTACAATCTGACAAAACATATTAAACCACTTAAATTTGTAAAATTATTTTTGTATAATTATTTTACGATCAGAGTATTTCTATTTTTATTTTGAATTATTTTTTATTTTATTATTTTCTAATGAAGCTTAGAAAGGTATTTAAGTTAAGCTTCTTCGATTATAAAGGGGTGGGCGGGTGGTGTCCTCTTTTTGGCAACCAAAAAACAAAAAAGAAACCACCTTTGTTTTGTAAAGTATCAAATGCCTCATGATCTGATTTGAGGTGGCATGTTAGTTTTTCCTGTTGTCACATGTTTGAATAAGCACTTATGCATCATTGTAATTAAAGTATGTGTTGCAACAATATAACTACTTTATTAACCAATATATACAATATATATATATATCTATATATAAAATCTCCTTTAGAAAATGAAAGGGTGTGTTGTATATAATACATGGTATGACTATTGGGATACAACAAGACATGTAACCAATTGAATTATTCAATTACCATTTTAAAATAATTTAAAAGCAAAAGCAAATGTCATGATTGATGAAATCTTAATTATTGCAAAGAACATGAATTAAGTAAGACGTAGCATGTTTTGTAACCATGGCTATAAATAATGGAAATTATTTTATATCGTTGATTTTTTTTTATAGAAGAAGTTGAAGAACATAGTTGCAAGCCACTTTTAGAGGGAGAAGAAAAAACATGCAATTATTTGAGTTTATTATTATAAAGGAAATAAATACTTTAGTTATAAAGGGGCTAAATAAAATTAAACTCACAAATTATTGATATGATTTGATATAGTATGTCAGATTGGAAAGTATATATCTTTATATATAGTACTTTCCTAAATGAGAAATACAGAGGAACCTGTTTGTGAATGAGGGGGAAAGAACAATACAGCAAACCTCTTTTAAAACAAGGTTTGGACACTTTGGAATAAAAGCCAAGCGGCTTGAAACATAGAGGCTCTCTCTCTCTCTCTCTCTCTCTCTCTCTCTCTCTCTCTCTCTCGGCTAGCTAGGCTTTTAATTGGTTTGTTATTTTGGAGGGTTGTCATTTAGTAGTGGTTGATGAGGGTATCGTCCGCATGCGCGAACGAAACGCCTCTTTGGTGGCCACAGCACAACACCCACCTTCCTTTCTTTTCCTTTACTTTCTTCTAATTAAAAGAGGACCCACACACCTTCCCTTCTTCGACTATAAGCCAACGATAGAGCCCTTTCCTGGGACCCCCCCATCCCCTCAAAACATATAAACCCAATTCATTATTGGGGTGGGGCAATAGGGCATGGGGCATGGTCCTTTAGTGGCCCCACCTCACCTCACCTCCTCAGGCATCTCGTGCTCCACACCACGTCATTCAATTTTCCCTCCCCAAGTTGACATTCCCAATTCATAATGCTACCCTTTCAATTTTCTTCCTAAATTTATTAATTGGTTAAGTTGAAAAAATTATCTCAATTTCTCCTAAGAAATATGAGAAACTTAAATGAAAGCCAAATCCACGTGAAATGAATTTTATAATATTTATTATTTATTTAATACTAACCAATATAATTATACTGCATGTAATATTGTATCTTTTATTTAAGGCCGTCGAATCCGGACACTTTGATCTAGTTAAATATCGAATCGAATTCGTATGTATAAAATGTTACGATGATAACGTCGGTAAGTTCGTCGCTTCTAACCGACCATTGTTCATTGTAATAATAATTTGTCCTTTTATAAAGAAATGATTTTTAAAATATGTTGGATTTGACCTATTATGGGTATTATTCATATATGTTAGGCGTGTTGTATAAGGTGGAAAAAAAATAAATTTGCACACCAAAGAACTTATAGCAAAATTATAAATATTGCTAAAAAAATCAGGTGGACATTGAAGTTACTAGCTGTATTATATGCATATTCATAGATTTTCAACAATATGTTTTTTTGGAAAAAAAAATTAATAATATAGCCTTTGTTAAAAAAAAAAACGGGTACAGCCCAGAACTCGAAATTCTGGGTTGTTAAAATCCAGATCCATCCGGATTTCAACCCGGGTCAAAATCCGTGTATATCTGGTCCGGAACCCAACTCGTGTTTGAAATTCGGGTTCCGGGTCAGGTATATCCGAATACCCGGTCTGAAACCTGGATGAACAGCTTTAATTTCAATATATAGCTTATACGTTAGCATGTGTGATTATATGCTTAAAATTATAAATATGGATATCATTTTCTTTTTAACTAAAATGATATTGACATATTGTATCAGTTATATAAAAAATTATCGAGTAGTTGTATTCATGCAGGTACTTTAAATGCAGGAGGTGCAGCCCACATGAAACAAATGGTACAGCAAACCATGCAAAGGCAGGCATGCCACAAGCAAAATTGCTTACCCACCGTAGGGAAACTAGATTTACCCCCGTACGTGCGTGTCTCACGTACGTAGTGAATTTAGCACCATGAAAATCTAAGAAAAGGACAAGGTTTATATAACTGATTTGATCATTGAAGGAGACATTTTTTCGGAATTTTGCAAGCAGGATTACTTGTGTTTCTTTCTTAAATATGCAGGGACATAAAGCAATGAAATCGAAAGCCGCGTTCTATATATGCCATTTAAGCATCAATCCATTGCTCTATCCGGCAAAAAGTGTTTGCTTTTAGGAATTACTTCCCACTTGTTTGAACTTGGGAATTAGAGTTTTCACTGCAAAGTGTTCAAAACAGCGAAAACTCTTATCATTTTCTGAATCCAAATTACTAACTTCATGAATACTAGATGCTAAAAATGTCTAGGCTGTTCATGAGAGGCAACATCACTCCATCTCAAAAGTAGGTTAGTCGCACTCCTACAAGTACTATACTGTAGCCGCCATGGCTACATGGCATTTTTCTCACGCAATTCATGGTTGAGCTATTTTTCTCTTGACGATGACGCCCCTTTTTTTTTATTTTAAGTTTATTTTTTAACTGATGTCAACTATATCTCCAATATCACATTGAATAAAGTCACAAAAAGTTTCATAAATTGTCTTGACAATTTTCCTTTTGGATTACGAAGAGGCATGAGAAATGATCATCATCGTCAAAAAGCCAGATCAAACAAGATGAGCATCCTGCATCGCCTCAACTAGCTTTAGCTTTAGCATGGAACCAAATTACAGTGGTTGAACTTATCTTTCAAGCACCCATCAGCAAGTGTGGACCTGATCTCATGCATATCATGAAAAGGATCCTGCCATTACTGTTTCCCTTTTCTTACTTTAACAACATGCTGTGCGATCACGATGAAGCCACGTGGCATGTTCGTCCACTCTTTTATGCATGGCTATAAAGGGCATGAAAGTTCCCCATTACTTACTTTAGATGGTCCCTTTTAGAATTATAAGATGTCCAAATGATTCTGCGATCTCCGCCATCCAATTTTTACTAAAAAGTCATCATAAGCTCACTGAAAGTGAGGGGGAGAGAGATGAAATGGTTGAATGTAAACTTTTGTTAAGATTCTAGACTTTTCATTAAAGAAGAAAAGCGATATGCTTACTATAAGGAGATATTTTTAAATTAAACTCACAAATTGATATAACTTTATATGACATATTAGATTCACTTTACTATAAAAGTAAATTTATAATTTGATATAATACATTAATCCACGTTAATTATATTTATGGGTTCACTTTTATATAACTCATTTGTGACAAATATATATCTATTTTTTGTAAGGTATCTGAAATTATTTGTACTAATTAATTTCTTAGACACGTATAATACTTTCATCCTGCATTCATCGATTATGCAATAACAAATAAAACTATGTAATGAACTGTTTGACTGAAAGAATATCTTTTTTTTAATATTCAAGTGTAGAGAAAAAAAAGAGTCAAACTAAAAACAAAACAACATAAGGGAGATCGACAATTAAGCAAGAATATATATTGGCATAAAATAATAATAAAAAAAAAGAGTCAGTGCACGTTAAGAAATGTTTTCAACAGAGGCATCATGGATCGACCCTTAAGTATATGCTTTGATTAATATTGATGGGGGTATTGCTGATAGTTAAGTGCCGTATGCATTTGGCGTTGATTGCTAATGTTGAATTTGCAAAATTGAATAAATTCATAATTAATAAATATTAAAGGAAGAAGTATATAAATATTATGCCGCCTGATTCATACAGCTGAGTGTACCGCTAGTGTTAAATTTTTTTTTTATTTCTTATTTTTTTAATTATTAAGTAAAAAAAATATATTAATATACTTAAAATCAATTTTTTAATCATTAAATATAAAAAAAAAAAAATTTTACACAGCAGTCAAACTAGACGGTACGTTTGGGCGGCCTAGGGGCTTTACTCAAATGGAAATGGCGTTTGACTTTTGGAAGGGGTGTTTTTATGGGGTCTCACTTTTCGAGGGGCCTAACAGCCTTTAATACGAGCCTCTCAGCGCACCTTCGTGTCCTTTTTCTCTTATTTTATTTATTATTTATTATTTATTATCTAAAAGGGAAAATGGGAATCGAGGGTGTTTCTTTTCCATGTTTGGTCCCGCCTCAAATGGCTTGGCCTGCTCTCTTGCTTCTACACTTGGCCTGTTAGCCACACTTACATAAACTTACATATATATATATAAGGGGCTAAATAAAATTAAATTCACAATTGATATGATTTGATGTAGATATGTCAGAATTATAAAAAATATAATAAATTTTATTACATTAATTTATAAATTTATTTTTATATAATTTCTTTATATATAGTACTTTCCTAAATGAGAAATACAGAGGAACCTGTTTATGAATTAGGGGGAAAGAACAATACAGCAAACCTCTTTTAAAACAAGGTTTGGACACTTTGGAATAAAAGCCAAACGGCTTGAAACATAGAGGCTCTCTCTCTCTCTCTCTCTCTCTCTCTCTCTCTCTCTCTCTCTCGGCTAGCTAGGCTTTTAATTGGTTTGTTATTTTGGAGGGTTGTCATTTAGTAGTGGTTGATGAGGGTATCGTCCGCATGCGCGAACGAAACGCCTCTTTGGTGGCCACAGCACAACACCCACCTTCCTTTCTTTTCCTTTACTTTCTTCTAATTAAAAGAGGACCCACACACCTTCCCTTCTTCGACTATAAGCCAACGATAGAGCCCTTTCCTGGGACCCCCCCATCCCCTCAAAACATATAAACCCAATTCATTATTGGGGTGGGGCAATAGGGCATGGGGCATGGTCCTTTAGTGGCCCCACCTCACCTCACCTCCTCAGGCATCTCGTGCTCCACACCACGTCATTCAATTTTCCCTCCCCAAGTTGACATTCCCAATTCATAATGCTACCCTTTCAATTTTCTTCCTAAATTTATTAATTGGTTAAGTTGAAAAAATTATCTCAATTTCTCCTAAGAAATATGAGAAACTTAAATGAAAGCCAAATCCACGTGAAATGAATTTTATAATATTTATTATTTATTTAATACTAACCAATATAATTATACTGCATGTAATATTGTATCTTTTATTTAAGGCCGTCGAATCCGGACACTTTGATCTAGTTAAATATCGAATCGAATTCGTATGTATAAAATGTTACGATGATAACGTCGGTAAGTTCGTCGCTTCTAACCGACCATTGTTCATTGTAATAATAATTTGTCCTTTTATAAAGAAAGGATTTTTAAAATATGTTGGATTTGACCTATTATGGGTATTATTCATATATGTTAGGCGTGTTGTATAAGGTGGAAAAAAAATAAATTTGCACACCAAAGAACTTATAGCAAAATTATAAATATTGCTAAAAAAATCAGGTGGACATTGAAGTTACTAGCTGTATTATATGCATATTCATACTCCTCAAGATACATAAGCCATGTGCATGTTTACAGAATTAGTGCGGCATGTCAATTTTGTAAGAAAAAATTATAAATATAAGCTTATACGCTACACATCATATTTTTTTTTAATTTNCCACACATTATATTTTTTTTAATTTTTTTTAATTTTTTTCTTTTGTTAAATGTTTGATATATAGATAATGAGTAAAAAAATTTAATTAGTTTAAGAAGAATAAATTTAAAAAATTTTTGAAAAAAAAATAATAAAAAAATATGTAATGTGTAGGCTTATGTGTAGTAATGCTCTGTAAGGAAAACTAATTTTAATTTTCATTTAATTTCTAATCATTTAAATTAATTTATTTAAAAAATATGGAGGTACCAAAAAATTTTGAAGATTTAAGACACGATTAATTAAAAATAAATCATAATTATTTATTTATTTATTGTCCAGTCCCAATTTACAGGCTGTGACAGATAAGTAGTTAAAATGATACAAAAATCTTGACAATTTGGGTGGAAAGGAGGCAGTTTTGGTAATTTAACTACCTTTCCTTTTTTTTTTTTAAATAAAAAACAAAGAAGCTACCTCTCCCTTAAACTGCTCGTCCTCCTGCCTGCCCCTTACCATCCGTCTCTTCCAACCAGCCAGCCAACCAACCAAGATTACCGACCTTCATCTCCGTTCTGCCACCTCAGCAAACTCCACAAAATGCCACGTGGTCACTCGACCCCACTTGTACGGAGAAAGCCTACCCCAGCAGGGCATATATAAACCCCCACCTCCATGAGCCCTCCCTTCGAGTCGTGTGTTAAACATTCCCCCCTCTCTCTCTCTATCGTCCGATAATATACACTGAACAGAACCCGGCACAGCATCCGAAAAATTCCGATATATCGGAGCATTCGAGCCAAGACGAACTATTGAAAATATTATTGGTTTCGGATCGGACGTACTCTTATAATATGCAAATCGAGGCTGGGCCAGCGTCACCGACCGATCGAGCTGTTCCGCCTCCGGTGGCTCCACCCACGATGATCCCGATACAGAACCCGATGATGATATCGGATGAATTCGCCAGGGACGCCATTCTCGCCTGGTACCGCGGCGAGTTCGCGGCGGCGAACGCGATCATAGACTCGCTGTGCGGGCACCTGGCCCAGCTCGGTGGAGCGAGGTCAGAGTACGACGCCGTCTTCTCTGCCATACACCGCCGGAGGCTCAACTGGATCCCAGTGCTGCAGATGCAGAAGTACCACTCCATCGCCGACGTGGCGGTGGAGCTGCGGCGTGTTGGGGAGAAGAAGAAGATGGACATGAATAAGGAGGACGCCGAGGCCGAGACGAAGAATAGCGCGGAGTTGAAGGTGGCGAAATTCGACGAGAAAGATAAACTTGACGAGAAATTGACTCAAAGTGACGCAAATGGCGAAGGTGAGGTTGGTGAAGAGCACGATTCATCACCGGAGAGTGATATCACTGATTCAGGTAAGTGTATTTTTCGAAATTTCCTTCTCTGAGCTCAAATTCTTACTCCTTTTCATGTTGTTTGGATGGTTTCTGTAGCAAAATGTTACTCGGTGAGTAGGATCGGTGATGTTACTACAAAGTTCTGCATCAAAATCATCTCTCTCTGTTTTTCTTTATCTAAAAATTAGCTATTGAATTAAAAAATTGCTCCTTTTTTAGTTATTTGATTTTTCCGAATGCGACAAGAGACGAACCTTGGTTCGGTCTTAAATTTTCAGCCGTAATAGTAATTAGGTCCCGTTTCGCCGTCGAGAAAGGGTAGCTAGCCAGCTAGAAATTGGGAGAGGAAAAGAAAGGTGCTTTGAATCTGACAAGTGTTTGGTAGTGGAGAAAATTCTAAACCACCGTGGCTGACTCGAGGTTGTACCAGTCGAGCAGCTTATTGATTTATTATTGTTATTATTAGTTTTTTCCGAAATTTGAAGTCTTTATAGAATAGTCATCGTATGCCCTCCATTTTCTGAGGACCCAAACGGGAAACACGTATTTCCTGCACGGGATTCTAGATTCAAATCCCTTTACGACCATTCACCCACTTGGAATTCAACGATAGAAGTCGTTTTACAGTTTTGATACGGCTGATATTTTACCAGTCTTCATTTTTCATGATTTTTCCCCAAAAGAAAAAAATAATAAGAATAATAAACGGAAAAATGTGGTCGATAGTAGGTGGTGATACACACCGCTGGGAGCTCCCGCTGGCTCCACTAACGGTTTAGAATTTTTATTTATTTATTTATATGTATTTTTTTAATATATTTAAATATTTTTAAAAAAATAAAAAAAATCAAAATATTATTAAAAAATATTTACTTAATTATTAAGTAAAAAAATAATAATAAAAAAGTAAAAAAAAAACATAGCGGTAGAATGCAACGATGAAACTAACTGTAAGACTAGTATTTTTCGTTGTGGATATTGTCGGTTTAAGTAGGCGAAGGGGGAGTCGTTGTTTATAATATCGAGGTGGCTAACATATTTGGGCTGCAATCTGATGTTACAGTGAATTTATGGCTTTGGTGCAATGCATCGAGATGCGCAGATGGATTTATTTATTTATTTTCAATAATAGGCAGCGCGCGACCTCAGCCGTCTGATCTGTTATGTTGTTTACGTCACCACTTGGGGAACGGGGTTGTTGGGGCTTTGACAAAGCTTGCGGTGGTAAACCCTATGTTAATTGTAATGAATCGGCGTGTGACCGGGACTCGTTTTGTCTGGTTTTGTATGGGACCGAGTTGGCTGTTCAACTCAGTTGTTTGGTTGGTCATTACACATTAGATATTCGGAGGGAGAGAGAGAGAGAGAGCAAAAGTGCGGGTGTTTGTGTTTTTGTTTGTAGCGATGTCCTACTTTTTTGGCACTTGGTGGGGCACGATGGACAGGAACAGTGGGACACATCCTTCGGTTGCGAAATGGTGGCGAATGTTTCACATGTGGAGTTGTAGAATGCTGATGCTCCCAATGGTCAATAGCCATCGTGAAATTAAAGGGCAACATTGAGGAGAGAGTGCCGACACAGTAATGAGACAAAAGCTGCGATACAATCATTACTGCCGAGACAAACTAAATACCATAAAAAAAATCATATATATTGGTAATTTATTTTACGAATAAAAAAAGTGTTCCTTAACTGTTGATGTCAATCCTAGTTTGTGCGGTTACTGTTTGTTAGTTGGAAAACTGCTCGAACTTGCATCACCTTCCGTAGGTGGTCGGTCATCAAAGACGTTCATGAAAGTATTTTTTTCCATGGTTGTTTCTATGAACCTGACTTTTTCGAAGTACATAAGCTTTTTCCCTTAAACACAAAAAGTTACCCCCAAGTAAACATTGAAATAACATCAATTGTTTTGTTTTTATTTATATTTTTGAACAACTTTCCTCCTTTTACTGTGTGGCTCTATTTTTTTCTACAGTAATTGTTAACATGTTAGTGATTCGTTGTTGCTTCTACTTCTTGGGATGCAGGGTCTCAAGAAGTGCAGCCTGCTGAATTAAACATGAACATATGTTCTAATCATCTAGACTGCGAAGCACGGCCCGGCCAGATCAAGTTAACAAAAGGTTTCTCTGCCAAGGAGCCAGTGAAAGGGCACATGGCGAGTTCTTTCTTAACAATTTCAATCGCATCCTTTCCCATTGAAAAACATGGAATCAAAAGAATTGATATCCTTTAGTATATCCAATAGAAAGAAAAGTAGCTGGCTATTACTGATTGATAGATGATTGCAACTGGCAGGTCAATGTTGTGAAAGGATTAAAGTTATATGAAGACGTATTCACCGATGCAGAGCTCTGTAAGTTGAATGACTTTGTTAATGAACTCCAGGCAGCTGGGCAGAGTGGAGAGCTCTCAGGTAAGTTAAACCTTTATCCTTGATTTTTATAGTTGATTTTCAATTGTATTTATGTGTGTTAAAAATCTTCTTAAAGATCAAGATTTGAGATGGTAAAATTACCTTTTGAAGATCCAATTCGGAAGATGGTTTTGATACCTAGTTGAGTTGCATTGAGTAGAACTAAGGCGATGCTAGTGGCAAAGAAAGAGTTTGAAGCTTAATATAAAACCCATGCAGTATTTTCTTATTGATAAATTTTAGTTAGATATGGGTTTCCTAAAGTGTCCAAATTTTAAAGCTGTCTTTCATCTTATTTGATCATGATAATAGTCTTTCATTTTTTCTGTTCTGTAGTTATGCATGCTAATGCTTGCCTGTCTTGATATGTTTAATGTTTGATAATTCCTTTGAGGGTGCGAGTGCGCATGCACACAAATTTTGTTTGTAGATTGAGAGGAATCGAAAGCACTGTGAATTTCAGTTTCTTTCTAAACTTCATTCCAACTGTCTGTTACAAGCATTATTTTGTGAGATTGCTTGTATTCTTTTCTTCCCTGCCTTCTTTAGGATGATGGTTTGTGCGGAGAAGCTTGTCCTGCAAACAGACAATCATCTGACATTTATTATGCACAAAATCTTAACTTTCTCAATCTACAGGTGAGACCTTTATTTTATTCAATAAACAGATGAAGGGAAACAAGAGAGAGCTGATTCAGTTTGGAATTCCAATTTTTGGACAAATAAAAGAGGATGCTGCAAGTAACAATCAAACTGGTAAGATTTCTACAAACTGGTAGATATATTTTGCTTTGTCCAACCTGTTCCATGATCCTCAATATCTACTCAACATGCTCCACTCTAAATACTGATGAAAGTTTGCTATTTGTCTCCTATGTTCACAGGCAATATAGAGCCAATTCCAGCTCTTCTCCAAGGTGTCATCGATCACCTTTTGCAGTGGCAACTGATTCCAGAGTATAAAAAACCAAATGGTTGCATCATTAACTTCTTTGAGGAGGTATTCTATGTCTAGCAGCACTATCATGTTCACTCCTGTGTTATTTTCTATAGATCTTAGCTGCAAAGAGGGTACTTCATGGCATTTGGTCTGTGTTGCAAGCCTTGTTTTTTTTTCTTTCAATTCCTTCTAAACAGAGCCAGAACTAAAATTAATAATTTTTGTTGTGCAGGGGGAATACACACAGCCATTCCTGAAACCACCCCATTTGGACCAACCTATCTCCACACTTCTCCTTTCTGAATCAACAATGGCTTTTGGGCGTACTCTTGTGAGTGATAACGAAGGGAACTACAAAGGGCCGCTCAATCTCTCCCTGAAGCAAGGGTATGTACTCAAAATTCTTTGAAATTGTTTTGCAATCTGAAATTCATGGCTAATAGAGCATGGTCAACTCAAAGTGGGCTATCATTTAGGAAAAAAGGGGTACTGTTGGTGCATCCACATAATTATATGAAAGTTTAACTTTGGAAAATGTAAAAAGAATCATAATTAGTGCTAGCAGTGGGATTTGGATAGAGGCCTACACTTTGATAACTGCATTTGTCATTACAAAATTATAGATGTAAATTGTCAATGATTTTCTTCCTGAACATCTTCATGACATATTTGTATTTTCTTTTTTCTAAAAGAAAGCATATCCAAATGACGTAGAGAGGTTGGTACCTTCCCCATCATAGTCCAATGAACAGAATGTATCTTATCCAATTTGGCAATGTCACATTCATCTCCTTTAGCATTTATTTATTACCAGCATCTTATGTCCCTTTGTACAATTGATTCTCACTGACTATATATGCTCAGGATAATGACAAAAAATTCTAACTAACTTGCGCAGCTCTCTTCTAGTCATGAGGGGAAACAGTGCTGACATGGCCAGACACGTCATGTGTCCATCTCCTAACAAAAGGGTCAGCATCACACTCTTCAGAGTCCGGCCAGAGTCCAACCAATTCCAGTCCCCAACAAGTCCTCCCATGACAGCAGGTGCCATGACTCTATGGCAACCAGGTGTTCCAAGCACATATGCAGTGCCAAATGGAGCACTCAATGGCTACAAGGCAATGGACACTATGTCTGGATGGGGAGTCATGCAAGGCCCGGTTGTCATGTTGGCCCCAGTGCGCCCTATGGTGTTGAGCCCCCAAGGACTTCCTCAAGGTGGCACTGGAGTTTTCTTGCCATGGACCATGGGATCCCATAGGAAACACGCAAAGCATCTCCCTCCACGTGCCCAGAAAGGACGGCTTCTGGCCTTACCTTCCCCAGTCGAAACGCAAGTGGTGGAGTCCACTTCCGAAGCTGGCATCACTGTTTGAGTAATATTGCTGTGAAGCAAGTCTATGGCAGCCCTGTGGTCCTAAGCAATATGATTCAGCAAAGGTAGAAATCATGTTTGCTTCGTTTTTCTTGTTATGGTTAAAAAAAAAAGGGTGGGGTCCAGGTGCTTTGCTGTTAGAGGAGCTTGTTTCTTCATTCCTTTGTTTTTCCAAAGTAAGCTTAGGCTCTCACAAATACTCTCTTGAATGTCAATCATGGTAAAGATCAGTTTTAGTGGTAGTTGAGCTTGAAGTTTGAGAAGTGTGAATTAGCTCCAAGTAGAGGCGGAATTTTGTAGTAATTATTGCCTTGTATTTTCCCTTTTCGGCTCTTTCACAGACTATAATTTGCATTGTTTATATTTTCCTACTTTTTTCTTGGATAAGTAAACTTAGCCTTTATATGAATGTTTCCTTGATTTTCGGATGAATCCAAAACCAGCAAAGTAGTTGTGCACGTGATTCAGGAGATGTGGTAGATTATGTTGGTCTTCGTTAGTTTGGAGGGTAGTTTCAGTTATTTGTTTGTTTCAGAAGATTTGCTTCTTAATATTTTAACGAAATGATCAGAAGGTAGTCTGCAAGAAAGAAAAAAAGGGCAAAGCAATGTATTGAAGCCCACAACCAATGAATCAAGATCTTCTGAAACAAACCAAAAAGAGATAAAAGCATAAAATAAGCAACAGTACTATCTAAACTCTAGGCACTTAAGTGAAGTGGACGGTGTGCTCGACATATCTATATGCTTTAAAATATAATAACTCTAAGATGTTATTTAGATAGTGAAATGGTATGATATGGTTTTAAATGAAAATTAAATAAGTATTGTTAAAATATTATTTTATAATATTATTATTATTTTGGTATTTGGAAAAGTTCAATTATTTATTATATTTTGTTTGAGAATTTAAAAAAGTTATAATGATGGGATAAGATAAGATGAAACACTTCCACTATCCAAACAGCACCTAATATCTTGATAGTATAATATGTTCATTCCACGATTACATTTTAGCATGCATTGGTCCAGAATAAAAGTTCCTCAAGCAAGCAAATTAAAGTAAAATTCCTGATTCTCTTTGCACTAGTGTACGTGGTATCGAACGAATTTTCCTGTAATATTCTCCCAACTTGCTTCTTAAGTTCTTTTGCTTTGTACTATTTTGTGCCTTTTGGGTTCTTTTGCTTTGTACTATAAAAAGGTGATATAATACGTACTCCTTTTGTCTTAAGGTTTAAAAAGAGAGAAGGAATGCATCCATCAACATCACGTATTCGTTCAATCAGAATTATCTCCCAATTCTTTGAGTATTAAAGCCATTGTCGCTCTTTCCATTTTACCATTTCGGATACAGGTGACGAAGAAGAAACCATTCCCTGCGTCTTGGCATTTTTCACGAAAGTTACTCCATTAGATACTAGTTCCAAATTATTTAAACGAAAACATGAGGCATGCATTCTTTTGGGATTGTCTTCTGGAAAACACTCTTATTTTTTTAAATGAATAAAATACAAAAAAAATTACAATAATTTCATTTTCAAAAAATAAAAATAAGGAAAAAAGGAGCCTAGCTGACATCGATCCTCTCCTTTCCCTGTCAAGTACCAAGACTTGGCCACCACCTGGTGGTCCTCCTTAATTTGGTGGCCGCCGGGTGGCCAACTAGTTGGGGCATGCACGTAAGAAATATATTTGAATGGAAGAATCTTGTTTGGATAATGAGTTGATCTCAACTAGTCTAATTTAATCATTACAATTTTCTTAAATTTTCTTAGAAAATAGAATAAACAATTCAACTTTTTCAAATATTAAAACAAAAATAATATTAAAAAATTATATTAAAACAATATTTTATTCAACTTTTAACTCTAATATCATTTTATTTCAACTCAACTTACTATATAAACTTATTCTAACAATAGTTCAAGTCAGAGTCTCATAATCCATTTTTTCTTTTTAGAATTACATTCAACCATTATTGTCAAAGAAAAACTCTAAATATATATTTTAATTTCTTTCAATAATTGATAATTACAACAGTGAAATCCAATTGTTCCTAGCTCTTGCCATGAGTGAAAAGGGATAAATAACTAATTAATAATATTTGTCATCTATTATATTCTTTAGAGCACATTCCTTAATTTATTCTCTATTAATGAGAAAGCAGGGCTTGTCACTTGCACAATTAATAGATCAACACAAACCAATCAACCCCTTCCAAATTTGTAGCCAATAGCCAATAGCCCAATGGAACACAAAACATGATATTTTATATTTTAATATTTTAATATTTTATAGAAAATGATATCCAGCCCGCCCTAACAAAAATCCTAATTTTATCTCTGGTTCCAGTTATAAAACGCTAGACCTGGACCAAGGTGCATGCAATCATTACATGCATGCCACCATATATATCAAGGTCGTCAAAGATGTTAGAATTATTATTAGGGGGTACCGGATCCGAGTCGATCTGATTTTGAATAAAATTTAGGATTGAATTGGTATGTACTAGTTTTATATTTTTTAAAATCGATTACGCACCGGTTACCATCTTAAACCGGTATTTCGGTCTGGTTTTACCGGTTTTAATGTATTATATTATATATTATATAATATATATAATATATATAATATGGTATATTATAATATATAATATTATAGTGATAATATATTGTAGTGTATTATAATATATATTATAATTGTATTATAGACTATGATAATATATTATAATATAGAATATAATGATATATTATAGTATATTATAATATATAATGATATAGTATTAGTATAACTATTAATATGCACTATATAATATTAGTATAACTATTAATACAATAAACAAAATGATATAAGATTTTAAAATTTAATATTATATTAATTAGTAATTTATCATACAATACAAAACTATTTTATATATAGTTATATATTATATATAAATATTATATACAATATAAAAAATTAAAATATATATAAACCGGTCCGGTCCGATTTTAGAAAAAGAAAAATAGGAACCAGACTGATTTTGACCGGTTTTAAGAAAAATAAAACCTATACTAGACCGAATAAAATTTGGAACATGACCAATCCCACCGGTTTGGTCCGGTCCAGTTCGGTTTACCAGTTTATAGGTTTCTTTTTACACCCCTAATTATTATAAGAGTTAACCTGCAGACCAGTCGGGCTCATGTTAGGGAGATAATAGCCAACCAATAAATTTGTGACACATAGGCATTCTACCACAATAATTGTGTGGATGTACTGCATCAGATTTGAAACCACTTTCTCACTTCGCAACCCCGAAATCCCTTGACATTTTGCATCCCCCTCTGGTTTTCCTCTCGCAGCCTCGATCTCCCTCTCGTTTTCTTCTCGTAGTCTTGACCCCTCCTCTTGCAGCCTTGACCCCCCTTCTCTGGTTTTCCTCTCGCAACATCGCATGCCCTCTCGAAGCTTCGCACGGCTCTCGCACTCCCTTCTCCCGACACAGTCACCCACTCCGTCTATTTCCAAGCATTCATGAAGACAATTGACCCTCTCTTCTTTGGTATGCCCTACCCTAAAATCATTTATTGAATGTGGTGCTTGTAAAACGGTTAGTGAGTTGCTCTACATGTGGTGAAAGTAAAAAATAAGACTTTGTCCCTAGTTATTGAACCTGTTGTATTATTTGATAGCATACAATCAAAAAAGGGATAGCTGAAAAACATGGCATGCTTACAAAAGATGAAATGGGTTCATCCTTTTGCATCAAATGTATAGATTATGAATGATTAATTCATGGGATAAAATAGTGAATTACTACTTGTATGTAACAAAAGTGCTTAGGATATAGCCATAAGCTGCCAATATGCACCATTTAATGTTATAGATATATGTCTTTTTTTATTTTATTTTATTTTTTTATGACTACAGAATCTATACATGTATTATTTTTTATTTTTTGGCACCATGTTCTGTTAGCATTGTTAAAATGGACGACTTTTCAATATGATGACAGCAAAGGAGAAGTTCGGGTTTTCATTCTAGTTCAAGTTCTTAGACTACGAGAGGGGAAGACAAAATTAGTTTGGAGAGATCACTTTGCAATTGTGGCTGCCAAACGAAGGTATGAGTTTCTAAAAAATCTAATAGTTTTGGTAGAAGACTTTACAATTACCCAAACTATAAGATGAATAAACAATGTGAATTTTTTGAGTGGATTGATCTTCAAAGTGAACAAAACAACTACTGTAAGATGACGTTGGAGTTAACTGAACGGAAAAATGACAGAGTACTTCATAAGCGGCTATGCATCGAAAAATCCAAATTTAAAGTAATGGAGAAGAAGTATAAGAGAGTCTTGAAAGTGTTAATTTTGTCATGGTTATTTTTTATAATAGTTTGTGGTGTAACTTTTATGTATCCAAAAAATTACTATGTATCTCGGTTAGTGCTACGACTCATGTAACCTGTTGCACTTTTTTTAACACTTTAATGTATTGACTACTTTTTTTATAATAGTTTGTGGTGTAATTTTTGAATGTATTGAAGATGTGTTTTGAATGTTTTATTTAGGCAGATTTATTTACACAAATTTATGGATTACACCTTCAGGTAGATTCATAGAGGCAATCGGTAGAACCATATTTAGGCCATTTTACTTCATATGCCAATTTCCATGCGTGTCATCAATCATCTACCTCGATCTTTTCACATCACAATATGTTTACTTATCTTGGTGTGGAGTTGCTTGGGCATCAATATGTCCTAACAATTGAATATTGCACATCACCATAATTTACTTGTCATCAAATATTCATTTTCCAGTGCATTTTCACTACAATATGACTACCAATGAAATACAAGATGGTTCCAATAGAATCATAATATGTATGAAAATAAATTGGCCATATGATTCAAAGACTAAAGCAGTTCAATTTGCACAACCTAATAATAATATGGTTCCAATCATTTAGAGGAATAACAATTACTCTCCTAAAATTGAGCTGCTCTACAATTAAATAATATAGTTACAATTAACAATATGGTTCAATAACTTTCTTCATCTACCTCGAATTCCATCCCCAGTTACTCCTCATTTGACTCAAAACGTTAGCTTCTCCTTGCCATTCTCAAAAACCTTCCTGGCTTGTTTTAGCTCCTCATTTAAAGCAATGCAACTCCATACAACAGTTAAGAGCATTGGCATTGGCTTCATCAAAAGCCAAGCCAAATGCATAAAATGATAAATATGTGTAAATCAAAGCTGCATTGGATTAGTCAAACGAAAAATGGGGAGTTTTGAGCTACAGGAAATCTATAATTTCCTTTAAATTTGAAGGATTACTATAGACTCATCAACTAATTATTTTACTACATTTTAATTCCCAACTGCTATACTTTATTTTTCCTCTCTCATTTTTTTCCCCTGCAACCCTAGTTTCATTTTAATTTTGGATTTATGGTCAACCCCAAGTATAAAATTAAATTATTAATGTACATATAGTTAGTTTAATTGCTAAAAATGAAAAAAAATATTATTATTAAAAAAATAATAATATATTATTATTTTGATGAATCCAATGATTAATCCAATGTGGGCTTATGGATAGGAAGGTTTTAGATTTATGGAAAACTTGTACTTTTCATTAAATTTTGAAGATGGTTTTGATGAAACCAATGTGAATGCTCTAAGTTTGGCATGTCATGCCACATCAAAGAGTAACATTGGCATTTGTATGCTATCAAATTAATATTTTCATAAATAAAAATCTCATTTGGCCTTGTTTATTTTTCCTACTTTCATAAATTTTAGCTAGTTGGACAATACCCCAGTGAACTGGACAATACCCAACAAATTGACTCTTCAAACATTTTGTCAAACACCAGTAGTGTCTTGGCATATAATGTAAAAGAGGAGAAATACCTGAGCAACACCAAGGCCACTGGAGTAAGCCATGAACAATCATTAGTTGGTGACGAACTATGGTGGGCAACAGACCAGTGGTGGTGGAACTGCGCTTGTGTAGTGGGCGACGAACGCGTGGGGCGAAATCGGGAGAAATCGGCCAAGGAAGGCAATGAATACTTGGCGGACTGGTGGTGGTGGAGGTTTGCTCGGCGTTCGTTCTGGAAGCGCATGTTCTAGAAGCATGATTGGGCTAAGCGAAGTGTTTGGTAGTTCTCCTCAACTGAAGTCTTGCCATTACTATCCCCATGCGCATGAGTCTAGCGTGAGTTTAGTGTGATTTCTGATGTGACAGTTTCTAAGTGGAGGGCTATTATTACTGGAATATTAGACCGACCGCTTAGAAGCGGTTATGTTATTATAAATAGTCTAGTCAACATAAGTCAATGATTCGATTGTACTTGAATCAATCAGATGTTGTCTCATTGTATATATAAATCCATATTCATACTGTATATTTCACTTACTTACAGAATATCAAGTATTTCAAGAATTCTTCTAATACACAATTCTTGTTGTTTTTTGGTATTACTTTCTTACTAAACATAATTCTTGTTGCTTCTTTTTCTTTGCTGAATCTTGTGTCATTCAGGACCTTTGCTTGTGAGGACTATTGGGCTGGGCAGAATGAAGCATGGACTAAATTTTCTACTACAAGATTCTCATATGTCTAATAAAAGTAGTCTTGTATCTTCGTCTAAAACTTGTACTTTTTCCTCAATTTTTTTTGCTCCTTTTTATCTACAGACTTGGACATATTTTAAATGCTGGAGAACCACCACTAGAAAAATTTGTACCTTGTATGAAACTGTCAAATACTTTAGATTGTGAAATCTACCCTATGGCAAAACTTCATTGTTTACCTTTTCAATAAAGCAGTCTGACTACATATTTCCAATTGATTCATTGTGACATATGGGAACCATATTCGGTTGCAGCTTTAGATGGTTCTCATTTTTTTAACCATTGTAGATGATTTCACTCGCTGCACTTGGGTGTTCTCAATGAAGCACAAATCCGATACTAGATCAATCATATAATCATTCTTCACTCATTAAAACTCAATTCAATACTAAAATCAAAACTTCGCGTTCTGACAATGGCACTAAGTTTTTCATGCATGATTTCTATAATGCCAAGAGGGCATCCATCAACTTTCTTGTACAGCTAGGCTAGCTAACCACTTCCCAACAAAATGACATTATTAAAAGAAAACACCAACACCTCTTAAATATGGCTTGAGCCTTATGTTTTCAAGCTAATCTTCCACTAATGTTTTGGGGAGATTGCATACTCATTGCTGCTTATTTGATAAGCAGAATCCCAACACCATTACTCTTTTCCAAAACACCATTTGAAATGCTATTTCCAGCTTCTCTTTCTTGCCCTCATTTGTGTGCCAATGGGTGTCTATGTTATGCCTCCACTCTTTTTCACAATCGTTCTAAATCTTCATCTAGAGCTCGTTGATGTATCATTCTCGATTATCCTTTTGGTGTCAAAGGATATAAACTCTATAATCTTGATACTAAAACTACCCTTGTATCTTGTGATGTTATTTTCTATGAAAAATGTATTTTCCTTCAAATCCACTGCTGCTAAATCTATTTACTCTACTGATGATCCTTTTTTGGTCCTCCCCAATCCTGTTGTAAATTACTCTTTTGAATATATTCTGACTGCCACATAAGGTACTAATAATACTCTAGATCTTGAAAATCTCTCCCATTGTTCCATGGAGATCTACTAGATTTAGACATGCTCCTTCCTACTTGCAGTCTTAGCATTGTCAATTAGCTTCTTCTGGTACATGCCAATCACCCTATACAAGTGATGCTTTTGCCGACACAGGTAATCCTCATTCTCTTCATCATTTCCTTTTTAATGACAAATTATCTGTTCCTCACGAACCTTTTCTTTGGCTTTTCCTCCACCTTTGAGCCTAAATACTTTCATGAAGCTATTAAATTTTCTTATTGGCATTAGGCTATGGCAAATGAGATTGTAGCTCTTGAACCCAATAAAACATGGTTACTCACTAATTTGCCTGCTGATAAGAGACCTATTGGCTGCAAATGAGTGTAAAAAGTGAAATATAATTCTAATGGGACCATAGAAAGATACAAAGCAAAGTTGGAAACCAAGGGCTACACTCAACAAGAAGATTTTGATTATATAGACACTTTTTCCCCTGTGGCTAAACTTACAACTGTCAGATTACTACTTGCTTTAGCATTTGTACACAAGTGGCATCTTTACTAACTTGATGTCAATAATGCATTTTTTGCATGGAGATTTATAAGATTCTTTCTCGGTTGTTTTAGTTTATGTTGATGATATAATTGTTGCTAATAGTTTTCTACAGGCTGTAATAGATTTTAAGAGATCTTTGAATGATAAATTTAAGATAAAAGATCTTAGTTTGCTTAAATATTTTCTTAGTCTTGAGGTTGCAAGGTCTACCAAAGGTATTTTCTTATGTAAGAGACATTGTGCTTTGGACATTTTGAGTGACTTTGGTCTACTGGGTTCAAAAGCCACTACTTTTCTGATGGATCATAATTTGAAGTTTAGTAGGATAAATACTGAGTTGTTGTTTGATCATACTACCTATAGGAGTTTAGTTGGTAGTCTCCTTTATCTCACCATTACCAGACCTGACTTGGCAAGCTTAGTACAAGTCTTAAGTCAATTTATGGAGAAGCCTACACAGTCTCATATGATAGCTGCACAACGAGTTTTGAGGTACTTGAAGTCGACTCCAGGACAAGTTCTATCAGCTTCATCCAGTTGTCGTCTTAAAGCATTTAGTGATTTGGATTAGGCATCATGTGTGGATACTCGAAGCTTAGTCATAGGATTTTGTGTCTTTCTCGGGGATACCATCACAAACATACCACTATTTCTTGTTCCTTAGCTAAAGCAACATACAAGGCTTTAGCTTCATCCTCATGTGAGATTACATGGCTTATTTCAGTCCTTAAAGATTGACATTCAACAACCAACTAGCTCTTATTTTTTGTGACAGTCAAGCTGCATTATACATTGCAACCAATCCTATGTTTTAAGAAAGAAAAAAGTACATAGAAATTGACTGCCACTAAGTTCGTGACAAAGTCCTACCTGGAGTAATTAAAACACCGCATATTTCCTATGTATATCAGCTAGCAGATCTCTTAAATAAAGCTCTTCCTTGTACACAATTCAGCCCACTCTTTCCAAGATGCATGAGGTGTGTTGAATATACACAATCCTTCTTGAGGGAGAGGGTTAGAAGTATTATAAATAGTCTAGTCAACATAAGTCAATGATTTGGTTATACTTGATCGAACCAATCAGATGTTATCTCATTGTATATATAAACCCACACTCATACTGTGTAATTCACTTACTTACAGAATATCAAGAATTTCAATTATTCTTCTGCGCACACAGTTCTTGTTGGGAATTTGGACCTTCCAAATTCACCCCCACAGGATCTACCCTTTGCAGGAATAACAAGAAAAATAGAGAAATAATAACAACACAAGAAATTTACGTGGAAACTCCAAAACAGGAGAAAAACCACCAGACCCAGAGAAGAAAATTCACTATGTGAAAAATTGTTACAATCACACAATTTTTCTCCTCACCCCAAACACACCCACAAAGCTACCCCACTAGTAAAACTTTAACTTTACACCTCTTCCCTTTTACAAAAGGGTCAATAGAGGAATTTAACTAAAGTCAAAAGTTACTAGATAAGCTTTCAACTGGTGCACTTAAACTAAGAGGCTAAGCCTCTTATTTATAACTCATGAGTCTTGCCTCTTCCTCACTCACTACCGATGTGGGACTCCAAAGAGCAACACTCAACAATCTCCACCTTGCGACTTTGGCTGGTCCCACAGCCAAGCTCCACCTCAATGAAGATTTCATAGCTTCCGCTATCATGCTTCACCATAAAAGCATACCCACTAGAATAAACCAATTCCAAGCATTTTCACTTCGGCCCATGTCGAAAACAACCTTGCTGAAAATTATGGTGTAACTTCCACGTTTGGCTTTCCTGGAAGTTCATCAGCCATCGACATGAATTTCCACCACACACCCTGCATCAATGCCAAACCAATGCCTGTGTGCAAACTTGTGGACCCGCTAATATTAACACATCCTCTATCATGGCAACTTTGGGAATTAGCGGCATGCCATGAGGATGTACACGTCTCCTTTTAAAGATCAAAATCTTCTATGGAGAGAGACGCAATATTAGCATCATTTCCAGTATCTCCATTTACTGACTTGGAGCCACTTGCCGAACCTGCTCCAGCTCTTGGACAATTTTTCTTGACGTGCCCAGATTGTCCACACTCCCAGCAGACTACTTTCTTCTTCATGGAGTTCTTCATCTTCCCATTTCCAGCTGCTACCATTACTAAGTTCTCAAGTGGAACATTATTTCCACTACTTAGTCTTCTCTCTTCAGAAAAGATTTTACTGGTAACCTCTGAAAAAATTATTTTCTCCTTCCCATGTATCAAAATAGGCTTCATGTGCTCATAGGAAGGTGGAAGAGACCAGATGAGTCTCAAGGCCTGATCCTCATCATCAATTTTAACTCCAATAGCTTCTAGCTCAGCGACAATGCCATTGAGAACGCTTAAATGATCTGAAATAGTTGTACCTTCACTCATCCGCAGTGTATGAAACTGCTCCTTCAGGTACACACGATTTGAGACGCCCTTCGTCTGATACAACTCTTCAAGTTTTTCCCAGAGTTCCTTTGCCGTAGATATTCCATGCACATTTGCAAGAACATTTTTGGCCAAGCACAGACGTATCGCACTTGCTGTTCTCAAATCCAGATCCTCCCAATCTTCATCGCTCATTTTAGATCTGCTCTTTTCACCAGTCACACTAGTACCAGTGCTGACTTCAGGTGTTGGTCTGCCCTTCAATGCCTTGTGTAATCCTGATTGAATCAAGATATCCTTGACTTGTACTTGCCACAAGCCAAAATTGATTCTCCCATCAAATTTCTCCACCTCAAATTTGACAAGATTTGAAGGCATACTTCCTGATATTGTTTTGATGAATTTACTGTAGAAATGAATAGTACCTCACTAAGTCAGTTCCCAGGAAAGATTGGAGGGTCACAATGGACACACTTAAAATTTCCAATCTCCTAGACAGAACCTCCTTAGACTGTACGTATCCACACTACCACACCAAAACTCCACCCCACAAAAAGAACCTAGTGGCTCTGATACCAATTGTTGGGAATTTGGACCTTCCAAATTCACCCCCACAGGATCTACCCTTTGCAGGAATAACAAGAAAAATAGAGAAATAATAACAACACAAGAAATTTACGTGGAAACTCCAAAACAGGAGAAAAACCACCAGACCCAGAGAAGAAAATTCACTATGTGAAAAATTGTTACAATCACACAATTTTTCTCCTCACCCACAAGTCTTAAGTCAATTTATGGAGAAGCCTACACAGTCTCATATGACAGCTGCACAACAAGTTTTGAGGTACTTGAAGTCGACTCCAGGACAAGTTCTATAAGCTTCATCCAGTTGTCGTGTTAAAGCATTTAGTGATTTGGATTAGGCATCATGTGTGGATACTCGAAGCTTAGTCATAGGATTTTGTGTCTTTCTCGGGGATACCATCACAAACATACCACTATATCTTGTTCCTTAGCTAAAGCAACGTACAAGGCTTTAGCTTCATCCTCATGTGAGATTACGTGGCTTATTTCAGTCCTTAAAGATTGACATTCAACAACCAACTAGCTCTTATTTTTTGTGACAGTCAAGCTGCATTATACATTGCAACCAATCCTATGTTTTAAGAAAGAAAAAAGTACATAGAAATTGACTGCCACTAAGTTCGTGACAAAGTCCTACCTGGAGTAATTAAAACACTGCATATTTCCTATGTATATCAGCTAGCAGATCTCTTAAATAAAGCTCTTCCTTGTACACAATTCAGCCCACTTCTTTCCAAGATGCATGAGGTGTGTTGAATATACACAATCCTTCTTGAGGGAGAGGGTTAGAATTATTATAAATAGTCTAGTCAACATAAGTCAATGATTTGGTTATACTTGATCGAACCAATCAGATGTTATCTCATTGTATATATAAACCCACACTCATACTGTGTAATTCACTTACTTACAGAATATCAAGAATTTCAATTATTCTTCTGCGCACACAGTTCTTTTGATCTTCCATATTGCTTTCTTGTTTCCTCTGTTTTCTGATAAAAGAAATTAAGAGCAAGTTCAATAAATCCATTGCAATCACATTTGCATTTTTTTTTATATTAATTCAAAATTTTTTCTTCACAGACCAGCATGATCATCAAAATATACGTGTAATTTGTAAACAGGATCCATATTTTCTCAGAAAAAGATAGAGAATCATGCTAAAATATTACAATATTATTAATATTGCTTGCTTGAGCTCAGGCCCGCAGGTACAAGATATCTTGTGATCGGGACTCTCGGGAGTACTGTATATACTGGTCACGATTCGAAATAAATGCATTGCCTAGATATTATTCTATTTTTTTTTTAACCACTTTTTCCAGAAAATAATAGCTACAAATACATTTACATACATATACACTCAACGTACCTACACATGAAAAAACATACAATACTCTAGAGTTTTCATTATCAGTTTTGCTTAAAAAATCTTCACAAGTAAACAAATACCCACCTAAAAAATCTGACCTCCTCTTCACCTGCAGCTAATAAGGAGGAAAAAGACATGCAAAGTATAATATATATCTAGAATTTGGAGGAAGCAAGCAATGCTACGTACTGTACTTTGGGGACTGCAATGCAGATTTAAACAATTTTATATTTTAAATTTTTTTTAAAATTAAAAAAATATCATTCTTAAAATAATATTTTTTCTCATTTAATAAAAGGTTTTGCATATACAATCTCCACTTGAGAACTACAAATAGAATTTTTCATTTTTCTAACCCATCTTAAAAAACGTTAAGTGTTGATAGAGCTGGTGAGCATGTGAAAAGCACGTGTTCTTTTGAAGTTTTAAGCCATTAATATCCCATGATCATGAGGATCAGCATGTAAGAAACATATTCTTTTAATATCACTAGCTAAAAATGTGTGAATATATATGTATATATATAAAAGCTTCTCACGTGCTTAAGTGATTAATTGGAAACAATTCCAGCTAGCTCGTTATAAATTAAATTATTTTCCGAGGAATCTTCTCCCCCTCACAATCTCACCAACTTCCATCCTTCCCTTCGAATTTATTTATTTTTAATAAAATCAGAACAAATTATTTCTAACCTCTCCCTAAATCTTCTCTTAACCGAATTGCTTAACAATGGCTGTCAGTAACACAAACACCGCTTTGCCAACCCCTCCTCCTCCTCCCTGATTATATCCCACCACCTTACGTATCATTAATGGCAGGATGGCCATTAGGAATCCTTCTCTCTCTTCACTACTAATAGGCCTCCTGTCCCTCCTTCTCCCTCTCCGATACTCTACCACCACTGCCGCCGTTGGTATCCGTCTCGGTGTTATCCGAAAGCCCTCCCCCGATGTCCCTCTCTTCCGGGAAGCCCCCGCCTTCCGGAATGGAGACGCCTGTGCCTCTGATAAAATCCACATTTCCATGACATTAGATTCTAACTACCTCAGGGGCACCATGGCCGCCGTGCTTTCCATTTTGCAGCACTCAACGTGCCCGGAAAACCTCGAATTCCACTTCCTATGGGCACGCTTCGAGCCCGATGTCTTCTCTAGCATCAAGTCTACCTTCCCTTACCTCAACTTCAATGCATACCACTTCGACTCCAATCGGGTACGTGGAAAAATATCCAAATCAATACGGCAAGCACTAGACCAACCCTTGAACTACGCACGCATATATCTTGGCGACATTATCCCTGCTGAGGTGAAACGCCTTATTTACCTAGACTCCGATCTCGTAGTTGTGGATGACGTCGCAAAGCTCTGGGATGTGGAGTTGGAAAACAAGGTTTTGGCTGCACCAGAATATTGCCATGCAAATTTCACAAATTACTTCACGGACGTGTTTTGGTCTGACCCAACAATGGCTGAGACTTTTAAGGGTCGAAGACCTTGTTATTTCAACACGGGAGTGATGGTGGTGGACGTGGAAAAATGGAGGGAAGGAAGTTATACTTCGAAGATGGAGGAATGGATGGTAGTGCAGAAACAGAAGAGGATTTACCACCTGGGATCTTTGCCGCCATTTTTGATAGTTTTGGCTGGGGATATTAAGGGGGTGGATCATAGGTGGAACCAGCACGGGCTTGGCGGAGACAATCTTGAAGGGAAATGCAGGAGTTTGCATCCGGGGCCTGTTAGTCTGCTTCATTGGAGTGGTAAAGGGAAGCCATGGCTAAGGTTAGACTCAAGGAAGCCATGCATTGTGGATCATCTTTGGGCTCCATATGATCTCTACCATTCATCGACTCACTCTTTGGAAGAATATTGAGAAAAAGGAAATCTTGATTGGGGATTCAACTTTTTGGCGGATTCATGGGATTAATGGAAAGAGAAATGCTATTTGTTGTAGCACTTCGATCTCTAATGAAAATTATTAAGGCCAGGTGTGATCAATTAGTAGAAGAGCAATAATGATCATGTGATCATAATTAATGGGCAAGTACTGCAAATTTTCCTTTTTTCTTTCTTTATTTCTTCTTATATATAACAAAATCAATTATAACCGAAACAAATCCTTTACGGAAAAAGGAAAGAGATTTGGAAAGTAACCTAATCTGACTTGATGGTGTAAGGGTAGTACTTGATATAATTTAACCTTTTTTTCTGCAAATTAAGGAGAGGGTTATGAATTGTTCTTATTGTACATATTGACCATTTTGTACTAAATGAAAACTTTTTTGGTGTAATATTCATGTTGTGTATAATATATATATATATATATATATATGCACTTTACATGCAAGTCTACGCACTACAAGAAATTTTATTTTTAGGGACAAAATTTCTTAGGGACCTAAAAGTACTTTTAATTTCGTCTCAAAACATGTAAAACCTTATAAATCCGTTTGAATTAAAAAATAGTAGTTCGAACTGGAGATTCTGAGACGAATTAGGTCGTCTCCAAAAATTTATACCGTTCGAACTAAAAAAATTTAATTCGAACAAAAAATTAAGGAAAAATATAGTTGCAAGCACAATTGTGCACTAATCTGTGCACCAATATGATATGATTGGTCAAAAAGTAAATTTTATTGAAAATAGTGTTAATTTAAATTTTAAGTATGAATAAATCANGGAACTGAGCCAAACAGACATGGCTGATCGCTCAGTCCCGAATCGACACTATCATTTTTCACAAAGAATCCTACATTTTAATCGGTAGAAATGATTTAGGAGTAAATCCTTATCATTTCTACCGATTAATACTGAGTCATTTGGCCCCAAAACAACAAAATGGGGCCGGATTCATTCAAAATCCGACCCCCCCAAAACTAACCAAAAAGTCATAAAAATAACACTCATTTAAGGCATACCTCTTGTTCTAGGAGATCTGAGGACAACGGCGGAGTTGGTGGCGGCTAACGGCGGAGGTGTGAGCGTAAGTTCGAATGAGAGGAGGCACGAAATGATCGGAGAAGAAGCTGTCTCGCGGGTTAAATAACGTAAATTCGTTCGAACGGAAGTATAATTAATTCGAACTAAAAGGGTATAAGTTCGAATTGAAAGGGTATAAGTTCGAATGAAATATATAATACTTCAAATATAATAAATATATATATATATATATATAAGTACAAGAGGTAAAACAATACGTTTTATATTAGTAATACTAGTATATAATACTAATATATATACTAATAAAAAATTTCGAACTAGTATATATATAATATATATTAGATAACTATATATATATAGTATTGAGTTTTATACTAGTTACTTATATATATTGTGACTAACTAGTATATATATATGTAATAGTATATATATTATGCATTATATCAGTATAAAATAGTATTGTGTAAAGCATTGCATTATAAAGTAAATATACAATGTATATAGTAAAACATTGCATTAAATATAAGTATAAAATACATATTTCTAATATATTTAGTTTATATATTAGTAATAAACAAAGTACTTAGACTATATTATAAAGTATTACAGTATTATTAGTTTTCATATTTTTATACTATCTATAATTTAATATCACTTAGTATTATACTATTATATTACTTAGTATAATACTTATAGTGATACTAACTATAAGTATAACATTATTAGTGATTGTAAATAAAATAATATACTATGTTAAATACTTAATATTATAGATTGATAAGAAACTTAGTATTATGCGTTTAGTGACACTTAGTATTATATAGTGTATATAATTTTTACATATACACATAATAATATATAATATTATACTTATATATTTCTATAATTATCTGTTCGAACTAATATAAAATAGTTCGAATAAATATATTTCATGTTCGAACGAATTTTTTTGTTTGGAGGGAAAATTCGCGCCAAAATTTCAGTATATACTGGAGAATATTCCTTTTTTTTGTTCGAACGCGAAAAATATTAATTCGAACGGGAAAAATTATTGTGGGAAAAATTCGCGGTTTTCGGATTTTCGCGTTCGAACTTATAAAAATTAGTTCGAACTAAAATGCACATATTATTAATCCGATCCTTTCACTTCATTTTCACTCGGATTGTATTGTGAGAAAGGGAGAGAGAGCGTGGCAGAGGCTCTGAGAGAGTGTTGTGGAGAGAGAGAGCTTGAAAGCATTGGAGAGAAGAGATTCTTGAGAGAGAAAGAAGAAGGAGAAGAGGTAATATGTTATTTTTGTTATTTTTCATTCCGATTTTCGTTTACAAGTTTTTTGTTGGGATAGAACAGCATGGCTGAATGTGTTTTATGCATATATAGGTATTGTGGATTGTTGTTTTCTTGAGAGAGAAAGAAGAAGGAGAAGATGTGTGTTTTCTTAGTTTTCTAAGTTGTTTAATAATCATATTTAGGGATAATCATATAGTTTTCAATGTGTTGTATTGAAATATGGCATCATGAATGTGAAAATTGTGTTTTGTGGTTCAGTTTGTTGCTCTGTTTCGTGACTGGTTTCTGGCTTGGTTTCATTCGAACGCTCTGAACACCGTTCGAATTGACTTTTCTTAGTTCGAACATAATATAACGCGTTCAGATTTTTGTTCGAATTTATGGAGTGTTTGTTCGAACAATATATATTAAATATTGTTGATGATAGTTATGATAATGTAATTATAATGTATAATTGTAAATATTGAAGTCCTGTATTTAAATAGATTAGCAACTCAAGTATTCAAGTATTAATATAAATAATTAAATACTTGGCATGTAGTAATTTAGGGTAATACTTAAAATATAATAATAAGATATTTAATTAGAGTAATGTATAATACTTAAAATATAATAATAAGATATTTATTTAAAAAATTGTAATTAAATATTTGAAAATATTTAAGAACTCAAGTCTTAAGATGATTAATACATAATGTATAATTAATTATATCTAAGTACTCTAATTAAATAGCTTAATACTTAGGATATAATAATAAGATATTTATTTAAAAAATTGTAATTAAATATTTAAAAATATTTAAGAACTCAAGTATTAAGATGATTAATACATACTATTTAATTAATTATATCTAAGTACTCTAATTAAATAGCTTAATACTTAGGATATAATAATAAGATATTTATTTAAAAAATTATAAATAAATATTTCAAAATATTTAAGTACTCAAGTATTAAGATGATTAATACATAATATTTAATTAATTATATCTAAGTACTCTAATTAAATAGCTTAATACTTAAAATATAATAATAAGATATTTATTTAAAAAATTGTAATTAAATATTTAAAAATATTTAAGAACTCAAGTATTAAGATGATTAATACATAATATTTAATTAATTATATCTAAGTACTCTAATTAAATAGCTTAATACTTAAAATATAATAATAACATATTTAATTAAATTATTATAATTAAATATTTGAAAATATTTAAGTACTCAAGTATTAAGATATTTCAAAATCTTTAAGGGCCCATCATGTATACTTGTAATGTAATCTTCTCATGTATTTGTGATGTATGCTTCTTATGTTTACTACTGAGCGCTTGAATTTTGTAGTTATTTTACATGCAATTAAACCTTAGACCCGTTCGAGAGTTGTGGCCAAATATTCTCTTAAAGAATGTTTGGGTATAACTCTTGAATTGTCCAAAGTGGACAGTTTGGGATTCTATCATCTATATGGCATATATATTTAGTTAAAACTCATGTGTTAGTCAATTTAAATTTTGGTTTAGCATTTTCCTACATTCTTCGAGTATGTAGTTCATAAGTTTCTCGGCCCATGAATAGGGTCGACGACTTATCGTGACTAGCATACTTGGAGAATTGTAGGGAAATGCTGCCGAAATTTTTACTAACATACGAGTTTTAGACTGAGTACATATGCGATATAGATGATAGTCTCTCGAATGGGATAGGACCAACTACCTTAAAAGTACAGGGAAAACAAACAGTGTATTGTAACGTATTATTTATAGTGTTTATTCCATGATTTCGGTTTTTTTTATAGATGGATAAGAGTTGGATGTTGTTGGGAGATAGACTTGGTCGAGACTATAAGCAATATGCACAAGGGGTAAGTCTTTCTTAGAATTTGCTTGTGGGAGTGTTGATAGTCGAGGATTTATAAGATGCCCATGCAAGAAGTGCAAAAACCTTAGTTCATATAATATGATGGCTGTGGAGGATCATTTATTCGTAAATGGAATTGATTCTAAATATTCACATTGGGTTTTACATGGAGAACCATTTCCCCAAGGAGTTAGATTTGGCAGTCATCTCAACCAGATGGATGAATGTAACGAGATCGACACGGAGGACATAAATGTTGATGTTTCTGATGATAGTTATGATAATGGAGAAGATATGACTGAAATGTTAGGGGATCTTGGCGCAGGCATATTTGGTGCTAGGGTTGGAGAGGGAACATCTACCCAGTCATTTGAGGGAAATGAAGACTTTGGATCATTGTGGGAGGATGCACAACATCCATTGTACGAAGGGTGCACCCGTCATAGCAAGTTGTCCTTCACTGTCAGGTTGCTACATATTAAATCTATTTGTCGTATTTCTGCAAAGGCTATCGATATGCTGCTTGAATTATTTAAAGAGGCTCTGCCAGAGGATAACGTAGTACCTCGAAATTTTTATGAAGCGAAGAAATTGAAGCGAGGGTTAGGATTTGATTATAATATCATCCATGCATGTAAGAATGATTGTGTTCTCTTCTGGAAGCAATATGCAGAATGTGAATCATGTCCGGTGTGTCATGAGTCAAGATGGACATCAGATAAGCGTAATGTACCCCATAAAGTGCTAAGACATTTTCCGCTTATTCCTCGACTTCAAAGATTATTTACTTCCCGGATGACTGCGAAAGATATGACTTGGCATCACACACAAAGAGTTCAAAATGATCAATTCCTCACAATGGAAGAAATTTGATGACCAGTATCCATGGTTTGCCGAAGAACCTCGCAATGTACGTCTTGGTTTAGCAACTGATGGATTTAATCCATTTGGCAACATGAGCACTTCTCATAGCACCTGGCCTGTCATAGTAATGCCTTATAATTTGCCACCATGGAAGTGTATGAAGGATCCTTATTTTATGATGACTCTATTGATCCCAGGGCCAAGGTCACCAGGAAATGAAATAGACGTATATTTGCAACCAATGATGGCAGAGTTGAAAGAGTTGTGGGAACAGGGTGTCACTACATATGATGTGGCCGCTGAGCGTGAATTCAAGATGCATGCTGCAGTACTTTGGACAATAAATGATTTTCCAGCATACGGGAACTTGTCTGGGTGGAGCACAAAGGGAAAAATGGCTTGTCCTGTTTGTAACAAAGATACACAGTCTCAGTGGTTAACGAATGGCCGGAAATTATGTTTCATGGGACACCGTCGATATCTACCTCATGATCATAGATGGCGTTCAAATAGAGTAATGTTTGATGGAAGGGTTGAGCATAGGTCATCACCGCCAGAGTATTCTGGTAGTGATATTCTCACTCAATTGACAGATGTTCCAGACAACAGATTTGGAAAGAATGCAAGATGCCGAAAGAGGAAAAGACAAGCAGTGGAATTGAATTGGACCAAAAAAAGTATTTTCTTTGATTTGCCATACTGGTCTACATTAACACTGCGTCACAATCTAGACGTAATGCACATTGAAAAAAATATATGTGAGAATATTTTGGGTACCCTAATGTCAATACAAGGGAAAACAAAAGATACAGTCAACTCTCGTAAAGATTTGAAAGAGTTGGGAATCAGATCGGAGTTGCATTTGCAAGATACTGGGTTATCAGCTTATATGCCCCTTGGATGGTATACACTTTCAAGTGATGAGAGAAAGAAATTCTGTGATTGGTTCATGACAATCAAATTACCCGATGGTTATGCTTCGAACATGTCAAGATGTGTCCGACCTCATGATTGGAAGATAACTGGTCTAAAAAGTCACGACTGCCATATATTTTTACAGCGATTGTTGCCAGTTGGTGTGCGCGGAAAGCTTACTCCAGATGTTCGTACAGCTATTACAGAATTAGGGCGATTTTTCAGAAATATTTGCAGTAGAACGTTGAAAGTTGATGCCTTATTAAAAATGGAAGCTGACATTGCATTGATATTGTGTAAATTGGAGAGTTTGTACCCGCCTTCATTCTTTGATGTAATGGTTCATTTGGCTGTGCATTTGCCTCGTGAGGCTTTAGTTGCTGGCCCCGTTCAGTATAGATGGATGTATCCTATTGAACGGTTTTTGGGAAAACTTAAGCGATCTGTGGGAAATAAGGCTCGTCCGGAAGGATCGATCGCAGAGTCATATATTCATAATGAGTGGCATACATTTTGTTCAATGTATTTTCGTGGGGTTGATACTAGATTTACGAGACCGGATCGAAATTATGAAGGTGGACAAATGGGAGTTTCGTCAGCATTTACCGTGTTCTCCCAGAAAGTACGTCCTATAGGTGCACAAGGGGGCTATGACCTATGTGGGCGAGAGTTTGAAAGAGCTCGATGGTATGTCTTAAATAATTGTGAAGAGATTGAACAATATTTGAGGTTAGTGATGATCATCTAATTTGGCAGTAGTATTATGTGCATTTCTAATACTTTAGTATGTATTGATACAAATTAATAACTCACATTAACATACGCAGCGAACATATACAACTACTTCGCACGAATGGTGTGACTGACGTAGAAAAGACGCACGAAGAAGAATTTGCCTCATGGTTTGAACATACGGTATTATTCGGGAAAAAATTATGCACAAGTATTTTAAATATGATTATATTTTAAATTTCATCCTTATTTTATTTATGTAGGTTGCATCGAAATATAATGACCATTCATGTGAAATCTCACCAGAAGTATATGCTTTGGCATGTGGTCCGTCTAAGCGGGCTATCCAATATTCAGGATGTTTGGTGCGTGGATATAGATTTCACACAGCAGACAGAGAACGATATAGGAAAACTCAAAATTGTGGGGTTGTTGTCGAAGGAAGTCATGGGGATGATAATATCGATTTTTACGGAATTGTGGAAGATATCATAGCATTAAAGTATGTGGGGGGATATATGGTCTGGTTATTTAAATGTAATTGGTGGGATGTCTCAAATCCTAGGTTGGGAGTGCGTAAGGATGAATATTTTGTAAGTGTCAATACATCTCGCAAATGGTATGAGGACGATCCATTCGTTCTCGCATGCCAAGCAAATCAAGTTTTTTATTTAGATGATCCGGAGTTCGGAAATCCATGGAGAATAGTCGAGAAGTTTGCGCCAAGAAATGTATATGATTATATTCCAGAGGCAGACAAACCACATGAAGAAGTTGATAGTCCAGACCATGAAGAAGCATATCAAGAAAATGAATCAGGCATCAATCTATTTGTTGATCTAAGCCATTATGACATGGTCCCATTGCGCAGAGAAGATGTTCAACCCGAAGTAATTGAAGGTGACATGTCGGAAGAACATGAATCAACTGAAGTGTCTACTGAGGATGAGAGCGATTGGTCCAGCAATACTGATACCGAATGATTTTCAAACAGATATTTGTGTAGGTAAAATTCTTATAAAAATATTTCATGTATCTAGTTCGAATAATAATTTATTATAATTTCAAACAGATATGCCTCCTAAACGCAAAAGAACACGTGAGCCATCCCCACCACTTACTGAATCTCCGTGTGCTTCACCTACCAACAATGGTGGGCCACCGTCACCAGAACCAGAACAAGGTATTTTATCACTGTATATCTTTCAAATAAAATTAATTTAATTAAAATATATGCTTTAATTTTTGTATATATAGCTGTTGTAAACCAGCGCCGAGTTAGAGGCATTACGAGGGGTGTCTGCATAGAAAAAGTAAGGAAAGTGGGTAAAATTAAAGTTGATATATCTGATGATCACACCGGTGGCTCTGGGGATTCGGCAGCTTGGCTTGCTTCTTATGTTGGTACACTTACTCGCACGTATGCACCGATGGCTACATCCTCCTGGGCTAAAGTTCCCCAAGATGTGAAAGACCACATCAAAAATCGTTGTCTGGTAATAAGTTACTTTGTATAACATTTTTATTTAAATGAGAATGTTTGAAATTATACTAATTGTTTATAATTATTTGAAGGACGAGTTTGAACTAAATTTTGGTCGGCGAGAGGATCGACTAACGATTGAGGAACTGATGTCGAATGCATTCCGGAGGTACAAAGGTCGATGCCATGCACACTATCAGAAATTCAGTACTCCGATAGAGGCGCGTCAAAATCCATTCCAAGCAATGCCACCAAACGAATGGGAGAAAGTATGTGATCTATTTGAAGATTCTGCTTATCAGGTAATTTCGCTACTATCTTTTTTTTAATAATTTATAATTATAGATGTATAAAATGTAAAAATTATAATACTTTTTTTTAGAAACGAAGTACAGTGAATAAAGCAAATAGATCAAATTTAACGATACACCATCACGCGGGTTCTCGATCTTTTCATCGCTTGTAAAAAAAAATGGTTAGTTCTTATTGTCTCCATTAAATATTTAATATATACACTTTTTTCGTATAAATTATGATATTAATTTTCATTTTGCAGCAAGAAGAAAATCCTACTGATTATGATCTGACCCAATTGTATGCTAAAGCACATAAAAATCGTGATGGTGTTTGGAGCAATCCTGAGGCAGAGGCAAATTATGTAAGTTTAAGTTTATTTAATTTCATTGTCTAAATATATTTTTGCTACATATACTAATTTTAATGTTTTCTTTTTCCAGGACAAGATGATATCTCTTAAAGACACTGTTGCGGATCCATCTGATGAATCATCTGTCAACGATGCTCAAATCTTTTCTCAAGTTCTTGGATCACGTTCTGGATATTTGAGGGGCTTAGGACGTTGCGTGAAGCCATCCTCAACATCTTCATCCTCTTCTAAAGCCAGATCGAATGACGACAAACTAAAAAATTAGAGGAAGCTGCACTTGAGATAGAACGATTGAGATCGAAGGAAAAAGAGTTGCTGACCCGATTAGATCAAGCAGCAGAATTAGAAGCAAGATTAGAAGAGAGGCTACAATTAAATAACCAAAAAATGTTTGAACAATTTCAATTAATGATGTCCCAAAACCCTATGCCACCACAACCACCACCATCATAATTCATTTGACTTTTTAAATTGCCTTTAATATTTATGATGTTTGTAAACATTTGAACAATTGATGTATATAGATTACAATTTGATGTATACAGATTACAATTTGTATTAGTATCAATTTCATTTTGTTTGATCAATGCCGTTCGAATGCTAAATTACCATTTATGCATACATTCGAACAAAAACATATCCATTCGAACAAAAATATACCCATTCGAACAAAAATATAACCATTCGAACTTACATGGAAATACAATCCTCTCGTTCGTTCGAACAATTAAATACTCATTCGAATAAATTCATTTCTAAAAATTCGTTCGAACAGAAGATTTTCCGTTAATAGATTGTTTGTTCGAACAGTTAATATTTTTCTTCGAACTAACGTCAATTACCAACTTTTTGTTCGAACAAAAAATGTTTTGTTCGAACTTGATTCTAGACGACATTTTTTTGTCTCAGAAAAAATTTCCCGTTCGAACGTTTCGACCGGTTCCGCCCAATTTCGTCCCTAAAAATACTTTTCGAGATGAAAATCAATTTTCATCTCCGAATACTTTCTGAGACAGCCTTTTTGAGACAAAATAGAGACGAAAATTTTTCATCTCTAAAAATTTTTAGGGACGAAATTTTCATTTTTTGAGACAAAATTTTTTGTCTCAAAAAATCCAATATGTTGTAGTGACGTACGTAACATAGATGGGTATTTGTTGAAATGAATTCAAAGTATTGGGGTTCTTTTTTTAGGCAAAAAAAAAAAGTACGTAAGAGGAAACAACCGGCGGAGCTAGCTTATCTACTTGGCTGGTACGACCATAATAGCACCCTACTCACTTTGAACCAGACAAGAAGAACTTCAACAGTGGGAAGCCGCAAGCGCTCCCTCAGGTCGGGTTAGAACCAAGTTTAGACTCAAACCCATTAGGGATATCAATGAATCCTTAATTAGTAGCTAATACTATAGTATAATTAAGGTGAGTCCATATTCAAATTCTAACCCAAAATCTAGCACATGCTAACAACGGACGTTATGACTAGGGAGCCATATTGGCCCCCCAATTATTATTATTTTTTAAATTCAAAATATACCATATTTATTTATAATGCTATAAATATAGCAAATGGCCCCCCTAAAAAAATTTACAATCCTCATATGTTTTCTAAAATTTTCTAAAATTTCAATATGTCTAGAAATGTGATATTTCTCTAATTTTTTTTCCTATAGTTCTGAAATATGGTATAATTTCTATATATATATTTATTTATTTTCAAGGATGTGGCCTCAACAAAATTCAATTGAAACCACGTTTAGAAAAAATAATAAACGTATTTATAATATAGATCTCAAAGTTTTTTGTCATATAATATTAGACTTATTAATATAAAATCTAAAGTGAAAATACAAAAAAAAAATAATAATTTAAGGTTGATGATTTATATTAAAAATAGTTGAGAGGTTTTATTCTCTAGACTTCATTGAGTAATATATATATATATATTTATTTATTTAAGGTCTAATTATAGTTTATATGCTTAATATGAACGAAAATATTTAGATTTTGTATGAAATTTGATAAATTAGCTTACATACTAGAATAAAAGATGACATTTTAAAAGATCACTTGATAGTTTCTATGAAAAAAATAAATTCTAAATATTTCATTACAAAAATAATAATAGATTAATATTATTCTATGAAACATTATCGTCAGAAATTTAAAACATATATTAAGTTTTTTTTTTCAGAATTTTATTTTTATATATATAGCAAATTATTGAGATCTAATTTTATATATAGTTATATTTTTATAATTTTATAATTTCTTTTTATTTTATATAAACGTGTCACATAATATAAAAGTTGGCTCCTCGTAAAAGTTTATTTTGTATGTTTGGATGTGGTTTGTATGATTAGAGTTTTTGTAAGTAAGTTATGTTGGATTTGAGAAATATTTTGGTATTCATTAATACGTAGGTTAGAAACCTGTATAAGGTTTTACGTTTAAATGCCTTGGTTATGGTTTGAATTGGGTAATGTGTTGGTATGAATTTTTAAGTAAAGTGCTACTTCCTTTTGTAGGAGGTTTAAATTTAGATTCCATGTAACTTTAAAAAAAAAAAGAAAGAAGAAGAAAAACTCCCTTCGTTTTTTAATTAACCACGAGTAGTTGTAGAAAAAGAATATAACACCAACCCCCACGCTTAGACACTATAATTGTCTTAGAATATTTAAATTTAGATTTAATGCAACTTAAAAAAAAAAAACTCTCTTCGATTTTTAATTAACCATGACTAGTTGTAGAAAATAATAATAATAATAATAATACCAACCCCCACACGTAGACAATATAATTGTCTTAGGAGGTTTAAATTTATATTCAATGCAACTAATAAAAAAAATCCTTCATTTTTTAATTAACCATGACTATTATAAAAAATAATAATACCAACCCTACACCATACATCAATAAATGATTTATCATTTTTATCATTCTATTTAAATATATATATATATATATATATATATTTACACATCAATATGTGTGTGTGTTTAAATAGAAAGACAAGAATAACAAATCACATATTGGTGTATGATATAGAGGATAATAAGTAGAATTTTTCATATAATATACTTGCCACTAATTGTATGATTATATTGAGTTGTATGTTTACCTAGTAAATTCTATGTGAAATTACAAGAATAGCCTTAGACCCTTTTAGGAGTTAGTGGACACGTCTTTGGGTCTCCATTAACTCTTGAATTATTCTATGCAGATAGTTAGAGATTATATTATCTATATTGCATATAGTTGAAACTCTTGTTTTCCACGTATAGTGATGAAAACTTTGTAGTGTCTCTCATTTGTTATTCAGGTAATGTTAGAGATAATATCAAATTAATATTCTTAATTTGATAATATCTTGATATGATTAGTAATCCTTCCAAATAAAGATTGATTAGAATAGTACTTATATTAAGTTGATGTATATTATTCTGATTAGAATACTTTTTATTTCACTTGGCTTATTTCCTTATAAAGAGGGGTCTATGCCTTGTATTCATTAACAATTGAGAAAAGTAAAAATGTAGCCATCAAATTCTCTCTCCCTCATCCCTCTTCTTCATCTTATTTTCTACATGGTATCAGAACCATAGGTTCCTCGTGGACTCTTTGCATAATTTTTCAAGCATTTTTATTGGAAAGTTGGTTGCCAAGTATGTCGCTACTAGGGTATTTTTTGACATTTTTTCTTTTTGCAAGCTTGTTACCGCTTGATACTTTCCAACCTTCCTCGCTGCTCATTCTAAAACTAAATTTTAGAATCAAGTCAACAAGGTATAGATCATCCAATTTGTGATAGACTCAATCCCATACGCCATCACAGGTGCCGCCATGGCCTAATGGCTCTCAACACCACAGTCAGTCACCAATATTTTCTTTTTCAAGTTTCCAACAAAAAATTCTAATAGAATAGCCATTGGTGAGTTCAACAAGACAAAGACCAACTCCATATGACGTCACACGCACCCACATGCGTAACGAAGGTATTTTGTTCCGTTGTCCACGTAGGCCCAAATGAGGGGCATCCTTATCCTACCTGCAAAGGTGGTGGTGGAGTTGTAGGGGTAAGGGAGGGGAGGTTTTGGCCATTGTGGGTTAGGCCCCCTATCCAACTACCAAGAGCAAATTGGACCGCTAGTATGTCTGGCCCCTCAGTTAGGCCAATTGGGCCTAGAACATGTATTTGGACCCAAAAATGGCTCATAACATGTTTATGGGCTTTTTTGGGTGCATAATCCAATTTTTCTTTACCTAATTTCAACCAAAAAAGAAAATTTTAAACAATTAAATATATAAAATAGAAAATTAAACTTAAATGAATAAAATATAAAATTAAATGATATCTAATGAAATTAGTAAGTTCAAAGTTCAAGTAGTAACTAATACTTCTAAATTATTACATGTAGTATAGAATATTACACATTAATCTAAAACTAGTACAAGTTAATCTAAAAATATTACAAATTGTTAAATAAATTGAATTAATACATTTTAAAAAAGCAAATAAAACTACAAAAGTAAGTTGTAACAACATGAACATATTATAAACCTAAACATGTAGTTGACTAAGAGCATTTACAATGAATGTTATAAAATACAGTTTTCCTTAACATAAAGAAATTTGCTCAAAACTACCTTCCAACAGATCTTGCATTTGATCTTTATTTTTCACTTTGCTACAATACCCTTGCTAGATATAAAGGATACTGTTCATAACTCTAAACATTTTAAATTAATTACTCTCTCCTCTAAGCTAATTTTCTCCAGTCTCCAAAGTACCTATTTTCATTTCAGCCCCTCTTTGGTTCCTATGTTTTCCTTTGTGTTTGGCGCTATCTTCCTCCTACTTCATTGTTGCTTGTCGACTCCATCACTGTAGATGGTCGTTCTCGTGCTTCAAGCTCCTCTTTACGATTAAGCATTCTTGGAAACCCATAGCTGAGGTAAACATTTTGAAATCTTTTCTTCGCTCCTCCAATTCCAAGTAATCTATGGTCAAAAGCATTGTCTTTCATTAAAGCTCTCTCTCTCTCTCTCTCTCTCTCTCTCTCTCTCTCTCCAAAATGCGTGAAAGCATTGGCTTTCTTCTTTGTTTTTCCTTTGCTCTATCCTCTAGTCTAAAGAAGATAAAATTTTATGGATTTGTTTTATTTGATGAATTTGGGTCTAGGAGTTTTTCATTCATCAAGTTCTTCATCTCTTCTTTGATTTCCTTAACTTGTATATACATATATACACACAACATAAGCCACATTCAATTTAGTTACTACAATAGTATCATGCCAATATCTTTTTTTGGGTTTTTGATGTTTTGTTTCTCTGGTATTTGAATTTTGGACCACTAACTTCAATTGTGGTGCCTTTTGATTTCTCAATTTCTGTGTATCAATGATTTTGTGATCTATGAAATGGAGGTCCTCGAAATTGTCTCAAACGGGCTACGTGTAGATTTGAATTGGATGAAGTGTTTGTGAATATATGAAAAACAAGAAGAGGAAAAGAAGAAGCAGTTCCAGTTGGGATTAACAGCCATGTATGAATGTTGTAGAATTACCTATATTTTAATGTGATTGTGGAAGTAATATATTTTTAATGCTCACACATGCACATGTATAGTGTTTCTTTCCCTTGGAGGATGAGCTATTGCTGTGCCCTTTTTGCTTTTTTATGGCAATGGAAGTGGTTGGTTCAAAACAAAGCATAAATTTGGGGAGATATTGCAAATATAAAAACAAAGCATAAATTTGGATTAATCTAAAATATGAAATAAATTATATGACACATTACTAGGAGACAATGAACTTCGAAATGAATCCAATATACGCCCCAGTCCTAAAGGTAGACTCTGAGGTTACGATAGAAATATGAATGACCAAAATACTACAGGCTATCTTTTCAAGGATGGTTGGTATACTTGATGGAATTGACCTTCCACCAAGTTAAGATATCAAACTGTGCCATATACAGATGTATCTCCCGTTGTCAAGTCTCTGTTCAAGTTTGATTAGAGATTCAAAGTCTTTTGAAATCCGAGGCTCTCGGCATACCTCTCACCCCACCTACGTTTTTCCAGCATCCTGATTTCGGGAGGAGGCGATGTGGTATGTGTAAATTCTGGAATATTAATATCCCTTAAGCGGAAAACTCATCATACAAACTACTAATAGTGTCTTTAACCCTTGCCACATGTTGATATATCCATGCCTTCCTGTTAGTGCTTTCTAAGCCAAATGCCTTGGCATCAATTTTGTTCTGTGGGTTAAGAGCAATAACTACATATAGGAAAATGTATATTCTAGTCAAAGCTCTCAAATACTTCTCATACTTGAGGCTCATGTTCATTTTCATAATTTGCAAAGTATAATAAGCACTGTACCACATTTCATTCAATTGCTCTTTCACTTGAAAAGCTTGTTGAGAATATTCATTGAACGTGACGTAGAAACTCAAAAATGGTGCATGTCACATTATAGAAAAACCTAAAAAATTCTACAAAAACCCACACATGATTCTAATCATATTCGGTGGGCTGCCCTGATCTCCCGTCATCCTCAAAGTGGTAAAAATATTGTGTATTCTTGTCACCCCTGAGGTCAAAGACCTTTTTGTACTGTTGGGCCGTCTCCAATATAAAAAAGGTTGAATTCCATCTTGTAGGAACATCAATACACAACATCTTCTTGCATCCAATACTTGTAACACGAACAAACACATTGAATTTCTCAAGCCCAACCAGTGAAGATCTCACAAATCTCACCACACTTCTAACTCTTGCAACCGACTTATAAACATCTTTCAAACTATCAGTTACAATAAGATCAAGGATATGTGCAGCACATCAACTATGCAAAATATCACCACTTCATATTGACTTATTGTCCTCTCTAACCTTATTCTTAAGATACTCAAGTGCAGTATCGTTAGACGAGGCATTGTCAACTGTTATTGCCACAACCTTCTCCAAACCACACTTCTTTATTGCAGCCTTCAAAGCCTTTTCAATGGTTTCACCTTTGTGATTGAAAATTAAACAAAACTTGAGATTCTTTTTGTTTAATTGCCAATCACAATCTATAAAATGGCAATCAAAGACATATAGTTCTAGTTTTGGATCAATGCCCATGTATTAGTGATGAAACTCTTTGACCCTTCAATTGGTTCCTTAACAATTCTTTCTATAGGCCGTATAATTTAATAAGATCCTTCACCATCATATGGTGAGAAGGGATGTTTACACCATTCCGGATCTTAATTGGTAAACCCCTTCAATGTCACCCCACTACTCCCATATCTGTCATTTTTTAAAGTCTAATATCTAATCTTGACTGACTCGTTTCAACTAATGAACGTCTTATTGAACTCTTCTTACATTGTTCATTTAAATGGGCCTGCAATTGGGATTTACCATGTATATAGTGACATCCATAAATTTTACGACAATGGTTACACTTGGCTTGCGGGTTATTATGGTTACTGCCCTCTAACTTGGTAAAGTGTTCCCACATAATGGAAACAGTTTTTTTCTTTGGTGGGTCCATGGGTGTAGGAGCTAGGGTTGGTGTTGGGATAGGGGTAGTGGTAAAGGTAAGGGAGGTAACACTAGTGCTAGCATTCAAACTTGACCCACTATCCATAGAGTCACAAACTCATAAATACATAACTTGATGCAAAAATCACATTACAATTAAAATCATATAAATCAAAGTTGACTGGGGTTTCAGTTTTGAAACCCCAAAACAGTTTGGGATTTCAAAAGTGAAAACCCAAAATTACTTAGGGTTTCAAAATTGCAACCCCAAAATAGTTTCGGATTGAAAACCCATATTGTTTTGGGGTTTCATATTGATATTTACAGAGATGGAGATGGAATGAGTTTCGGGGCTTGACAATGATGGCATTGGAGTGAGAGTGAGGTTGATAATAGAGTGATTCGTGAGAGACAAGTAGGTGAGAGTGAGAGGATTGAGATTATGAGAGACAAAGAAAGTGATTTGAGACACTTGGGTTGGGGGGGGGGGAGGGGAACATTAGCCATTAAATGAAACAACGTTGTTTTATCCAAAACGACTTTGTTTTATTATAAATCTAATTATATATATATATAAAATATCTTTGTGGTCCAAACTAGGGATATCCAGAACAGGTCCTTTTCCCATCCTCGTATGGTGAAACAGATGCCTCTCAACCCATGCCTACTCGCTGGGTCATCATATGTGACATTTGTATGCCTTATAAAATGTCACATAGTTCTAATGCTACATCAGCAATGGTTTCTACATTAGCACCACGTCAGTTGTGCAATGTTAAACTAGGCTGTTAACCGTGACCATTGAACTTTGACTTTGACCGAGTAGCAAGTAGTATAGGTACTAAGTTATCTAATTTTTTTAGAATGTGGAAAGATATCAAGCGTGAGTTTTATCCTCGTTGTAGAAATGACAACAAACTATCATTTACTGTGTAGCTACTTCACATTAAGTTTTTGTACCGGGTGTCAACAAACGCATTCAATATGGTATTAGACTTGTCCAAAGGGGTGCTTCCTGGGGATTCAACAACTCGCAAGAATTTCTATGAAGCTAAACAATTGAGAAATGTCTTGGGTTTCAGTACAAGTTGACTCATGCTTGTAAAAATGATTATGTATTTTGTTGGAATGAGCATAAGGATAAACAACGACTTGAATGTAGAGAGTCTAGGTGCAAGGGTAAGCACACATTTTCGGTGAAAATTTTGCACAATTTCCTGTTGAGGTCGAGATTGTAGATGCTATATATGCGTGCAAAAGCAACCAAAGATATGAGTTGGCACGAGAAGAAACACTTAAAGGATGATAAATATATGAGAGACCTGACAGACTCATGTGCTCATAAAAATACTTTGATAATAACCATTGATGGTTTGCCATTGAATCTCGTAATGTATATCTTGGCCTAACAACAACTGGATACAATCCATTTGGTAATATGAGCATAAGTTACAATACTTGGCCTATTGTGCCGATTTCCTATAATTTACCCCCATGGAAGTGCATGAAAGAGCCAAATGTTCTAGCAATGATATAGATGTGTTTATGCAACCACTAATTGAAGAGTTGAAAGAGCTATGTGAACATGGTGTTCAGACATTTGATATGTCAACCTCAACATCTATTCAACGCTGCAATATTATGGACAATTAATGATTTTTGTATTAAATCAAAAGGAAGTAAACTAGTGGATACCCTTGAAAGAAAGGAAAGATGTTTTTGCTTGACCAAATGGCAGATTTTACAATCAGATTGATCCTTGGACTTTATATCAAGAGTATGAGAATGAATTAAATTCATCATTTGTGAAGATATATGTCCTAATCTAAATTTCCATTGATCAAAATCTTGTTGTACAACTGCTTGGTTGACTCGAGTTTGATTGGAGAGAGTTGAAGAATAATTGATGTTGCTGTCATGAGAAAAAGGCAAAAGATAGTAGAGGCCAACATGAACCTTAGCAAGTCCAATCTTCATCCATGAAGAGATGACTTAAATGAAGCATAGATATTTTGAGAAAAATAGACATGTATCTGTTTTTTGAGTGAGTTTACTAAAACATATTAGATTGAAGGTGAATGGGGGCACACATAGGACATCAGTGAGCAGCAAGGAGTTTGATAATTTAACAGTGCCTATGTGTGTGAGTTGAGCCTTTGTACCATTTGGGAGTTGTACAAAAGCCTGTATGCAAGAAAAGAGTATCAAGAAAAGAGGTAGAGCACACCATATGATTAGTGGCTCCTGTGTCCATGATCCATGGTGTGCTGTAAACATCAGAGTGCTTAGATTGAGAGAATGAGTTTTATTTGTGAGGATGTTCAGTATTGAATTGAGAATAATTAGTAAGAGTGGAGAGACAGTGATGGTTACCTGCTAGGTTTGAGTAAGGAGTGGTCGAGGGATTTGGTTCTAAAGTTGCTAGTTTGATAGGGGCTGGAGTAGGCAGTATAGGCTTATTCTATCCCAAGTTCAATTGGGGATATTGAGCATTGACAAGATCCATAAGATGCTGCGCTTGTGCTTAAGAGAGGTTCAACTGAGAGACACTTGAAGTAGGTGCTTCATGAGGTGAACTAGCAATATGAGCAGTAACTTGATTTGCAGAATAAGGTGTAGCAGAGGTTCCTTTAGCTTTGGTAAACTTGAAGTTTGGTGGGAATCCCACCAGCCTGTAACATTTATCTTTTGTGTGCCCAACCTTGCCACAGTGGTGGCAAAGTAGATCTGACTTATCCCTTTTCTTTGGAAAATTTTGGTAGGCAAGTAAGGCAGAAGGTTCTGAGGTAGGTAAGGCTGTGTTCCTTACTTGCCTCTGTCTTTCCTCATGCAAAATTAGTGAAAAAGTCTTATCCAATGAAGGCAAGGGACTTGGGAGAATGATATGTCCCCTTATAGCATCATAGTTGTTGTTCAAGCCCATTAAAAACTTAAACACATAATCTCCTTGTTAGATTTCACCAACATTTTTCAAGGCATCACAGGTACATTTACCACAAGAGCAGCATGGAAGAGGCCTATAGCTATGTAATTCTTCCCAAATAGCATTAATCTGTATGAAATAATCATTTACAGAGAGGTGTCCTTGCACAATGCCACAAAGCTTGTGTTGGAGGTGATAGATTCGAGCCTTATCAGGTTGTGCAAAATGTTCTTTAAGCTTGTCCCAAACCCGTTTAGCTGAAGTCATGAAAATAACATTAGATCCAATGTCTTTTAAGACAAAATTCTGAATCCACGCAAGGAGGATGTTATTGCATCTTAGCCATGAAATATAGGAATGGTTTGATAAGTCAAGGGTGGTGATGGTGCCATCCAGGAAACCTAACTTGTTCTTGATGGCAATGGAAAGTAAAAATGACTTGCTCCCAATAAATGCAGTTTGAACCAGTTAATGGGGGTGATACAATAACAGTGTTAACATTGTCACTATGACGTAAGAAAAATGGACTATTTGGATCCTCAACAAGGGAAGGAGGAAAAGATGAAGAGGAGGATGTTATGATTTATGAGGTGAAGTCTATTTGTGAACTTAAGGAAACACAGCAGGAGAAATTTTCTGCTCTGATACCATGTTAAAAGAAGAACAAAAACTCGAAATGGAGAAATAAAAAGGAGTAAAATCTCATTGTCATTGATAATTTTCTAATGATACAAAGCTATTGATATATATACATTACATAAGTGGGAAAGAAAGAGTCCTAAAATTAACTTTTGATCTATTGAGTTACAAGTAATCATCTGCAGCAATATGGACAGCATGGAGAGGTAATGCTTTACATTGAGCTTCCTGACATTTTTGCTATTGAGCATTCTGTGTAACCATGTAATTCACAACTAAGTTTTGCTTTTCTGTGCCAATGCTTTTCTTCTTTTGTTGTTGCCTTTTTATTTCTTGTGTGTTGCAGTATGTTTTTCATCTACTTTTGCTGCTGCATGTATTTCTTGTACAGCTTTGCTAGAGACAACCGGGATATGCAAACGTTGGGTAACCGATTGTATGTAAGAAATTACGTGGAATTAAAAAAAAAATAAAACAAAAGGCAAAAAGGAAAAACAAAGAAAACAAAGAACTCTTTTTCTCGTTGTTGTTGTCTTTCTTCTTCCAAGTCTAATGTCTTGGTTTTGGTTTACTTTCTTGGTTTTTTTGTTTCTACCTTCCGATTAATGTGTAATCCCTCCCTCTCCCTCTCCATCCCCATCTCTTGCATATTTTGAATAGATCCATCTGGCAATCTACTGGGTAATTATTTTTTTTTTTTGGATTTCCCTTTTATTTCTGAATAGATCCATCTGCTCGGTCACATGAAGGAGATGGGTTTATTTCTGGATTTCCATTAATTCGTTGCAAAAAGGTATAGATCACTGTAAGTTCTTTTATTTTAGAATCCATCCATCAACTTATTTTTAACATTTTTCAAAAGAGAAGAAGAAGAAGAAATAGCTTGTATAGTCCATGTACATAACTACCATGCAATACACAAAGTATTTTATGGTCAGGTATTCTCCTCTAATTGGAGAAATATTAAAAACTTGACGACAGTGTATTTTATCAAGACGATGGCGGGGGCGGCGAACTCTCCTTCTTCCAGATCCGAGATCAAGCAGAGCTTTCTTTCCAAACGCGATCTCTAGTTTCCTTTCATCTAAGATTTTCTGAAATTTCCTTCATTCATTTTAGATCTTAACATTAATTGCAAAAAAAAAAAAAAAAAGAAGCTTTCTCTCGTCAATATATTTGCTTCCCTTCTAAAGCATTCTAACATCTCCCATAAAATTTCTGAGATCATCATCCTTTTTCTTTTCTCTATTCAATTTTATTCGAAGGAAAAGAAAACTTGAGGGTTTTGAAATGAGTAGAGAAATTACGGTGAAATACTTGGTATTGATTTCACCTTTCAAACACTTCCAGTTCAACCATTTTGGCATGTCTTCAAAGCGAAAATCTTCATCATCTGTGACTTCAAGATCGTTGTTGGGTCTCTCGTCTTCGTGGGTCTCTCATCTCTCATCTTCATGGTCTTTGGAAGCCTCAAATTTCAGCTTTGCACTAGACCCTCTAGCAGAAGTGGGAAAAAATTGATAGAGAGAGAGAAGGAATGAAACGAAAAAGTGGGAGGGAGTAAGAAACTAAATGGAGAGAGGGAGAGGAGAATTGAATGAAAAATTTTATTAAATGGGAAGCCAGTTGCACGCCGGTTGCACCAGGCGGTTGCAACAAGTATTGTTGTTTCTTGTATGCTGCAGTTTGTTGCTTAGTTTCCTCATTTCCCTTTGCTTATAATCCTTCTCATCATAATTCATTTCGTGAGACTGTCTAGCCAGCTGGGTATACTGACGAGGGCATGCCATGAATGAAAGAAATATTTTCTTTTCAAAAATGAAAGGGTTTTTCCCACCATTTTCAAGAATATCGAGTTGATCAGACCAAGCCGTCGGGATACCTTCAAGATCAAATTAGGGGAAATTTGGAGTAAATTAAGTTTATGGGATTTTCAGCTTAAGTACAACCTGTATAGATTACAGTGTATATATAGTTTGTAAACACATTAAAACTTATATATTATAATAAAAAACACAAATATATATATATATATTCAAGTTACCAATTAAGTATTATATAATGAAGGACAAAGGGCAACTAATTAATCACATATATAGGTTCAAGGTTGACTTTCAAATTTAAAATTTAAGAAAACAAACCACCTCTAAATTGAGAAAGTGTAATTTATATCAAAAGAGAAATTGTGGGTACATTGCATATGAATTTATTTTTTCTGCTGTATCGATACATATTTATAAGTTTCAATATATAAGTTTCCACATCTTATGTGTATTAATCGATAGATTTTCTACACAAAGTTTCAATAGTTATTTTGATTAGGGATAACAATATATGACACAATGCGTAAATTCAACGCAAACACAAACACATGAGCATGATATGATTGATTAATAAAGTCTCAAATGGATTTAGATCAAAACGTGTTGACTAATAAGATATGATTAATAAAGGGATTAACAAGCAAAACACGAGATCACATTGTATATTGAGAATAAATTCTATTTCCAGCAAGATTAATGATGAAACTCCACTTCCATCTTCAAATTATATAACATTAATTAGATTTATGCATATCCTGTTATTGAGATGTAATATTGATATTATTATTTGACTAAATATTTCAAAATTATAATCTAATTGGTTAGTATCTGATCTTATTAATTTTGGAGATTGAAATTACCCAATGTAACCCTGTAAATTCATGAAATTGTCTACTAATTCACTCAATAAATTGGTTAGTCGTCAAGCATGCAATTATTTAATAATAAAGCAATAACATAAAGTAAATAAATTGCATAACATAAAAATTGGTGACGAATGGAAACAATTTAAAAGACTCTCAAAGGTAAAACATTATGGGGCAGCCAAACCCAGCATAATCAATTTTATTATTTAAAAATCTAATTACAAGTAAGTTCTCAATTACAAAACCTTTTGACTCTCTACTACAGTAGTAGTCAGAATCTCAAACGATGTTCAAACATTGGTTGGCTTTTCTCCTAGAACTCCAATGGCTGAAACTCAACCAATCAATTCTCTAACATAGAGCAACCATCACACTCGAAGAGAGATACAAAATATGAAAATTTTCTAATGAATTTTCTCACCAAAATATGCACTGGAAAGTGCTTTAGAAAATATCTAAATCTTTATAGATCCTAACAAGTAGGATTCCTTAAATAAACAATATGAAAGTAATTTTAGTTTCATTAGGACTATGTTAACGGGACGAGTCTGTCGTAAAGATGTCTCCTGACGAAATGCTGACACTCACAAAAATTCTTTTTGTATAAACAAATTTCAATTCAACTTCTTCTCTTGGATAAGTGTAGATTCCTTGGGACTTGATTTTCACATTTATGACTTATCTACACAACCTCTAATACCTCATAGATAAACTTAATATTGTTATAGATAAAGTCAATAAATAATTTATATTCATCCAAAATTACAAACTTAATTTAATGATAGGATAAACTCTATCATTTTAGTCACCTAGTCCTATCCAAACTTATCGACTTAGTCACATAGTCCTAGCCAAAATCTAGCATCTTCAATCTCCCCATTTGGCAGGTTGGTGACAAACTTTTGCATCTACAATTTCCTCCTTTGGCAGATTAGTAACAAAATAAACTTTAATGAATGTAAAATAGACTTATCAAAATAAATCCAGCAGACCAAGGAATTGAGTAGAAATTTTAAGCAAATAATCAAGAATAAAAAAAAAACTGATATGGAATAGTGACTAAGATTAGTATTATCATAATTCACAAGATTTAAAATTTAATTCAAAGTCTAAACATGTTCTAGTTCAACATCAAATTTTTGTCTAGCAAAAATAAACTTCTCCCTCTCAATATTAAACAACACGAGAAAAAAATCATCTAACTCCCCCTCAACAAATTCATTTTAGCAGCAAATTCATTCAGCTCCCCCTAAGTCTCACAATACCAAAATAAATCAATCTGCTCCTCTGATACTTCCCTTTTTTGTTACTAATCTGACAAGACTCATAAAAGAATAAATACCACTCAGAAGAAAGACCCTGATTTGACAATACTAAAACTTCCTCTGATGTTAACTCAATCATGCATTTTGATAAACCTAATATATGCTTATGAATGCATATCAAACACCGAGTAAATGAGTATCCTGGGTTGGTTGAGATATAAACACAAACACTCAGTAGGCATTAGTTAAAAACCGAATCAGCAATCCCATAACCCACCAAAATAAAGCCTTTATACATAAACCCATGAGAACAAATATTCAAATATTCTAGCCCCAACTTCACACAACAATAACCAAAATCCCAATATCCTTATAGAAATATATAGATATATATATATATATATATATGCGCCAAACCCTAGAGCTTGAAGGAGAGAAGGATTTGAATAAAATAGAAACCTTACTGTTATAGAGAAACATAGATTAGGATGATTTGTTCTGGTTCTTAATCACTAAATAATCGAAAATGATAAGATGGGATGTGCAGTGCGTGTAGGGCTCAAGATAAGGGATGAGTGTGTCGTGGGTGTGAAGGGCAAATAATATGGAGGGTAAGGTCTGGACGTGCATCCATGTGGGGCTAAAGCACTTAAGTCACTTAAGTGTCTATTGCCGTGCACAGGTTACTCAATAGAGTCCCACTGGGACTTAGAAACAAAATAAAGACCCACCATTCTATTTCCAGAATTATGCAGCAAAGGCAAAAAAATACCCAACATTGGCCCATACCACAAAAAAAAAAAAAAAATCATAAAAAAATATAAAATATATTTTATATTTTCACTCTTTTATTTATTTTATATAAAATCTTTCTTGTATAAAATATAAAATAATAATTTTTTTTTATCTCTTTTTCTCTTAGATATATTATTGCTAGTATTTTCGTGAGTATATCCTTCTTATAGATACTCCAAAGAGGTTGTCACTCATCTCAAAAGTCAAACTTTATGTTCGAGCCTTGATATGAGTATCTCCTCCAAACACTAGTTTGCACAACCCTTTGATATGTCCATTTTTGTTGTTCATCAATTTCTATAATGATTAAAGTAGCGATTTTTTCTATAAAGACTTAATGGACAAATCCGTGCATGATGTTTGTCTTTTTTCACAATGATTAAATATCGATTTTTTTCTAAATGGATCAATTATTTGTATTTCTCAAGGGGAGATCTCTTTATTTTTGTACTAGGTTCAACTAATATTAGTCAATTTAAGCATAGACTCCCTCTATGGTGAGCATCTCAATAATAAAAATGGAATATAATTATAAGAAACATAAATATAAGTTCCTCACAGTGCATGTAAATGAACTTTGTCAATATGGCCCATAGGGTTAGTAAGCTCAAAGTTGATTGCACAAAATAGAGAGATGCATAGGTTTAAAAAGTTACTAAATGAGCTTAAGTGTTGAAACCTTGACACACTAAGCATGCACTTTCCTTAAAAAAATAAACTTAAAACAAACTAGAAAAAAATAATGTATTTTAAACTGAAAAAAGAAACATAACACAAAACAAAACAAAAATGCTTGCCTAGACTAATGCAATAATATGAGGCGCCTCTACTTGATATCACACACACTAATGGCTTTCTCAACTAAAAAAAAAAAAAAAAAAAACAAAACTGAGATTCAAGCCAAAAAAATAGAAAACAACTTAAACAAACCAAACAAAAAGAGATGCAAACAAATAAAGAAATGTGGAATGCATTTCCTAAACTAATGATATGCAATTAATGCAAGAACATGCAAGTGGTTCTATCAATTAATGTGAAACAGCTTCTTCTTTGACCACCCACTTTACTTTAAATTTTGGCCTATTCTTTTCACCAACACCACTTTGTATGATTTTTTCTTTGTTGTAAAGACAAAATTTGGCTAGTTCATCAAACTTGAGACTTATGAAGGTAATTTGTTGACTCATCTCATCAACTTGATTTTCTAGAGTCTTTTCCTTCATTTTTTATTTTCTTTCACCTTCATTTTTCTTTACTCTATTCAAGTTAAAACAATATGGCTTTATATGGTCAGCAATATCACAATGATGACAAGTAGGAATAAACTTGCCTTCAAACTTATCTCGAATCAGTCTTTTTGAGGTTGATTTTCCATGAGAGTTTTTTGAGTGACTTGACTTGGATACCGCTTGATCTTGAGCATCCAAAACTTGGCTTCTTTTGACAAAAACAATATCTTTAGATATAGTGATAGCGGATGATGAGGCTAGATGTTCTTTGCCTTGAGAAGTTGTGTACCCTAAGCCCGTTCTATCACAACTAGACTTTTAAAGGCTCAACATTTCCTCCAATTTCTGTATTGCAGTTTTTTGTTTGCACTCCTAAAAAATTTTCAGTTCTTTTTCCAGCGCAGCCTTTTGAGAATTTAGCCTTGATATTTCAACATCAGAAATTTTCAGCGCTTCAGCAAGATTTTTTTTTTCATTCTCCATAGCTGTGAGTTTATTATACTGATTCTTGTTAAGTTTTTTCAACTTGATCACCTCTTCACATAAATCCTTATAGGTTTTGTGTACACTCAGCTCATAGTCAGTATCAACAAGAGCTATATCAGAGTCACTGTCATCACTTTTACTTTCAGATTTTGTTAGTACAACCTCAAGAAGATCATTAACAACAGTAGAAAAAGCCATAAAATATTTTTTATCATCAAATGATGAGTTTGAACTTTCAGAATCTGAACTATCACTAAGGTTGACATTCAATGTTTTTCCATAATTTTTCTTAATAATTTGGCATTCAATTCATATGTAACTATAACCAGAACATTCATGGTACTTCACTTTGTCCCTTTTTTCAAATTTATCTTTATTCTAATTTTCAGACTTATTTTTCTTTGCAAAAAATTCCTAACCTTGTTTTTGCTTTTCACTAGCCTTTTTGTTAAACATGAATTTCTGAATTTCCTTGCAATAAGAGCTATATCCTCATTGTTCATATTTTCTTCATTAGAAAAATCCTCACGATTTTCTTTTATAGTTTTTAAACCAATGGACTTACCTTTTCTTGTTTGAAGAAGTGATGACTCATAAGTTTTCAAGGAGTTGACCAGTTCTTAAACTTTAATAGTATCCAAATCCTTGTTTCCCCCAATGGTTGTAATTTTTGGACGAAATCTTTCAGGCAAGGACCTTAAAATATTTCTCACGACCCTTGAATCCTCTACCTTCTCACTAAGATTAAACCTGGAATTAACAATATTATTAAGTCTAGCATTAAAATCATTAAAGTTTTCATCTTCCAGCATTTTAATCTCCTAAAATTTAGAAGTTAGCCTCTGCAATTTTGATTTTTTTTTTTTACAATTCTTATGCCTTCATGTATAACATCCAAAATATCCCAAGCTTATTTAGCAATCTCACACATTGAGATTCTTTTAAATTGATCAGGAGATACAGCCATGAAAATAACGTTAAGTCTTTTGCTATTCTAATTGTAATTGGTGACCTCATCTCTAGTCCAAGCATCAAGAGATATTTCGGACTTAGTCCATCCTCATTCAATTGCATACCACACATCTTCATCCAAAGACTTAATGAAAGCCCTTATATGAACTTTTCAATAAGTATAGTTTTTCCCATCGACGTGTGACAAGACATATAACTATGATGACATAATCTACAAGGGCATGGATTACACTCGAATGAGTGAATCACACTCTGATGCTAGTTAAAACTACCTAATGTATACATGTGAATTCACGAAATTGTCTACCAATCACTCAAAAAATTAGTTAGTCATTAAGCATGCAATCATTTAATAATAAGGCAAGAACATAAAGTAAATAAATTGCATAACACAAAGATTAATGATGAAGGGAAACCCTTTAAGAAATTCTTTAAAAGTAGAACCCTACAAGGCAGCCAAATCCAGAAAAATCATTTTTATTATTTGAAAAACAAATTACAAGTAAGGTCGCAATTATAAAATTTTTGTCAATTGACTCTCTTATTTGACTAGACAAACGACACTTGAACATTGACTTTTCTCTTGGAACTCTAGTTGCTGAAACTTGACCAGTCAATTCTCCAACATGGAGCAACGATCACACTCGAAGAGAGATAAAAAAAAAATATGAAAGTTCTCTAAGGAATTTTCTCACCAAAATATGCATTGAAAAGTGCTTTAGAAAATATCTAGATCTGAATATTTGTAGATCCTAACTAGTAGGATCCCTTAAATAAACAATCTAAAAGCAGTTTTAGTTTCAGTAGGACCCTTCTGACGGGGCGAGTCTATCGTGAAAGCTTCTCCTAACGGAATGTTGACACCCGCAATGAATTATCTCTGCGGAAATAGATTTCAGTTCAACCTCTTCTCTAGATAAGTGCGGATTCCTTAGGACTCTCGATTTTCACACTTATGACTTATCTAAACAACCTCTAATATCTACTAGATAAAGTTAATATTGTTATATATAAAGTCAATAAATAATTTACATTCATCCAAAATTATAAACTTTATGATAGGATAAAATCTACCATTTTAGTCACCTAGTTCTATCCAAACTTATTAACTTAGTCACCTAGTACTAGCCAAAATCTTGCATCTATAGAGATATTAGCTATAATATCACTTTTTAGATCATGAATATTAATTTTCTTATGTATTAGTAGTTTTGGATATTAATTAAAAAATACTTTATAATTAATCTAGCTGTTGTTGTGAATAATTTATAGAGTTTACATTTTTTACATTTAAAATTATGTTAATCGGCTCAAAATAAATATACGGATAAGCTTATGCCAATTGTATGAAACAAATTGAAGTGGATCATGTTTAGATTAATTACTCAATTCGAGTTGATTAAGAAATAGGTTACGTGGATTAAGTCCTACCATCCGTTATTTATATGAGTTATATTAGGATTTTAGGGTTTGAGTAATATTTAATTAAATGGATCATATTCGAATTGATCAATAGAATTAAAGGAAATAACTTATCATCCGTACATCTATTAAATGCCTGAAACCAGCCACCAATATGTACTTGGCATGTAGTCCACCCATTAGACCTAAGATGCATCCGCACCATACCAAAGCGAAATCTCTCTCCCCTACGTCAAGCTCACCCTCGTCTTTCTCTTATTGAAATTCCCTAAGTATTCCTGTAAAATCACGAAATTGTCTACCAATTTCCTTGAACAAATTGGTTAGATTTCAATTATAAAGATTATATAACGAATCAAATACTTAAAATAAATAATCAAACTTGTAAGACACAACAATTGGTTACCAAGGGAAACCCTTTAAAGAACTCTTTAAAAGTAAAATCCTACGGGGCAGCCAAACCCAGGAAAATCAATCTTATTATTTAAAAATCAATTACAGATAATTCTCAATTACAAAACCTTTTGTAACTTGACTCTCTTACTTGTCTAGACAAATGATCCATTTGTCTTTTATCGCAATAGCAGCCAGAACCTTTGGCGATTTTCAAACTATTGACATCCCTCCTGGAATTCCAGTGGCTGAAATCCAATCAATAATCATTCACACTTGAAGCACGACCACACACAATGAGAGATCACAAATATGAAAATTCACTAAGAAATTTTCTCACAAAAAATATGCACTAGAAAGTGCTCTAGAAAATATGTAAATCTGCATCTTTACAGATCCTAACCAATAGGATCTCTTAAATAAACAATCTGGAAAGAGTTCCAGTTGAAGTAGAATTCTGCTAATGGATAGAATCTGTCACGAGAACGTTTGCTGATATTTCGTGATAACACTCTTCTATAGTGACTGGTCTCTGTTCATCTTTCATTTTGGATAAATACAGATCCTCTTGAACTCGATTTTTACCTCAATGACTTATCTAAACAATCTCTAAGATTCNTTCAATTATCAAGATTATATAACGAATCAAATACTTAAAATAAATAATCAAACTTGTAAGACACAATGATTGGTTACCAAATGAAACTCTTTAAAGAACTCTTTAAAAGTAAAACCCTACGGGACAGCCAAACCCAGGAAAATCAATCCTTATTATTTAAAAATCAATTACAGGTAATTCTCAATTACAAAACCTTTTGTAACTTGACTCTCTTACTTGTCCAGACAAATGACCCATTTGTCTTCTACCGCAGTAGCAGTCAGAACCTCTGGCGATTTTCAAACTATTGACATCCCTCCTGGAATTCCAGTGGCTGAAATCCAATCAATGATCATTCACACTTGAAGCACAACCACACACAATGAGAGATCACAAATATGAAAATTCACTAAGAAATTTGCTCACAAAAAATATGCACTAGAAATTGCTCTAGAAAATATATAAATATGAATCTTTACAGATCCTAACCAATAGGATCTCTTAAATAAACAATCTGGAAAGAGTTCTAGTTGAAGTAGGATTCTGCTAATTGATAGAATCTATCACGAGAACATTTGCTGACATTTCGTGATAACACTCTTCTACAGTAACTGGTCTCTGTTCATCTTTCATTTTGGATAAATACAGATCCTCTTGAACTCGATTTTTACCTCAATGACTTATCTAAACAATCTCTAAGACTTCTAGATAGACTCAACATTGTTTAGAGATAAATTAATAATTATTTTACATTTATCCAACAATTTCAAATATAATGATAAGATAAGCCTTATCATATAGTTATCTAATTCTAGCCAATTTTTACCTTTACAATCTCCCCCTTTGGAGGATTGGTGACAAAACCAACTTGATGAATGTCTTGCATCTACAATCTTTCCCTTTGGCGGATTGGTGACAAAACCAACTTGATAAATGTAGTGTGTACCTAAGGCAAAAACAACCACAGGCCAAGATCTTGTGAAGAAAATCTTAATACAGTAATGAGAAGAAATGACATAGAACACTCTTTGAAATTTGTCTCAATAATAATCAAAGATTAGACGTAATATAAACCTACAAAAATAGTGTTATAGTCATCATCAATAACCATGTTCAATACTTAGTTCTCCCCCTCCATATTCTGTTGTTCCCCTTAAAGTATATAGTTCTCCCCCTCTATATTCTGCTGCTCCCCCTTTTTATTTTCAGCAAATTCATTAAACTGCCACTTACTCAAACTCTCGCTAAATTTCACAATATCAAAATATTCCAATTTGCTCTTCCAATACTCTCCCTTTTTGTCACTAATTTGACAAGACACAAAATAGAATAAATATCACTTATGTGTGCCAAGATGAAAATACTAAAAAAGACATAATGGACAACTCCCATGTGTAACTTTTCATAGATTAAATGCACTTGATGTATAGGAATGATTGCAAGTAAAAACATGACAAAACGAATGAAGTAGTTTGGTTGAGACATAAAAACAAACACTTGGTATGCACTCAAGGAAAACCGAGATGTATAATCATGTAACCAAAAAAAAAAAAAACTCCTAAATACATGCAGAAAGTATTCTAAGGGAACGATCTAGTCACTGTCTATTCATCCCAAACACAAATTCAACCCAACACTTCACATAGTCAAAGTTCACAAATTATATCACATAAATACATTCTGAGCCCTAGACATTGCAATGGAAACAAATATGAATCAAATCAGAATCTTACCTTGATGGATTAGCGATTCAAAAAGCTCATAACCAAGGCTTTAACAAGACTGATGCGAAAATAATGGAATGACTATGGCTTGCGTTAGAGATTAGTGGGAGGCTCTGTCTCGAGAGATTTTTGGAAAGGGGAATAAGGGTTATCGCATACGACAATGTCGTGAGGGAGTCTTCATAGAATGCAACTTAAGACTCTTAAGTGGCCAACGTGCTGGGCACGAGCCTTCCTTTCTTACGATTAAGTCCCTACTGAAACTGTCACATTTCACTTGTTAAGTCACAAAGTCCCACTATGACTTATATCAATATATCAGAAATCAAATCCCAGTTTTAAACCAACATAAAAACTTTTACTCCAGAACCATAAGTGCCCAACACTGATAAAAAAAATTTATATATATTTTATATTTTATCACTCAAAAAAATAAAAAATAAAAAATATTTATTGTTATTATTTTATATAAACAAAGAAGCAAGTAATATACTTAGATGCATCTTAGTTCAAACATAGTTTAACTCACAAAAAAAATTCAATAGAGTACACCCTCTTATTTGCAACAATCACTAAGAATGTTCACTCCTCATAAGATCATCAATGTCAAAGTTCATGTGAGTGTGTGAGTGAGCAAACTTATATAAGGTTGCAACTCTTTCTTTTATTTTTTTTCTTCAATATATTTTTATATAATATCCATGAGTATTTTCTTCTTATAGATGCTCCCAATAAATTGTCACTCACCTCAAAAGTCATACTTTATGCTGGGGCCTAGATACATGAGCATCTCCTCCAAACACTAGTTTGCACAACCCCTTTTTTTATGTCCATTTTTGTTGCTCATCTTTTTCCACAATGATTAGAGCAACGATTCTTTCTATATTGACTTAAGGAGATAGATCCGTGTAGGGTGTTAGTCTTTTTCCACAATGATTTAATACCGACTTTTTCTATATGGATCAACTCTTTGTGTTTGGTAAGGGGAGAACTCTTTATTAATGTACTAAGTTCAACTAGTATTAGTCAATTTATAGCATGGACTCCCTCTATGGTGAGCATCTCTTTAAACAGTGTAAAATTTAATTATAATATGCACACATATAATCTCCTCATCGTGCTTTATAAATGAACTTTGCCAAGATGACCCATATGGTTAGTATGCAAAAAGTGAATTGCACAAAGTAGAGAGATGCATAGGTTCAAGAATTTATTAAGTGAGAACACAAGTGCTCAAACTTTGACATATTAAGCATGTACTTTCCATTAAGAAAAGCTTTGAACCAGACCAGAAAAAAAATTTATATTATATTTTTCTTATTTAAAACTGAAAAATAGAGACATAAAAATAAAACAAAAAATAAAATGCATGTCCTAGACTAATGCAATAATATAAAGAATGCAAGAACATGCAAATAGTCCTATTAATTAATGTGACATGGCATCTTCTTTGACCACCCACTTTTCTTTCAATTTTAGCCTATTCTTTTCATCAACATCATTTTGTATGATCTTTTCTTTATTTTGAAAGCAAAAATCTGCTAGTTCATCAAGTTTGAGACTTAAAAAGTTGATTTGTTGACTTATATCACAAACAGACTCTTTCTTTTCCTTTTTAGATTTCTTTCACTTCTATTTTTCTTCACTTTATTCAATTTAAAGCAATTTGGCCTTATATGACTAACAACACTACAATAATGACAAGTATGAATAAACTTACCTTTGGACTTACCTTGGTTGGGCTTCTTTGTCACTGATCTATCATGTGAAACTCTTGGAACATGAGTTTTAGACACGACCTTCATTGGAGCTTCCTCATCTTGACTTCCTTTAAGAAAAATGATATGTTTTGATGAAGTGGCAGCGGATGATGAGCCTTTAAGTTCCATACCTTGGGAAGTCATATACCCCAAATCCGTGCGATCACAACTAAATTTTTGAAAACTCAACATCTCTTCTAATTTTTGTATTGCGGTTTTTTGCTTGCACTCATGAAACTTTTCCAATTCATTTTCTAATGCAGCCTTTTGATCTTTTAATATTGATACTTCAACACCAGAAATTTTTAATGCCTCAGAAAGATTGTTTTGCTCATTCTCCATAGCAGTAAATCTATTGTACAACTTCTTGTTGAGTTTCTTTAATTTGATCACTTCTTCACACACATCATTGTATGCTTCTTGTAAATTTAATTCTTGGTCAAAATCAATAAGTGATATATCTGAATTACTGTAATCACAACCACTTTCATATTTTATTAGTGCAATATTAGAAAAATCATTCACAATTGCAGGAAAAGCTAGAAAAGATTTTTCATCATTAGATGATGAGGTTGAACTTTCAGAATCTAAACTTTCACAAAGTTTGACATTCAATACTTTTCCTTTATTTTTCTTAAAGTTTGGACATTCAACTTTTATGTGACCATATCCTAAGCATTCATGGCACTAACTTTATCATTTTTCTCAAATTTATTTTTATTCCAATTTTTAGACTCATTTATTTTTGCAAAAAATTCATTACATCGCTTTTGTTTTCCATTAGTTTTCTTGTAAAACAAGAATTTTCTGAATTTCCTTACAATGAGATCTATATCATCATCGAAGTGTGGCGGGACATACAATGACATCGACATGATCTACAAGGGCACCGATCACACTCGAATGAGTGAAACACGCTCTGATGCCAAATGAAATTCCAACCATGAAATTGTCTACCAATTTCCTTGAACAAATTGGTTAGATTTCAATTATCAAGATTATATAACGAATCAAATACTTAAAATAAATAATCAAACTTGCAAGACACAACGATTGGTTATGAAAGAAAACCTTTTAAAGAATTCTTTAAAGTAAAACCCTACCGGATAGCCAAACCCAGGAAAGTCAATCTTATTGTTTAAAAATCAATTACAAGTAATTCTCAATTACAAAACCTTTTGTAACTTGACTCTCTTACTTGTCTAGACAAATGACCCATTTGTCTTCTATCGCAGTAGCAGCCAGAACCTCTAGTGATTTTCAAACTATTGACTTCCCTCCTAGAACTCCAGTGACTAAAATTCAATCAATGATCCTTCACACTTGAAGCATGATCACACACAATGAGGGATCACAAATATGAAAATTCACTAAGAAATTTTCTCACAAAAAATATGCACTAGAAAGTGCTCTAGAAAATATGTAAATTTGAATCTCTACATATCCTAACCAATAGGATCTCTTAAATAAATAATCTAAAAAGAGTTCCAGTTGAAGTAAGATTCTGCTGACGGATAAAATCTGTTGGGAGAACGTCTCTTGACGAATTGCTGACATTTTGCGATAACACTCTTATGCAGTGACTGATCTTTGTTCATCTTTTATTATGGATAAATACATATCCTCCTAGACTCGATTTTTACCTCAATGACTTATCTAAACAGTCTCTAAGGCTTCTAGATAGATTCAACATTGTTTAGAGATAAATCAATAATTATTTTACATTTATTCAACAATTTCAAATATAACGATAAGATAAGCCTTATCATATAGTCATATAGTCCTAGCCAATTTTTGCCTTTATAATTGTGTTATGCCACACAGATCCCTCACCTCCCCTCCCCTCATCGAAACCACCACACAGGCACTCCCTCGACGCTATGACTGCAAATCCCTCACCTCACCATCATCCCTCTCTCACCGACCCCACGAAGCCAAATCCCTCACCACACAGGTACTCCCTCAATGTTGTGACCGCAGATCCTTCACCTCACCATCATCCCTCTCTCACCAACCCCACGAAGCCAAATCCCTCACCACACAGGCACTCCCTTGATGCTGTGACTGCAAATCCCTCACCTCACCATCATCCCTCTCTCACCGACCCCACAAAGCCAAATCCCTCACCTCACCCTTGTCTTTATCTCACCGATCCCACAAAGCCAAATTTCTCACCTCCCCTCACCCTCATCTCTCACCGAACCCATGAAGCCAGATCTACTATTTTGTAACAAAATAGCATGAACGCAATGTCAATTTATTTATAGGAACTTTCTCAGGTTTAGTATTAACTGATAATCTTGTTGTAGAATGAGAACCGCATCTTGTGGAAATTGGGCACATTGCCCCCAGGTCTAATTACTTATTACTCAACAATGAAGCCTCTGGATAAATCGTGGCATGTTTTGGGACTTGCTTATAACCCAAGCATTAGCATGGATGAGATTCGTAATGCCGCGGTGGTACACTCTAAATATGAAGCTGTCGCTCGACATTGCAATGAATCAGTTTCGGCCACTTTGGACAAAGTATGTTGACTATGATTTGGAGTTTATCCAGGCTTGTAATTTTGGTCTCTAAACAAGGAGCCATACTCGAAGCCTTTCTCCAAGGAATTTGGGTATGCTTAGTTAGCCGCAAGCATCCATGCCAAAGTTTTGTTGTTGTCGCTTACGCATTAACCAAGTCATCTTATTCCATACTGAAGAAAATTTCTTCTGTGCAAGTGTAAATGTTGCTTAGTTGTATCAGCTTTAGATTCTTCTCTAATTTGTTCATACAAGAAGCTTGTTAGGTTATCTTTACAATTTTCAAATTTCCGTTTGCTCTTTATTTCACCTCTAAAATGTTGTGACTTTTTTATATGACCTCCCATGTTGTTAAATAGAAATCTATTTATAAAAAATCAAAGCCAGTGAAAATTGTAAGTTCAGTGTATTGCAGCATTCTTGTTTGTGGAATGTTTCATTATATTTATTTAGTTCTCTGATAATGCGCTCTCTATTGCTCATCTTCATGATCACTTTTTCTTTGTTGTATGGCAAACATCAGAATTCCCATTCTGTCACTCTTTGTCAGGCTGGCGATTCAAAAACGATTACTTCTTACTTTTTCTCATCTTCACTGAGATCCATTTTGTGATGGATGAAATTGCTTCCCGCACGTATATTGTCAATTTGTGGGTGTGGCTGCTAGCGTGGGGCTGCTGGCGTCTGGGTTGAGATGTGGGAATGGGTGGGCGCGCGACGATGGAGATAGCAGCTGGAGAATGCAAGATGAATGGAAAGACATGATTTTTTTATCATGTCCTGATGTAGTCATGTACATTATCTTATAATGTAACTTGTTGACTTGTCCATAAGTTATTGGCTGCTGATCTACAGGCCAAAACAGTCATTACCCCTTCAAAGTGAAACTGATAACTTGACATAAGTTGAACACTATCAATGAACGCAAATTATCAACTCTAATTTAGATAACATACATTGATGCAATAGAAACTAATACAATAATGCTTGGCATACGGCCATGCACGGACATTGGGCACTACTACTCTAATTAAAAGCTGACCATTGACAGTCAATGGTGACATGGCATGTTAGGTCAACATATTTCTAGCTATTGTTGATGTGCCATGACATGTCATCATTGCCGAATCAACAATGAACATCTGACCAATGACTATGTGATGTGGCAAGGCCATGCAACACTGCATCGTCAGCTTATACAAGGGCTCGTATGTCTAGTAACATTGGAATTAATATAAAATATAAGTTTAAAATGTGGCTTGTTTTTTAATTGGAAAATGCTTTAACTCCTGATAAGGAGTCCCGATAAAAATTTTTATTTAACTTTTTTTATTTAGTGATTAAGAAAATATTTTTTTTAATGATATTGTGGTTTTTTTAAATGTTAAATGGGATTAAAAAATATATATGAAATAAAGAAAAAAAAACAACAAATGCACTAATCGGGAGAATATCTCGGAAGCCATTATTTGTGGTTGCAGTGCTACCATTTTTAATTGAGAGGAGCTACAAGTCGGACGAGTGTTAGTTGGGTATTTACACCCTCTAATGCACTTGTGACACATAGGCCTTCCAACAAGTGAAAAAATAGAAGTGAGTGTAGTGAAACAAATCCCATACACTCCCAATCCCCATCTCTCTCTCTCTCTCCCTCCCTCTCTCTCCTCAAGCCCAATAAATCCCATAGACTCCCGCTTTGCTCTCTCTCCTTGAGCCCGCGTGGATCACTCTCCTCAAAAGCTTTTTATCTCCTAGTCTCTCTCTCCTCAAGCTTGTTAGCCTCTAAAAACTATCAAATGGTTAAATTTTTTAACATAATTGTTTTGTGGGATTGCCAATGTAATTGCCAAGAAGTTGCTCAAATTTTCCAATTTAGCATCCTCTAGCAGCATCACGAACAATGGATGATTAGCAAAGTTTATCTTGACGACAAATCTTTGTCTTTGAGGTCCAATGTAGACTGAGAAACAACCTTCCGGAGCTACTTGACATGCCTTTTTGCTTATCTTGTTATCCTTGTCCTTGAAATAGTTCCATGATTTGGAGAGAGAAAAGAAAGGCTGAGTGGGAGAGGATAGTTGTGGGGAGAAAGGGAGAAAGAGAAAGAGAGGCTTTGGAAGAAAGAGAAAAGATAAATGTGGAAAAATTATTCCCTCAATCAATTTTACCGGTGAATAACATGACGTATCTATTTCTTATTGGTGGGTGTATAACACAAATATACACCTCATCCGATTTGAAGCTTTTCCTTTTTAATTAATTAGTTGTAAACCTACACAATGTGCATGAGTGGCTAAATTTACTGAATGAAACATACAAAAGTGAGAAATCCCCATAGATATATTATTGTTATTGGAATGTCTCACAAAAAATGACCTATTTATATACCATCTTATAAGTAACAAAACTCAACAAGAAAATCAACTCAAAAGAGAAGAGAACCAGTGCGGAATATTAAAAAAGAAGAAGTCCATCATCAGAGGGGATGAAGTCATTACCATAATTGTTAGAAAAGTTCAGATACTTTCAATTGTAAATAAATATAATATTGGCTCACAAAAAAAAAAATTTATAGGCAATACTAATTAGTTTTTTAAATTGATGTTTTAAGCACACTAAAAAAGGATGCATAGGCAAAATCTACGAATTAAATTGTATGCATTCCTCCAACTTGAGTTGTTGGGTCAACATTTGCCTGTAAAACCTGGCTTGGTCCATATTTTTATGAAAAACTAGGAAGCAAATATTAACGAAACAAATTTTTTTTTAATATGAATAATTTCATTATGAAACTGAGAATTACAATGAATTCTTATCCACCTAAATAGCTTGGGAGATAGGCATAGGAGTAATTGCCTTCCACATAGCTACATCATCTACATGCCAAGCATAACGAATAAAGCCATGAGCAGTCTTATTACCTAGTCTATGGACATGTTGGACAATACAAACATTAAACCTTCTAATTAAGCTCTAAGTTTCTTGCACTAGATGAAATAAAATTGAGTAGGATGTTGATGTTTCTTCTTGAATAGCCTTAATTAAGCAGTCACTCTCCAAGATAGTATGAGTAATGCCATGCTGCAGACAAAATTGTAGTCCTCTGAAGATCTGCAACATCTTGTTCTGTTTTTCTGACAGCTAATAGTACCTCACCATTCTAGTCTCTTAAAATTGCTCTCACCCCTGCCCTCTATTGGTTTGAAAACATATAGCTCCATCAACATTCAATTTGAGAAAACCTAATGGAGGGGGTTGCTAACTGTAATGAGATTTCAATTTGGAATTGGGATTAATCATCTGCTCTTGTGAATATTTCTGCATAGACAAAGCATGAGCTATTATCTACTTAGGACAAAGGTCAATCTTATCATGCACCATTTTGTTTTTCCTGAATTAACCAGAAGCCCCAAGTTAGTAAAAAAAAAATCCCACATCTTTCATTGAGCCTTTTCCTTAAATGTCTAGTGCAACATCTAAGAAACTTCTTTGAACCTTGATGAGTGTGAGAAAGTGCACTCTAAATACCCTATTATTAGACTAGAATGGTAAAATGTGAATAGAAATTATAAGAATTAATTTAAATTCCTGAATTTAGCTTTTATTTATTTTGAGATATTTCTAAACACAATTTTTTTGTGTTTAATTTTAGAGTCTATAAAAGAGGAGGACATATATGCATTTTGGCTTGACCAACGGAACCATATTAGAAGGAACAAATTATTTTCAATTCAAGTGGGACACAGAGGCATTTTATTTTTCTTTTCATCTTGGAGCAAGACGCACGTAAACGGCTTTCATTTTTCTTTTTGAGCGGCATGGAACACGGAGCAGTACTTAGCTGGCAACAGAACTGCACATTGAAAGGAGTCTGGTTGAAAAGAAACGAAGATTTCATATTTTTTGTGTTTGATGGGGTAGTTTGAGTTTTTTTGTTTTACTTTTTGGGTTTTAGACGTGATAAAGAGGAGGTCTTTTTGGACTTGGACGCAAGTTGGAATATATATTTTTTTGACACACAAAAACAGGGACTTCTTTTGAGGTCAGATCTCGAGAGAAAGAAATAATATTTTTGCTTTTTTGACTTTTCTCATGAAGAACTAAATTTTGGATAAAAACTAGACTGGAGATTGATTGGTGAAAATATTTTAATTTTATTTCAATTCATTAATTAAGTTTTATTATTTAAAATTCTAGGATTAAATTCTCAATTTATTTTGGATTTTTATAAGTTTAAGACAATTATATTAAATCTTGCTATAGTTTTTCGTAAGTTATAGGATTATGAATATATGATCGTGACTTAAACAGTTGTTTTTCATGTCATTGATATGATCTCGTGCTGCACTATTGTTTGTGAACATAATGTCATATTTAGATTTGATCTTTATTTTTATATATGAAAACTATGGTTTGTAAAGAGGGGAATAGATTCTAGAATTAAATTTGAAAAAGTAGATTAACATAACGTCATATCTTCCAATTAGGAATTTGGTGTTATAATTTTTAATTGTGTATATAGTTTGGATTGAAAAAGTCAGAGTATTGGATCCGATTGATTGAGGTCCAAAGCTTTACTTACCTTCGTATCCGTGCCCCAATCTCATTTTAATTACGTCCTTTAAGTAGAATTTTCATATTCTTGTCATATTGTCATTTAATATTTTCTCTTTAGCTTACATCTTGTAGTGTTTCTTCACACTCCTTGTGAATCAACACCTTGAACTATACTATAATGCTGCGTAATAGTTTGGGTGTAATCAAACCTCATTATTGAGCACAATAGTCAAAAACTTACTCTAAGTGTCTTGGACGGAAGAGCAATATAATAAGGCATGTGAGATACACTCGTGATCTTTACTACAAATAGAACGAATATGATCAACATTGACATGTTTCTGCAATAAATTTAGCTTAGTGGGTAGGCAGTTCTTACATGCCCTCCAAGTAAAGATCTTCACCTTGTGAGGAACTTTCATCTTCCATAGCATTTTCCGTAAAGGGAGAAGTTGATTGTGGTGAGAGCTTCCTACATTAGTCTCTATCTCTCTTTCTACCAACAACTTGTAATCGGTCTTCACACTGAATCTTCCATCCTTCTCTTTTTTCCATACTCTCTTATCTTCACCACCTTCAGGACTAATTATAATCTTCAAAATATTTGAAGATATGCTTGGATTGAATAGAGCTCTAATCTTTTGAACATCCCACCATTTTGTGTTGTTGTCAATAAGTGAGTCAATTGTTTCTTTCCTAATATGCTTTGATATTAAATTAAGATCCTATTATAAAGAATTGTGATCAGGGATCCTTCAGTCCTACCATACATGGATCTTCCTTCCATTTCCTACACGCCATTGACATCCCTTCAGAAGACACTTTTTAGCTACCCATATTCCCCTCCAGGCATAAGAAGGGCTGTACCCCAATTTTGAATCAAAGAACTCAGAGTTTGGAATGTATTTTTCCTTAAACAACTTGTGCAACAGAGTATCATTTTCTTGTAGAATTCTCCAATCTTGTTTTGCCAATAGTGCCATATTAAACTGCTTAAGCTCTTTAAAACTCATGCCACCATAGAACTTAGATTCACACATCTTGCTCCAATTCACACAATGAATTTTCATTTCATTTTCTTTTCTACTCCAACAGAACTATGCCATCATCCCTTCCAACTCCTTGAATAAACATTCAGGTAGCTTGCAACAACTCATGGCATAAGTTGGAATGGATAAAGTAACATCTTTGATAAGAATCTCTTTACCACATTGGGATAGCTGTTTTTCTTTCCAAGTTTGAAATTTTTGTCACCCTCGATGCTTAATACTAGAGAAAGCCTTGGCTTTAGCCTTGCCAATTATAGGTAGTAATCCCAAATACTTCTCATATTGTTGAACACTGCTTTCCCCCCATAATGACATTATGTCCTTCTTTATCTTAGCCCTTGTGTTTTTGCTAAACACCATAGTAGATTTGTCTTTGTTGAAGGAAAAGATAAGGGGATAAAGGGTCCTCTTGTCTTAAATCTATACTAGAAATTATATATCCAATCAGCATTCCATTGATTAGAACTGAAAATGAAATTGCAGTAACACACTTCATAATGATATAAATCAGTTTAACATCTAGACCAAGATCCACCATCATCTTTTGCAAAAAATCCCACTCAACCATAAGCCTTGCTCATATCCAACTTAATAGACATATACCATTTCTTCCCCACTCTTTTTTGTTTTAAGAAATAAATAAGCTCATATGCAATGAGGACATTATAAGTGACAAGTTTACCTGGTACAAAGGCATTTTGGGAATCTGAGATAATACAAGGTAGAACCTGTTTCAATCTATTAGCTAGTATTTTGAAATAAGCTTATAGGTTATATTACAAAGGTGAGTAGGTCGAAAATCAGCAACTTTCATAAGAGATTATTTTTTGAGAATCAGAACAATAAATGTCTTATTCAATTTTGAAGGAAACTCACCATCATTGAGAGCATGCAACACAACTTTGGTCACAAAATCACAAATAAGATGCCAGTATTTTTGGAAAAAGATAGGTGACATACCATCATGTCTAGGTGCTTTTGTAGGATGCATTTGTAGTAGAGCCTAGTGGACTTCTTACTCAGTGAATCTGCATGTCAGCTGCATTCATTTGATCTGTCACTTTTTTACCAATATTTGAGACAAAAGTCATCGAGCCTCTATGATTTGATGAAGTAAAGAGGAATTGAAAGTACACCACTATTAGTTGATCCCTCTAGTCTCCTTCCTTTCTTATACCATCATCATCTTGCAGCCATTTTATGTGATTTTTTTTCTTATTTTTGATGCTTTTGTATGAAAATATCTAGAATCTTGATCTCTAGCTTGTAACCACTTGGCCTTAGATCTCTGATGCCACATGATTTCCTCTCTTCCAAGCCATTTTTGGACTTCTTCTCTAGCCTGAGTATGAGCTTCCAACTTTGAACAAGAAGGATCAGAATTCTAAACTTTAGCAAGTTCTGTTTTAGCTAACTCCATATTCTTATGGACCATCACAAACTTTTGTTTATTCCGATGAGGTAGTTGTGTACTACACCCTTCAATCTTCCTCATGACCTCTTCAAAAGTCTCATCCATCGAGCCACCATTCAACACTTCTTGAATAACCTGTTTGCAACCTTCCTCCCCAACCCACATAGTTTCAAACCTGAATGGCTTCTTTCCTCTTCTTATTTCATAGCCAGCATTAGTTTCCACCCACAATGGAATATGGTTAGAATAGGTCACACTCCCATGAGTAACAGTAGCAAAAGGATAGCATTGACACTAATGTGAATTGGCTAAACACCTATTAAGCCTCTCACCTACACAAGCTGAGCCTTCTCTTTTATTGCACTAAGTGTAAGGGATCCCATGGTACCCCAAGTCCCTCAAATCATAATCATTTAGCACATTTTTGAAGTCCCTCATTTGTCCCTCAATTCTATCCCTTCCACCACATTTCTCATTACTGTCCAGTACCTCATTGAAATCTCCAAAGACTAACCATGCGAGCCCATCCCTTCTATTCATGGATCTAATCAAATCCCAAATTTCCATCCTTTGAGCAGTATCATGATGCCTTAATTACTAGGATCACTAGAAGTAATTAAGGTATCTATATGGTGCTTTGAGTAACCAAGCACAGACAAGTTGATGGCATCCTTCCACATTAAGGCAATACCACCACTTCCACCCTTACTGTCTACTGCTAAACAGTTAGAAAAACCCAGTCTAAATTTTCTTGTTGCCATAATCTTAGCTAACAGTTTTGTTTCTTGAAGAAACAAAACATCGGGACCTTCCTTCAAAATTAGATTATGAAAGTAGGGAATCCAAGTGGGTTCCCAAGCCCACGTGAATTCCAACTTAGTGTTTTCATGGTGTCATGTGGTGCTGGGAACTAGCCACCACCGATCTCTCTTCTTGGTCATTCTTAGCAAAAGCTCAAGATTTTTTATTACTCTTCTTTAGTGACCTCAAGTGCTCCTCATTTTCTTTTAGAGTTGCTCTTTTTCTTTTACTACTTTTATCATCCAAGCTGCTTCCTCCACTCACCCCTTGTTCTGCCTTTCTAAATTACGTCTCCAACGTTTCTCAATAGTTGAACCTACTTGATCTAATGGGCTTTCATCCACTAGACCCATACCTTGCATGACATAGGATTGTTCTTGGCCCATACTCAGAATATTAGCTCCCTCTCCCATTAAGGTATCCAATCGTGATTCCTTATGTATTGCCTCATCTTTAGTAACAATATCCATAGTTTCCATCCCAGTATTAAAGCCTCCCATAGCCGTTGCACCATTGTTTACAGAGGCATTTTCAGCTTGATCTTGGTGATTCTCTCTAGTAGAGATTTCAGTTGCCAAAACATTTTTTGCCATAATATCTGTTACTTCCTTTTGTCCCACTTCATTCAATTGTTGCCTTTTTTTGATTCTTCAGTTGAGTAGGGGGTGCCACAGATGTTTCTCCCAATGACTACTTTGGAACTCGATTGAGAACACCACGGCCACCTGCAAAACTTGCACATAACCATTGAGCATAAAGAAAGCCAATAGCTAAAAATTCATCCTTGAAAACTAGCCACTCCCACAATCCTTATGTCCATATCCCAAGCAGCCACAACAATAGCATAAATCAGGCAACCTTTCATATGTAAAACGAACCCAATATGCATGGTTGGTGCCAATCATAATTTTCTTCATTCTCAATAGAGGTTTAGAAATATCTAGATTGACTCATACCCAGATAAACTCACCACACGCAAATTCATCTTTCTCAAGATCAACTTCCAGAACCTCACCCAGAGATTTCCCAACCAGGTTGCCCACATATTGGTTCCTTACCATAAGAGGAAGGTCATGTATCTTAACCCAAAATGATGCTTGCATAAACTTAATACAGTGAACCTGCAGCCTTCCATCAAATTCTTGCATCAACACAAGTTTTTTTTTATCAAAAGACCACGGGCCTTCACATATCACCCGATCCTTGTCTCATATATCTTCAAACTCCATTAGAATGAGAATCTGATCCAAGTTTCAGAACTTCACCCCTTTAACTGGTCTCCATATCTATTTCATAGTCTGCTTGAACACCCCCTTATGAAAATATTTATCTGTAAACAACTTCATGGTCAAAGACATGCTACTTTTAGATATTTCATCGCCCAACAGACTAGCTTCCGTGTGAAGTTCTTCTTGTTCCTGCTCAGTGAGTGACGAAAAAAGTAGATGCACATGAATGCAAAGTTATTGACTGTCAATTTAGATCTAGGGGTATGTCTTTGGAAATCATGTATATAACATAAATAAGTCTTTCTCTTGTATGTGAGGCGAAAGTATTTTCCTTCATGTGAAGCGAAGGGGATCATTTGCTGCATGTAATTGTAACTCAGTTCTTTGGTGATTTGGAGTTCACTTGTTGATTATTAAAAGACTACTCTATCCTCTAATGGCAGAGGATATTACTACTTTATGGGATAAATTTTCTCTTAAGGATGTGGTTATGAAGAATGATGATGTTGATGCAACGTTGGAATGGGGTAGATTTTGTTTGATTGACAAAGTTGTATAAAAACAAAGAGGGTTAATTGTGAGGCATTTAACTCTATTATGGTGAAAGTTTGGAAGCTTGATACAACTGTCAATATCATTGATGTGGGACTAAATCATTTTCTATTTGAATTGGCCTCTTAGATTGCACTTCAACATGTATGGGATGGACAACCTTGGTTATTTAATCAATGCCTCCTTTGTTTTAAATATTTTGATGGTCTTACTCCTCCCTCAGATCTATCCTTTACGCATACTTATTTCTAGGTCCTCCATAATTTGCCATTTGGTTGCATGAATGATAAGGTTGGTTTACAACTGGGTGGTTCAATTGGTAAAGTGATTCAAGTGGAGATTGATCTGGTTGGTGAAGGTTTTTATGTGTGCTTATTGAACTTGATTTTACTAAGCCTTTGATTCGTGGAAATATGATTAATATACAAGGGAAAAGGGTCTTCATCCAGTTTTTAAGTATGAAAGGCTTCCAAGATTCGACTTTAACTGTAGTATGATATCCCATGCAACTATGGGATGTCCTCAGAATAACATTGTTGGTCTTGAAGCAAGTATATCTAGAATCCAATATGGTGGTTGGTTGAGGGCTTCTAGTTTAGTTCCATTCATGGGACTTAGTCAATTTGTTCCTGTTCTTTAGTCAATTTGTTCCTGTTCTTCCACTGTTGTCTCCTCCTCTAATGATGGGAAGAAGGCAGTTTCTAAGGGTCTGTATGGGAGTGATAACTACTCCAAGCAAATTTACTATAGCCTTTTACTAAGGCAAAAGTTGATTGTGCTCTATTTCAAATGGGTCCCCATAAAGCTCCTAGTCCTAATGGATATGGAGCATGCTTTTACTACGATCACTGGACAATAGTCAAGGAAGAGGTTTGTCAGGTTGTACTCTCTTTCTTAAATTCAAAGAATTCTATTATTGAGATTAATTTTACTCATCTTGTTATGATACCAAAGAAGCTCAATCCTCAGTTTATTACTGAATACCGTCCAATCAGCATTTGTAATGTGCTATATAAGATGATACCAAAAGTCTTGGCTAATAGATTGAATACGATATTACCAAGCATAGTCTCAGAAACTCAATGTGCTTTTGTGCCTAGTCATTTAATTTCTAACGATATATTAGTAGCATGTGAGACTCTTTATACAATGAATAGTAAAATGTATGGAAAGAAAGGCTTTATTGAGTGGATCTTTCTAAAGGTTGTCATAAGTAAATTAGGCTTTACACAAAGCTGGATTCAATTGATTATAGAATGTGTCTTCTTTAACTTTTTCAACACTAGTGAATGGATCCCCTCGACAAGTTTTCAAACCACAAAGAGGCCTACGACAAGGCTGCCCTCTCTCACCATATCTCTTCATCTTATGATCTTATGTGCTGAAGCTTTAAGCTCTCAGCTTTATGTAGCTGAACATCAAAGTTTGATTTTTGGTCTGCATATTACTCAAGGTTTGCTGTCTATGAAACACTTATTCTATATTGATGATAGTTTAGTGTTTTTTCTAGCAAATATGGTAGACTGGGAAGACTAAATCAGATTTTAAACTTGTATGAAGAGGCTTCAGATTAGATGCTTAATAGAGAGAAAACATCATTATTTTTCAATAGAAATACAAAGCCTTCAACAAAAGCTTATATTATGGGGATTCCTAGACTAAAAGATTCTTCTAATATGGAGAAATACCTTCGTCTACCTAGCTTGGTGGGAAAATCTCGACTGATGGCTTATCAAGATATTGTGTAAAAAGTGAAAGGTAAGATACAGAACTAGAAAAATAGGTTTTTGTCTCAAGCTAGTAGGGAAATTCTCATTAAAGTTGTGCTTCAATCAGTCTCTACATATTGTATGAGTGTTTTCTTTTGCCAAAAACTTTGTGTCAGAAATTGAATTTTTCGATCTCAAACTTCTAGTGGGGTGGTGTGGAGGCTAGGAATAAAATGCACTAGGCATCATGGAAAGAGCTACGCACTAGTAAACAGAAAGTTGGTTATGGATTCAAAGATTTAACAAATTTTAATCTTGCTATTTTAGAAAAATAGGTATGGGGATTTCTTATAGCCCCAACTTCTCTATCTAGCAGAATTTTCAAAGTTAGGTATTTCCACCACACCATCAGTATTACAAGCCAATATGGGTCCAAGACCTTTGGTGTGGAGAAGTATTTGGCAGGCCATAAGGCTATTAAAGGATGGGCTTATTTGGAGAGTGGGTAATGGCAGATAAATACATATATGGTAGGACATATGGATTCCTAGGGAGAGTTCTTGTATGATCCAATCTCCATACAAACTCTAGGGCCTAATGCTTTAGTGGAGGATTTGATTGATCAATAGACTAGTTGGTGGAATGTTGAGTTGGTGTAGAATGTGTTTACTGAAGTTGATTCTTCTGCAATTCTACAAATACTAGTAAGTGTTTTAGGCAATCCAAATAAACTGGTATGGAGAGATACTCCCCGTGGCATTTTTTATGTTAAGAGTGCCTACCAAATGTTTATGGCAACAAAATCGAGCTTTAATAGTGAGATCTCAATCAAAGGTGATTTTGATATTTGTTGGAAACAACTATGTGCTTTACCTATTGATAATGCAATCAAGAATTTTATGTGGAGAGCATGTACCGACTCCCTTCCCAAAAAAACTGAATCTTCATAAAAGGAATGTAACAGATGACCCTCTTTGTCCCATTTGTTTGATGGAGGATGAGTCCACTGAACATATCTTATGGTCATGTACTGCTGCTATGGATGTTTGGGTGTTAGGTACTAAAAATATGCAGAAAATTTTTATAACTAATATTGATTTTGTCCAGATATTTAAACAAGTATTAGGAAGGCTGAAAGGGAAGGACTGGGTTAATTTTGCATATATTTCTTGGTCCTTATGGCTAAGAAAAAATTCTTTGATTCATGAGGGCAATTTCTCTCACCCTTCATTCTTATTTCAGCATGCTGTCAATGAGTGCAATGCTTATCAACAAGCTGTGGTGACCATTTCTCCACTAACAATCTCAGTTTCAAATGCAGTTGTGTAAAGATCAATTGGGATGTTGCTATCTAAAGACAATCAAACAAGATTGGTATTGGTATTGTACTTCAAGATTGGGAAGGGTCTATTCTAATGAGTATTATGAAACCTTTAGACCATTGTTCTGATGTAGCGCTAGATGAAGTGAGGGGTTTATTTGAAGCTATCAAGTCATGTAAAGAGCTTGGATTAAGTGGATACTTTCTAGAGGCTGATTCCTTTCAAGTGGTTACTACTATACTTACTTCAATAGAATGGGGGAAGAGGGATGTTGTAACCCCCTTATTGTAGATATTAAGCTTTTGTTGCAGGAACTGGTTGGAACCTTAGGCATGTAAAAAGGGAAGCAAATCAAGTAGCACGTGTTAGCAAGAGAGGCTATGCTACTTAGTGCTTCGAAGATTGATGTTGATATTGTTATCCCTTGTATTCATTCTCTTGTAACGGTTGAATGCCAACATCCTCTATAATATAATTGCAAGTATTCTTATTTAAAAAAAGAAAAAAGAAGATGTCTTTGGAAATATTGGTTTTTGTTAGCTTGGTAAAGTGTTTTGATAAGTCAGGATTTGAGTTCACAAAAGTGCAAAACCATGTGGAGTTGAACAAAAAATATATATAACTAAAGACCCAATTACAACATATAAACATAATCCATTTACAACACTGAACTTGTACACGAAATCTTGATTATTATTTACAACATATAAACGTAATTTTTAACTGATTTTTCAGGCTTATTGTTAATTTAGTCACAGCTTGCTGGTTTCATGGTTGATGGAGTGTGCTAATTATGACAAGGACAGTGAAAATGAACTATGTATAGAGAGTTAGGAAGAGTTATGCATCAAGTCCAAAGAGTGCACATCTCATGCAGATGTATTTGAAAACAAAAAGTGGATATTTTCAAGTGGATTCCACTTTTTTGTTTTTAAATAAAAAAAGAACTTGCACTAGACTTACACATTCACAAATCATATTCCAATAATCAGCTTCTGCCAGTAGTCTGCAGTGGAGAAGCTTGGCTTTCTCAAAGTGGATCTTTGTGTTACAAAGTTTAACTGTGATATTTAAGTGCTAAGCTTCCTTATTTGTAAGACTTCAAGATGTTTTTGTCCCTTCCAATTTTTACATGTAATGAAGTCTATTGCTTAAGCCTAAGTATGTAATTTTCAACGAAGTATGTGGAGCAATTGGGAAAGTATAATTCATCCATTAAACTTTTAGTGGCCCTTAACAGATGGAACGATCTTAATACTATGGTCTACATCATTGTGAAAAAAAAATAAGATAAGCCTAGGTTTGTGTAATTCTAAGGGGTGTGATCACCAAACGGTTATGTCGCCTGTTTAGGGTTGTGTCATTTACCAACCATTGTATTGCCAATAGTTGTGACCCTTGTCAACTAGTGTTTCATGGCCTATAAATAGGGGTCATTGGTGCACATTCAAGGCACTTAATTCCCTTTGTCCATCACCAACTTGTGGGACAAATACCCTCACAAGAGTGTCACCATTTTGTCAGTTTTATGTTCAATTTTCATCCATTTTGTTTCTCCATTTTTCTACAGTGGTATCAAAAGCCTAGTCATGATAGAGGGGTGAATTTCACGCATTGAGAAGATGATTAATAGACAAGTGCTTGGTTTGGCAACCACACTTGCATATTACAATCATCTTTGGAAACTTTTGAATTCACATGCAAGGCTTTTTCAAATCACAGTGGGGGGTCTAGAGTACATTGGGAATTTTCAAAATCTTGTAAGTTGTTATTATTTTGAAGAAAATTATTGGCATTATTTTACACAAAGATACATTGAATTACCAAGTCCATTTTCACACACTATCACTGTTTCGGCCGTTCGCCGGAGCCCCTCACCACCGCCGAGATCTGAGAGTGTCGAGGATATGTAAGATCCTTGGTCACTATCATCAAAATCACTAGACAAAAGTGAAAACTAGTCATTTACAGAGACTGGGCACGAGGAAGAATAGAGGGGACGTACTGTTTCATCCAAAGGTAAAAAAAACTTCAAATTCATCTTGGCTAAACGATATTGTCGTTAAGAAAAGTGTGGATCAAATTGGCCAACATTGTCGTTTTGGCCACGTCTGAAGCAGAAATTCTAAAACCGAGCCATCAAGCCGATCTCCAAGCCGAGTCGCGAGCCGATCTCTGAGCCGAGCTGTGAGTGGAGCCATTGACCGAGCTATTGACCACCGATTTTCTTCTCCTGGACACATTTTGGACCATCTAAACTGGTTCACTTGGTTTTCTAGACCAGTTTGGGCCAGAACTGGTATTTTGGATAGTTCGAGGTCATTTCAAGCCGCTTTGGTTCGTTCAAAAGCCGTTTTGCTCCAAATTTCATGCCAAATCATAATAAAACATCTATTGGTTGAGATTATTGCCAGAAATTCTTTGAAAAGGGAGAAACATCAAGGAAAGTTTGTGGAAATACTCGATTGAGACGTCACTTCCATTATTCTCCTTATTTAAATAGGAGAATTTTGAGGCTGCTTCCTTGAATTAAATCCAATGATTATTATTATTAAGTTTGTAGTAATTTTAATTTATTCACACTTGAACTATTATATTAAATTTATTTACAATTGAACACATTTATTATTTCTACATTTTTCTTTGTTGTTTATTTTTTAAGGTTTAATATTTACAACACCGAAGAAAAGTATTGATCCATCGAGGATAAAAAAATAAATGGAAGAAATTTTCGAGTTTGGAAAAGTCATAAATTTTCTTCTAATCCATGAAAAAACCCTATATACATTGACAACACCGAAGACATCGCAAAATGTAGAAAATGGGAATGGAAGTGACGTGATAAGTGAAAATAAATGGGAAGAACATAATACTTGGGCAAAAGCTTTAATCTTGCATTGTATGAATGATCAAATTATTCCTCTATTTGAAGACTATGAAACTACTATAGAAATTATGGATGCAGTTAAGACAAAGTATGGTTTAAGATCGGATACTTATACAATTATTATTAGATAAGTATAATCAAAATTGCATAAATGAAAATGATGACATTGACGATCATGTACTTCAAATGGAGTTGATTGCAAAAGAACTATATGATGTGGGTCATCCTCTCATTGATAAAATGCAAGTTACAACTATACTTAATAGTCTTACTTCATCTTGTGATCATATTGTTACTTCATTAACACATGGTGGAAATGAAATAACAATATGTGTTAATGAAGTAACAATGACATAACTTCTAGTACTTTTGGTACTTGAAGGAGAAAGAATGAAGATGAGAAATAGAGATGGTGAATCATCTAATTTGTCAATGGCTTAGGACAAGCGTTTTATACAGAACAAGATCAAGCCAAAACAGTTTAAGAAAAATAAATGGTTGGAAAAGAAACAAAATAAACTATTTATTGAAAACTATTTTAAGTGTGGGAAGAATGGGCATTACAAATCACAATGTCCTAATAAAAGGAAAAGCATAAGAAAGTAAGGAAATTGTGACGACAGACTCAGAAGTAATGCTCGTGGAACCAGCATCAGATTCATAGTGGATTGACTCTACAGCAACAAGACATATATACAGGAGCAAAGATATGCTTGTCAAACTTGAAGATAAACAAACAAGAGAGTATAGAGTGTACATGGGTAACAACACATTCTGCAATGTCTTGGGGCAAGGTACAAGTACATTTAAAGTAAATGGTTATGTTATTTTACTAAGCAATGTATTATATGTACCTAGTATTTGTAAGAATTTAATATCAATGCCTATATTAGATAAAAAAAAAAAAAAAAGGCTACACAGTTGAGTTTAAGTCTGGAACCATTGTAATAAGTAAGGGTAATGTATTAGTGAAAGGCATGAAAGATCACGATATTTATGTACTGAATATTGATATCGATAAGGTATCTATTTCTGATTATTTGAATGTGTTTACTGATTGTACATATTTATAGCTTTTAAGATTAGGCCATAAAAATAAGATGATTGTGTAAGAGTAGATTAATACCACTAATAAACTCAAACAATTTTGATATATGTGAACCATGTATCAAAGGAAAATGAGTAGTAAATATTTTTCTAAAGGTTAGAAATCTATAGATTTACTTGAAATTGTACATTATGATATTTGTGGACATTTTAGAATTAAAACCCATAAAGGAATAGACTACTTTATAACTTTCACTGATAACTATTCAAGATATGTGTATATCTATTTAATCAAAAATAAATATGAGGTAATAGAGAAATTATAAAATAGAAGTAGAAACCCAGTTGGGTAGGCCCATTAAATGTTTGAATAGTGATAGAGGAGGTAAATTTGAAGCTTTGGATGATTTCTACAAATTGAATGGTATAAAATACATTTATACTATGTCATATAAACCTCAACAAAATGACATTGCAGAAAGGAGAAACAGAACTCTATTAGATATGACGAGATCAATGATGGCATATGCTGATCTACCAACACATTTTTTGGGTGAAGCATTATCGATTGCAGCATATATATTAAATAGAGTTGGAACCCAAGCAAAACTCTTATACCTTACGAGATATTGATGGGACATAAATCAAGTTTAAATAAACTCAAAATGTGGGGTTGTAAGGCACAAGTGTTTATCCCAAGGCCACTAAGTGATAAATTAAAAAGTAAAATCTGGGAATGCAGGTTTATTGGGTATGTAGAAAACGAAAGTGGCTACAGATTTTATTATTCTAAAAGAGGATTGATAGAAAGTATGAATTTTACTTTCTTGGAAAATACAAACCTAATTACTTCAATTGATCAGGTAGATTTACTAAATGATTTAGAAAATCAACAGATCTCCACAGGACTGACAATGAAAATTATGATATTATTCAAATATAAAATAACAATAATAAAAGAAAGTCAGATGAAAATCAATCTTCAAGAATTGATGTTGGAGACAGTGGGAGTAAAAGAACCAGACAACCATCGATATTATTTCAAGATCATTATGCACTAAATACCAGTTTGAAAAATTTAGAAAATGATCCTGAGAATGTTTCTAAGGTAGTCAATAGTATCAATCAGATAAATGGCTTGAGGCCATAAAAGATGAAATAAAATCGATAAACAAAAATAATGTTTGGGAGTTAATAGATCTTCCAAAAAATAGAAAGGATATTGGTTGCAAATGGATTCTAAAAAGAAATTTTAAAGTTAATGGTAGTTTGGAAGTATATAAAGTAAGGTTAGTAGCCAAGGGATATACCCAACAACCAGGTGTAGACTTTGTAGATACATATTCGCCTGTGGCAAAGTTCACATCCGTAAGGATTATCATGTCTGTTGTTGCCAGGATGAATTTGGAATTACATCAATTAGATGTAAAGATAGCTTTTCTTATTGGTGAATTAAAAGAGGATCTCTTTATGATTCAACCGAAAGGATTCTAAATTAAAGGACATGAAGAAAAAGTCTACAGGTTGAATAAGTCACTGTATGGACTTAAGCAATTTTCAAGACAGTTGTGCTTGAGATTTCACCAAGCCATTTTAGAAATAGGATATAAAATGAGTTCACTAGATCACTATGTGTACATATGGAAAAATGATAATAAATTAACATTATTATCATTATATGTTGATAATATATTATAGGCAAGTAATTGTCTAGATATGATGAATGAACAAAATAATTATTGAAATCTAAATTTGGAATGAAAGACATGAGTGAAGCTGCCTATGTTCTTGGAATAAGAATTTCTAAAGATAGAAATTCAAATATATTGTGTTTAGATCAAGAAAAATATCTAGAAAAAGTACTTAAAAGATTTGGTATGGAAAATTGTAAATCCTTAAGTACACATATTTGCAAAGGTCATACTTTAAAAAAAAGTATGTGCCCAAAAGATGAGGAAGAAATAAGTGAAATGCTTAATGTTCCCTATGCTCAAGCTGTGGGAAGCCTCATGTATGCAATGACAAGTACAAGACTAGATATTTTTCATGTAGTAAGATTGGTAAGCATATATCAATCTAATCCAGGAAAGGGACATTGGCAAGCAGTGAAGCGTATATTAAGGTATTTACAAGGTACCAAAAATTTAAAATTATGCTTTGGAATCAGTGATCTAGAATTAATCGGCTACAATGATGCTCATTTTGGAAGTGATGTAGATGATAAAAAATCTACATCTAGACATATATTTCTATTTGGTGGAACAACAGTTTCTTGATTGAGTAAGAAACAAGGCTGTGTTGCTAAGTCTACTATAGAAGCATAATATATTGCTTATAGTAATGTAGTGAGTAATGCGGTGTGGATGAAACGCTTTATTGAAAGCTTAAGTTTGGGTAGATCCACATAACCAATCAATGTGTTTTATATAATCAGTTTGTCATCTCATTGACAAAAAGTGGAAAAAAGAGTTCCAAGGGAGAACACATCGATGTGTATTATCACTATATTTTAGATATAGTGGAAAGATGTGAGGTTAAGGTTAATTTTATTTCCTCGACCGAGATGGTAGCAAATCTGATAACCAAATGATTATCTCTAGAGAAATTCAGAGAACATATGACTAGAATGGGGTTGAGAGAAATCTTGGTGAAACAACTTCATGGTCAACATGCATAACTCAAGAAATTCTGAGGATGCCTAGAAAATTGGAGTTATGGTGATACCCAAATGAAAATTTGATCATTTGTAAAGTCACTGATAAGGTGATTAAGGAAAACCTCAGGAATGGCCATACGGTGAGTACTTAATAAAATTTTAGTATAGGTTGATTAATCAAATAATTGGTTAATCTTTTGTAAAGCCGCTCATTAAGTGATTAAAAAGCCTCAGAATTAGCTTTAGGAGGAAGTACTTAACAAAAATTCAGTGTAGATCGATACATGTGTTATGTATTCTGCTGAAGTTGTCAGTTATGACAAGGATATTAATTATTGATATAGTCACAGAGAATTGATGCCTTCACTAAATTAGTGAAACAAAGTCACTCGTTATATGTGATCAGTGGGAGCACATATAATGAAAGGTGCGATCAAATAAGGTAATGACAAAAATATGCGTACGTAGAGGCTTTTCATGCTCTGAAGCAGATCTGCAAGAGTATGCAGATGAGAGTTGAGTAGTGGATAGCTCATATTGGTACCAAGGTAATTTTACTCAACTAGATTATCAACGTCTTGTGTGATCAAGTGGGAGATGTAATTCTAAGGGGTGTGATCACCAAACGGTGTATTCCTTGGAATGACACATTCTACATGGTGATGGTTCCCATTGGGTGATGGTTAAGGAAGTGTCAAGAGACACAACCTTTTGTTTTTAGTCAAAAAGTTGTGTCACTTGTTTAGGGTTGTGTCATTTTGTGACCCTTGCTAACTAGTGTCTCATGGCCTATAAATAGGAGTCATTGGTGCACATTCAAGGCACTTAATTCCCTTTGTCCATACCAACTTGTGGGACAAATACCCTCACGGGAGTGTCAACATTTTGTTGGCTTTACATTCAATTTTTGTCCATTTTGTTTCTCTATTTTTCTACAGTTTGTAGTTAGCTGCCAAAGGAGGAGTATTAGGAGTGGACAGTTCAGTGTTAAGAATACATGAAAACTCGAGTAAAAATTAATGCTGCATAAAAAAAAATTTGATTTTATCGAATGTAGGGGTAAAAGGGTACTAAGGTTGTTTGAAGAACTTTACAAGGTATGGATGAGTACTTAACTGTTAAAGCTGACAGAACATTGGTCCTACTCAAATATAACTCTTGGTTGGCTGCTTTTTTCAGAAGGATAGTATGCAATTTTATGTTAGCCCCTCCCTCCCTGTCGATTGAGTACCGACAATACTTATTATTGTTTTTTCAGCCAGAAGCAGATAGGATGGGACTCAAGGAGTAGTTGCTGCTTGTGGTGGCAGTTGGGGTTTTGTATGTAAAGTAGATCAGCTGAAGAATTCTAATGGGTGGATTCGTTGATGCAATGAAGGCTCTATCGATTTTCGGCTAGATTGGTGCATATTTCCCTCAGAACAAAGGTCCTTGGAGAGATTAGGCAGCGTTGTTCATATTAAGAAACATCTTAGTATTTTACCCCTATTTGTGTTTTTTCATACATGTTATGCCGACATAGTTTTCAGTTTTCACTTGTTCGCCTTCTGTTTATGGCATCTGTCATTATCTTTACTAATGAAGCTATGATTACTACTACCAAATTTCTGTATATAACCACCCTGATTCAAGATTTGAATAGCCACAACCTCCACAGCTAACAGAACTGCTCTTTTACAGCATATACATGGAAAGCAAACAAACAATAACTCAGGACTCACCCAGATACAAATTTTTAATGAATTATATCCAAATTAACAGTGAACTATATACATGTCATGCATCCCAAAGATGGCAACAGGAAGGTGAAACAAAAAGAGAAACATGAAAATATTTTCCAGGCACCAAACTTCAAAGCAGTTGGTATTTATTTATCAGTACATATTTGGAAGGAAAGGAATGTATCTCTGTATTGCCCGGATAAGGTTAAGGGAAGCCCTGGTGCTAAGTTGATTCACAAATCATCATCATCATGGTAGTAGGTTGGTCAACAATGGGATCCTGAGAACCTTCTGTCAGACATGCATCGCGAGCTATAAATTTGAGTATATCAAGTGAAGGTCATGAGATTAGCTATCCAAATGAAGACAGCCGCCGCCACATTGAACTCCTAGTCTGTTCTTTGCAGCCACCCAAACTGAAGAGAAAGAGTGTATTTCAGTAGAGAAAAGCACAAACCATGGAAAGGAACACCGAATTCACCATGTCTGAAAATTACCTTCCATGCATACATTCCGAAGAAGGCTATTATATCTGCAGACCAGACAACTGCAAAGGACTTCCAAAAGAATGGGATTATAACATTGAGCAGTGGAATGACGAGAAAGAGATAGTTAAGAGCTTCTTTCTCATTCTTTGAGCAGTCTCGAGCCCGGAGTGAAGGAATTGCTGAAAGAAAGTGAGAGAAATTGCTTGGGTAATTAAATTTTACACAAACTGAAATGGCTGTCTAGTGTGAGCCATATGTGAATTTATCCAAAATCTCATACTACCTGTTATTGTGTAAGAAATTGGTAAGAAATTTTGAATTAAATTGGGAAGTTTAACATTTCGGATATGACAAACAGAACTAAAATTTATATGAGAACATAAATTGGGTATGTCCTCCAAGCGGATTTGTCAATATAATTTTTCTTAAAAAATAATAAGCCAGAGGATTTTGTAAACGGGTGATCGTAAATCTTGCTTCATCAAATATTATTTTAAGAAGAATCTTTAACGTGTAAACAAAACATTATAGAGAAATGAAACGTTTTAGATGGAACACCTAATGAAATCTAAAATAAAAAAAGAGATATTGAAATTAGTGACTGAGGGCATAACTTACTGAACATCCAAATGGACCACATTCCCATTAATCTCCATATGTCCGGTTCGTTTGATGGGAAAATGAGATTAAAAGACAGAGCTCCACCCAACAACATTGAGACATAGCCTTGAACCTCAAAAACAGTATACAAGGCAGTTCCAGGAACAGCAGGGTTTTTGGTAGCTGTGGAAGCCCTTGGTGCAAAGGTTGCGGCAGTTTTCTGAACCACCTGTTAAGGAAATGACAAATAGAAATCGTCAAAAGCAAGCCCTATGTGACTCTCTCTCAGATGCAGTGTAAGGAAAAACCATTGCAAGATATAAAATAAAACTGCTGCTGGGACTTGGCAATTCGCAGGCCTAATGCCACAAGTGGAGAGCTTCAAAGACCCCAAACCTTGGCGTTATATCAACTACTCAAATTTAGGACTATTATCCAATTTATCACCTCTCAGTACCCTTTCTTGAGCCATATGAAGCATCTATTGCTGATGTAACAAAATGAAAGAAATTAACCCAGAAGATAGTTCAGATGGGCTTTTTCAAAATCAGATTAAACTCAATGTTCAGGTTCACCCAGCAAAGAGGAAGCTTGGACCAACCTTTTTGAGGTCTTTTTCGACAGCGGCGGCGGATGGAGTGGAGACTTTGCTTGCTTCATTGGAGTCTGCTTTTGTTTCTTCCTTGGGATCCTCTACAGTCTGTGTATCTATGTCACTGTGACTGGCATTTAGTTTGAAGCTCTTGGTGCGACAGCAAGCATGGGACAAGCCGTTTCTGAGGATAGGAATTGTGAAATGGAACCTTGAAATCAGGGTGTTGCCGAAAGACGTTGGGATCAGGGTGTTCATGCTGCTAACACTCTTCTCAGTTGAGTTCTAAAAAGGAGGCAGCGAGAGATAAGGAACGTATGGCAGCTGAGACAAATAACAAAACGGTAAGGTTATAGTTTTGCCAACGGAAAATTTGTATGGGGAAAATATTGGCGTCTGTCTTCTAATTTTTTTAATTATTTATTTCTATTTTTGAGAATAGATAAATTTAATTCTTTAAATGATCTCTATATGCTTTTCCTCACTTATTTTTTTTTATTTTTTATTTTTTTGGCGTGGGGAGACCGGCATAGCAATCTTTTCTGTGCGTGACTATAAGAGCCCCTCTCAGATGCGGAATATCTGATTTGAACCATAATTACTGTCTCAAGAGCGAGCCTGTCACCATAGTACCCATAAAGTATTTAACTAGTCCAAGTCTATATTATGATCCAAAAATCAGGTTTTACTACCATAAAAATCAAGTTTTACTACCATAAGTGATTTTAACTTATGTCTTAATTGAATTTCAAAACTCAAAATTATGAAATACCAACTCATACTAACTCGACTACCACTTGGTGAAACACTTTTCCTCACTGGGCATTATCAAAGTTCAAAATCAAAATTTTCGTTTTCATACCTAGCTTTAACAATTATATGTGTTACGATAATAAGGTGGTAGAAGCGGCAGCACAATACAAATTGACAAATTAAGGCCTAATATAAAATTTAAAATGTGGTTTTTTTACTTGTAATTTAAAAAATATATAAATTATTATTTAAATAGTATTTGAAGTTTTAAATAGAATGAAGTTTTACTTAAATTTAAAATTGTATATTTTCAATTCTTATATAATAATTTAAAATGAGGCTTCATTGTAAATTTTCTCTTAAGTTTCAATTTAGGAAAATTATTTAAAAATATAAATACTCATTGGTTTAGATATAAAATTTTGAACTTGGGTCTTGAACACATTAAAAATATTGAGAATGGTGCTTTGTTTAAAACTTAGTTTAATTTAATGGCTTTTATATTTTTTTTTTCTCAAAAACACAAAATACAAATAAAAGTTCAGTTTATTTAAGGGCCTTCCATATGAGATGAGCCTTATGCAATAGTCTTTAAGCCCCGTTTGATTGCAAGATTCAGTTGAAATCAACTCAGTTCAGTTTAATTTTAAGTTGAGTTTAACGTCAAAACATTCAACTCTCAAATTACTAAATTCATTACAACTCAAAACCTCATTACACGTGAGACCTATAAAATTTTTCAACTCAACACATCTTTATACATGGTGTAACAGCCCACTAAAATTTAGTCTTATCTCCTCACCCTTCTCTTTCTTTTTCGCACATATTTGACAGCATGGCAATCAGTTTTGGATTCTTTCCCGACAGCAATCCTATCTCTCTCGTCTCTACCCTCACCCGAAATCACATGCATAATTATCTTTTTCCGTAAATCACGTTACTTTGTTCTTCACCGACAACTGTAAAATCATGAACAGATTTATCCTAAGCGTTGTACCTCGATGGCGTATTCCGGATCTTATCCACCGAATTTCAAAGTATTAGATAAGTTTTTTTTTTAAAGTAGCACAATTATAATAATTTAATGAGCTCTGAAAATATTATAATTGTGGATAATTACTTAGATTAAATATTTTAGTTGTTTTAAGATATTAAGAGGTTTATTTTTACGTTGAAAACTCTTATTTAAATTAAATGGTTTTATCCTCTTTGAGTGATTAAAGATACTTTATCATTTTAATAATGATGAAGAAATATTATTTTATAAACTTTAGTTTATAAAATAATATTCTATCTTAATTCCTCTCAGTGTTGTAATTAAGTGTTTTATTAATTTAAATGATTTTATCTTTTCGATTAATTAACGGTACTTTATCATTTTAAATAATGATGAGGAAATATTATTTTATAAACTTTAGTTTATAAAATGATATTCTACCTTAATTACTCGTAGTGTTTTATTTAAAATAAAACACTTACGCGTTTTCAAATCAGTGTTTTAACTCATCGTTGGTTTATTTGAGGATCCCGAAACGTAGGATTGAAGTTAATTACCTAGGCCCCTACCCTTTTCCCTTCACTTTTTCCTTTTTCCTTTTTCTTCTCTCTCTTTCTCTCTCTTCCCATGCTCTTCCCTTCCCACATTTCTCCTTACCATCGCCGCCCCTTTGACCGCCCGTTTCTCCGCCGTCCGGTGGAGGTGTCGTACACCACCCCCGCCATTCTCTTCCCATCCCACCAATTTTCAGAGCTATCGGACCAGCCGTTAGCCGCCAAGAGCCCCGAAAGTTGCTGCCCTGCCTGTTTTCCTCCTTACCGTCGCCGCCCATTCGGCCGGCCGTTTCTCCGCCGTCCGGTGGAGGTGTCGTACACCACCCCCCCATTCTCTTCCCCTTCCACCAGAGTTCATACCCACCAATTTTCAGAGCCATCGGACCAGCCGTTAGCCGCCACGAGCCCCCGGAAGTTGCTCCCCTGCCCTGTTTTCTCCCCTGTTGCCGATTTCTTTCTCCGCCCAGAACCGCCGCTCGCCGGCGGCTGGCCTACACCACCCACCCAGATTTCTTCCCCTCTCACCGGTGAACATCCCCACCAAGTTTCACCTCCATCCGAGCCACCGTTAGCCACCACTCTCGCCTCCAAACAAATGGGTCTTTAAGGCTTTTTCACCATTTTGGACCACCATACACGGCCAAATCAGCCACCAAGCACCACCATTGGATTCACCACATCAAGGGCTTCCTCCCCATGTCTTTCTTTTTCCCAACTCTCACTTTTCTCATATGGGTTTCTCAAAACACCCGTTCGGTTGCACCACCGTGCGCCGCCGTACACGGCCACCCGTGGTGTTTCACCACCACCATCTTGTTCCTCTCATCCTCATGAACCTCTCCAAGAAATTTCATGGCCAACGGAGCTTTGTAGAGCTCTCACTCTCTCTCACTCTCCAAGGCCGAAAATGGCTTCAAACGGCCGATCCGCCGCCGTCAGCCACCGTCCGACCACCACCTCGCCACCACAGCTCCACCACATGTTCATCTACCTTTCCCTAGCTTGCCATGAAGTTCTATGGCATTTCGCTACCTCGCGTCTCCTCCCACCGTTCGGTTTTACTGTTCACGGCGTGATGCCGCCGTGCTCCGCCACCTTTGACCACCACAAGGCGACCTGAGCTTCCAAGGCCACGCTAGCTTTCTCAAGCCCAAACTACCACTTTATGTGGTGGACAGCCACCGTACGCGGTGTTACCGCCACGTACGCTCCTCCGACGCATGTTCGTGACGAGCAGCGAGCGACGCACGGGTTATCCCGTCGATGGTATAACCCTCTATCTTTAGTTATTTATGTTTAACATAGTTGATTTGGTTGGCTGTAGACTGTGTAGTTAGTGTTTGTGGAGTTCGCTGCGTAGTTGTGAACGAAGTGTGGTTGTGAAGTGTTGGGCTTGATTTTGTAGTTTTGTGGACTGTGCTGTGAAGTATGGGCGTGAGATGGATGCCGTAGTTGTGATACGGCGTGTAGTGTGAAGAGAGTACGCGTGTAGCGTATTCTGTGTAATGCAGCGACGCGCCGCGCGACGTGCGCTGTAGTGATGTGTGTCGTAGAAGGAAGGGAGTACGCATGGAGTGTACTCCGTGTTGTATGGCGATGCATCGTGTGATGTGCATCGTGATGATGAGTGTTGTAGCGAAGGAAGTACGCGTAGCGCATACTCCGTGTCGCGTAGCGATGCACCGTGAGGCGTGTATCGTAGCGATGTGTGTTGTAGTGTGAATGGAAGAGAGTTCACGTGAGTGTACTCTGTACTAGGTCGTGATACACCGGATGGCGTGTCACGAAGGGTTGGATGGCGTAACAGAGAAGTGTAGAGCGTATGGTGTAGTGTTGGGAAACTGTATGACAGTGTCCCGAAGCAGTGGTGTGTTGGCTTATAGTCCGGGGTGACGGGTGTCATCTTGTGGTTGATATGGCTAAGAGTATATGGATTGAGAAAGGAGTTGTTTGTTTGGTTGTTATTGATAATTTTAATGAACTTGATTTAGTGCAAAGGCTTTCTGAAGTCAATTTATCTCTTCCGAGTATAGTGAAACCTCAAGTTGCCCGTGGTGTTGCAAGTGCTCACAATATGGCAATTGAGTTCAGAATTGAAAATCTTAAGGACTTGAGTGTTCCTCTTCCAGCTGTTGTGCAGTTCCTCGTGTTTCGCGCTCTATTCTCATAGAACGCGACGATCGAGGTAAGTTAGCCTCTAACTTACTATCAGTTTATTGTGTATGTGTGATGGGTAAGGGAACTACAATTTATGTATGTATGTTATCGTATATGCCATGTCATGCTATGTCATTACATGTTTATCTGTTACGTATGATTTAATCTCTCATGAATATTTATCTGTTACACAATCTTTTCTGTCATACAATGCTGTATGTTATAAGTATGCCATATGATACATGTATGCCATTAAATGTTTATGATTAAATCATATTGTGCCATTTACAAGCATACGCCATGTTAGAAAAGTATATGATATTAAATAATATCTCATGCATTAAGAAAGATAAGACATGTTATGTTACGTATAATACGTGGGGCACAACAACTGTGGAGTACGTATTATATTTTATGTTACGTATAATACGTGGGGCCACAACAACTGTGGAGTACGTATTATATTTTATGTTACTTATAATGCGTGGGGCCACAACAACTGTGGAGTACGTATTATATTTTATGTTACTTATAATGCGTGGGGCCACAACAACTGTGGAGTACGTATTATATTTTATGTTACTTATAATGCGTGGGGCCACAACAACTGTGGAGTACGTATTATATTTTATGTTACTTATAATGCGTGGGGCCACAACAACTGTGGAGTACGTATTATATTTATGTTACTTATAATGCGTGGGGCCACAACAACTGTGGAGTACGTATTATATTTTATGTTACTTATAATGCGTGGGGCCACAACAACTGTGGAGTACGTATTATATTTTATGTTACGTTATAATAGCGTGGGGCCACAACAACTGTGGAGTACGTATTATATTTTATGTTATGTGTATTCATGGGGCCACAACAACTGTGGAGCATGAAGTATGGGGCCACAACAACTGTGGAGCATACACTACTGAGACACAGCAATTGTGACACGTAGAATACGTGGGGCCACAACAACTGTGGAGTACGTATTATATTTTATGTTACTTGAATACGTGGGGCCACAACAACTGTGGAGTACGTATTAACGCACGTTATTAATCAAGACAATTGAATAATATTCCAAGTTTATGTTAAGTCCAGTTTCAGATCAAATACATGATAAGTCAAGTTTTAGATCAAGTCCATGTTATGTTATGCTCACGTAATGTTATGTTCATGTCATGTTATGTTCAAGTTTATGTTATTTTCAAGTTCTTATTTATGTTATGCATGTTTACGTTCATGCTATATTTCAAGTCCATGTTATGTTTCACGTTCATGTTATGTTGTTTGTTCATGTTATGTTTTAAGCTTAAGTTCATGCCATGTTAAGTCAAGTTCAGTTCACGTTTAAGTTCTGGTTATGTCATGCTATATGTCAAGTTATGCTATGCTTATGTACGACTATACTTATGCATTTATGCTTTTACTGCCATGCATGCATCTTTAACCTGTGTGTGAGTTTTATGTTAACTTACTGAGATTTGTAATCAAATCTCACTGTGGTAGTCCCAACTACCATTCCCCCCGAATGGTAGATCTTGTTACAGGACCCGAAGAAGAATTGGAATCTGACCAACTGAACACGGTCGACTAGGCCACGGTGCGATGTTGATGATGGCATAGTATTTAACTTAGGTTACTACTTGTACTTTTGGAGTTGTATCTCAAGTATATCTTTTGATCACAACCATTTTGGACTAGTGTGGTGATCACGGCTTTTTAGTATGCCTTTATGTATGAAATATGTTTCAAGTATTTGGGATATTTTTAGTTTGGTGCATAGTATTGCTAAAGAAAAAAATTATCCGCTGCGAATATTGCATAATGCTAGATGCATGTTAGGAACATTGCATCTTATATGTCATGAACGGGGGCAGGTAACCTTGTGTTGCATGTCTCGACGCTTCAAATGTCCGTTCAATCCCAAGCGGAATTTGGGGGTGTCACACATGGGACCCACAACCTTTTTTCAATCTTCCATAAATAGTATTAAAGTCATCTTAATTTCCAAATACATTTAAACTTATTTTAGATAGGCCCCACATAACTTACTTCATCTACTCAACTCACTACTATTCATAAAAACTTAGCTTTGCTCAATATTTAAACACTACCTAAGTAATCTTACCTTTGAGCGAGCTCTGGGTAGAGATATTAGAAGTATGGAAAGTAAGTTATAATTATTTCAAAAATGTAATTCTCTTATATCTAAAACCAACTAATTTGTAGCCTTTAATGTTTTCTAGAGTACTTATGAATTATAAAGTTGGGAAAATGTCTTACTCTTCAATTATTTTCTTGTGTGGGAACACTATTGACGATTGGGTGACAAGCTATAAAGAAGCATTACAAAGTTACACGATACACATACACCTAATCAATATGTGATTTATCATTTTTATCCTTATATTTAAATACACACATATTTAAACTTTAAGATAGAAGAACAAAAATAACAAATTACATGTTGATTAAGTGAAAATGTGTAGTGTAAGACTTTTAAGTAAAAATTCTCTTTTGGCTTTAAGCTCATAAAAGAGTTTATACATTTAATTTATATAAACATAGTTACATAACTATTATCGATTCTAATCAAGAGCAAGCATTGTTGCTCAATAGTGCTGGGCCAATGCAATGGCCGAAAGAGAATTGACTTTTGAGTCATTCTAATTTAAATTTGGTATCTAAAATACATAATCAAAAGTTAATTTATCCATGATAGTTAATGATATTTCAAACTGCGTCAACTTATCCATTCCTATTGGTGAGGATATGGATCATGGGTCCTCTCCTTCTCTGAAGTGTGAGGTGTAGGTGATTTGCTCTAACAAAGCATTTGTCTCTTAGACAATAGTCTTAAGAATGGAACATGGCATAGGAAACAACGAGAATGTGGAAGGGGCTTTCCTTTCTGTAGAAGAAAAGCAAGAAGTTGTTATCATGGAAGAGGTTGTCATCAACTCCATTACAAAGGGTGAAAACTATCTGCTTGCGTTAATCATAAATGAAAAAACATTCAACAAGGAGGCTTTTCAGATCGACCCTGACAAAGGTTTGGGACTCAGATTGATGGGTAAGTTTTTGTGAACTAGGCGAAAATAGATTTTTGGTGGAGTTTCAAAACCACTCTAATAAAGAGAAAGTCATGCAAGATCGATCCTAGTCATTCAATAGACACCTGGTATGCCTCTAGAATTTCGAAGGAAGTCTGCCACCAAATGAAGTCCAGTTCATATCTGAACCTTTTTGGGTATAGTTACATAATCTCCCATTTGTAGCTATGACAGAAGAAATAGGCCAACTCATTGGATCAGGGGTAGGGAAAGTTCATAAATTGGAAGTGGATAAGGAAGGGATTGAATGGGGAAATTTTTTTAGAATTTGACTTGAAGTTAGTATTTCAAGACCTCTGACTCAAGGATGTCTTCTTAACATTGGTGGTAAGCAGATGTGGATCTCGTTTAAGTATGAAAGACTGCCTAATTTTTGCTTCGAGTGTGGTACTTTGAATCACAAAGATAGAAAGTGCACCAAACAGAGCTCTGGCCTCCAATCTCAAGAATAGTATGGTCAATGGATTTGTGCTGTTCCAATCACTTCTACAAGCATTATGTCTAAAAATATGATGGCTCATCAAATTTTAGCAAACACAATCCTTGCCGACAGAGGAAGTTTGGTGAGGAGAGCAGTAGAGGCACTAAATAAGTAAAGGAGAGCTCGATGGAGGAGGATGAGGCGCAATCAAAGGAAGATGGCAAAGATAACAAGATGCCTCATATCAATGAGTCCAAAGCTGGAATATATTTGGCCAGTGAAAGGGAAGAAGTTTAATTTTAAGTTGAATCTAACATCCAAATATTCAACTCTCAAATTACTAAACTCATTGTAACTCAAAACCTCATTACACGTGAGTCCTATAACATTTTTCAACTCAACACATCTTTATACATGGGACCCACAACTTTTTTTCAATCTTCCATAAATAGTACTAAAGTCATCTTAATTTCTAAACACATTTAAACTTATTTTAGATAGACCCCACATAACTCACTTCATCTACTCAACTCACTACTATTCATAAAAACTCAACTTAGCTCAATATTTAAACACAACCTAAGTAATCTTACCTTTGAGCGAGCTCTGGGTAGAGGTATTAGAAGCATGGAAAGTAAATTATAAGTATTTCCAAAATGTAATTCTCTTATATCTAAAACCAACTAATTTGTAGCCTTTAATGTTTTCTAGAGTACTTATGAATTATAAAGTTGGGAAAATGTCTTACTCTTCAATTATTTTCTTGTGTGGGAACACTATTGACGATTGGGTGACAAGCTATAAAGAAGCATTACAAAGTTACACGATACACATACACCTAATCAATATGTGATTTATTATTTTTATCTTTATATTTAAATACACACATATTTAAACTTTAAGATAGAAGAACAAAAATAACAAATTACATGTTGATTAAGTGAAAATGTGTAGTGTAAGACTTTTAAGTAAAAATTCTCTTTTGGCTTTAAGCTCATAAAAGAGTTTATACATTTAATTTATATAAACATAGTTACATAACTATTATCGATTCTAATCAAGAGCAAGCATTGTTGCTCAATAGTGCTGGGCCAATGCAATGGCCGAAAGAGAATTGACTTTTGAGTCATTCTAATTTAAATTTGGTATCTAAAATACATAATCAAAAGTTAATTTATCCATGATAGTTAATGATATTTCAAACTGCGTCAACTTATCCATTCCTATTGGTGAGGATATGGATCATGGGTCCTCTCCTTCTCTGAAGTGTGAGGTGTAGGTGATTTGCTCTAACAAAGCATTTGTCTCTTAGACAATAGTCTTAAGAATGGAACATGGCATAGGAAACAACGAGAATGTGGAAAGGGCTTTCCCTATCTGAAGAAGAAAAGCAAGAAGTTGTTATCATGGAAGAGGTTGTCATCAACTCCATTACAAAGGGTGAAAACTATCTGCTTGCGTTAATCATAAATGAAAAAACATTCAACAAGGAGGCTTTTCAGATCGACCCTGACAAAGGTTTGGGACTCAGATTGATGGGTAAGTTTTTGTGAACTAGGCGAAAATAGATTTTTGGTGGAGTTTCAAAACCACTCTAATAAAGAGAAAGTCATGCAAGATCGATCCTAGTCATTCAATAGACACCTGGTATGCCTCTAGAATTTCGAAGGAAGTCTGCCACCAAATGAAGTCCAGTTCATATCTGAACCTTTTTGGGTATAGTTACATAATCTCCCATTTGTAGCTATGACAGAAGAAATAGGCCAACTCATTGGATCAGGGGTAGGGAAAGTTCATAAATTGGAAGTGGATAAGGAAGGGATTGAATGGGGAAATTTTTTTAGAATTTGACTTGAAGTTAGTATTTCAAGACCTCTGATTCAAGGATGTCTTCTTAACATTGGTGGTAAGCAGATGTGGATCTCGTTTAAGTATGAAAGACTGCCTAATTTTTGCTTCGAGTGTGGTACTTTGAATCACAAAGATAGAAAGTGCACCAAACAGAGCTCTGGCCTCCAATCTCAAGAATAGTATGGTCAATGGATTTGTGCTGTTCCAATCACTTCTACAAGCATTATGTCTAAAAATATGATGGCTCATCAAATTTTAGCAAACACAATCCTTGCCGACAGAGGAAGTTTGGTGAGGAGAGCAGTAGAGGCACTAAATAAGTAAAGGAGAGCTCGATGGAGGAGGATGAGGCGCAATCAAAGGAAGATGGCAAAGATAACAAGATGCCTCATATCAATGAGTCCAAAGCTGGAATATATTTGGCCCGTGAAAGGGAAGACTTGCCTTACATAGATGACACTACTCAAAATCTTGTAAGTCAAATACCTCTCTCTTTCACGAAAACTTATAGGGGAATGAGTGAGGTTATTTCTTCCATATTGGATCTTGAAGTCAGAAATTTTGATTCTATCCCAAACCCTAGTATACTTTCCTTAAATGCTAGTGATGAATTGGTCAAGTCAGTAATTCCATCAAAACAAAGTCCATCCCCATCAACGCCTGGTAGAGTGTCTATGTGGAAAAGGAAAGCTAGAGGCAACTATATTACTCTAACTGCTTAGGTCAAGGTTCCTAAAGATGTCCCATTAGATAAGAGCAAAAAAAGAATAGAGGTCTCTACCTCTGATAGCTTGTTGAAGAAACCAGTCTGCAAGAAACAAAAGTCCTAGCTCACACCTACAAGGAGTCTAACTTAGGATGATTTAGTGGAGGCTACTTCGTAGCCCCACCATCAACAATGAATTACCTCAGTTGGAACTACCAAGGACTTGGGAAGACTGTTGTGTGATATGTGATCTTCGACTGCTAGTGAGTACAAATTCCCCTCATTTAGTTTTCCTCATGAAGACCAAATGTTATAGAGAAAAGGTGGAATGTATAAAAAATAAGCTAGGCTTTAATAGTAGTTTTGTTATTAATAGTAGAGGCTGGAGTGGGGGGGTTAGCATTACTATGGAACTCCAATATGGTTGTGGAACTGGAATCTTTCACTAGTTGGCATATTTCAGGATGGATCTCCCATCCAACTATGATGGAAAGGTGGATGTTTACAGGCTTCTATGGAAATCCTGCTACAACCAAGAGGATGGAGAGCTGGAACTTTCTTCAAGCTTTAAAACCTGAGGCGAATATTCCGGCTTTATGCGGGTGACTTTAATGAGATCCTCAAACAAAGTGAGAATTGTGGTGTTGCAAGGAGACCTGACAAACAGATTAAAAAGTTTAGTGCATCTATAAAGAATTGTGACCTACTTGATCTTAGTTATATAGGGAATAAATTCACATGGAAGAATAATATAGATGTTGAAGCATTTGCAAATGAGAGACTTGAGCGAGCTTTTGGTAATTTAGCATGGATCAACATATTCGAAGAATACTTAGTGCACAACCTAGTGGCCAACTACTATGACCGCAACCCCATCCTTATCTCCATACAGACTCAATCTCTCAACAAGCACAAAGAAAGAATCTTTAGATATGAGGCTAGCTGGTTTCAGGAAGCAGATTGTGAATCTTTAGATATGAGGCTAGCTGGTTTCAGGAAGCAGATTGTAGAACTGTTATTCAGGATGCCTGGCAGGCTGTCACAAGCTCCTCGAGTAGTTTACATTCTACTACATCAGTAGGGGTGTAACTGGTTTGGTTCAGTCCAGATCGGTTTTGGACAAAATTTAGGACTGAACCGGTATGTATCGGTTTTTCATTTTCTAAAACCGATTACGTACTGGTTACCCTCCTAAACTAATACTCCAGTTTTACTTATTTCCAGTCTAGTTCTATCTGTTTTTTTAGTTTTAATATACTATATTATATAATATAATGTAATATAATATATAATACTATAGTGATAATATATTGTAGTATATTATAATATATTGTGATAATATATTATAGTATATAATACTATAATTATATATTATATATATAAATTATATACAATATAAAAATTTAAAATACATATATATATGAACCGGACCGGTCCAGTCCAGTCTGGTTTTAGGAAAAGAAAAATCGGAATCGGATCGATTTTGACCGATTTTAAGAAAAATAAAACCGGTATCAGACCGAACCAAACCAAACTCGGTACCGGATCAAACCTACTGATTTGGTTTGATCAGGTCCAGTTTACATATTCACCGATTTTTTTTTAAACCCCTATACATCAGGCCTACAAAGTTGTCAGATGAAGCTTAAACAATGGAGTAAAGATTAGCACAGAAGTAAGGGCAAGCTTATCAAATCAAAGGTCAAGCTGTTGAGTTTGCTATAAGAGGCCAACAAGGGTCATCTGAATAATGATATCAAAAGCCTTCAAAAAGAAAATGATTGTTTACTCGAAGAGGAAGAGCTAAACAAGCATGGTTAAGGATGAGGACATGAATACAAAATTCTTCCACAAGTATGCTAGCCAAAGAAGGAAAACCAACATGATCCATCATATTAAAACTTAATATGGCAAGGTGACAAAAGAGGCAACAGAGATAAACATGTTCTAAAGGTATTACAAGAAGCTTTTTGAAACTTCTAATCTAGTAGGTGTTGATGCTTGCCTGGAATCAATAGAACCTTCTGTAACAACAAAGATGAATAATGGCCTTACTAGAGAATTCACTATAGTAGAGGTGAAGAAAGCTATTTTCAGCATGAATCCATTAGGATCTCCTGGTCCTATATGGTTTCCCTGCAGTTTTCTATCATAACCATTGGGATATAGTTTAAAGTATGTGTTGCAGTATTGGAGGTGTTAAATAAAGGGCATTAGTCTGACAGTTTAAATGACACCTATATTGCCCTACTCAGGTCAATGAATTTAGACCTATTAGCTTTTGTAATGTTTTTTTTCTAAAATCATTGGAAAAAAACTGGCTAACAGATTAAAAGTCATTCTCCCTAATATCATTTCTTCAACTCAAAATGCCTTTGTGCCAAGCAGACTCATAACTGATAATGTGACAGTTGCTTTTGAATCCATGCATACCATGAAGACATGTATGAAAGGAAAGGAATGGTTCATGGCTCTCAAGCTTGACATGAGCAAAGTTTATGATAAAATTGAATGCTTATTTTTAAGATCTGCAATGGAGAAGATGGGATTTGACCAAAGGTGGGTAACTCTTGTCATGAGATGTGTCACTTCAGTTTCTTACTCTTTGCTTATTAATGGATCTCTAAAGGAAAAATTTGCTCCATCTAGGGGGATTAGGCAAGATGATCCCCTTTCACCCTATCTCTTCATCCTATGTTCTGAAGTTTTCAACAACCTACTTAACACTGTAGAATCTTCTGGTTTGATCACTTGCCTTCCTTTGCCCAACGGTCAAATTCATATTAATCATCTTTTTTTTTTTTCCATATGACAGCTTACTTTTTTGCAAGGCAAGTTCTTTGAGGGGAGTAGACTTTTCAAGTTGTTGGATTCATATGAGAAAGTCTTAGGTTAAAGGCTCAATAAAGATAAGACTTCTATATACTTCAGCAAGAATATTTGAGAAGAAACAAAAGAGATCATCATTAACATAGCAAGTACAAGGGTTTCTACATCTTATAAAAGATACTTGGGTCTTCCAACACTAGTGGGGAAATCTCGAGCCAATACTTTTAAAGGTTTGGTAGATAAGGTGAAGGACAAATTAAGAAGCTGGAAATCTAAACTACTATCACAAGCAGGCAATGAGATCCTACTCAAAGTAGTTATTCAAGTCATTCCCACTTATAGTATGGGCCTTTCCAAACCTCCCAAGCATATGTTACAAGAGCTTAATAAAGTCATGAGAAGCTACTGATGGGTTCATCAAGCACAAGAGAATAAGATTTATTGGGTGAGCTGGCAGCAAATGAGGAAGTCTAAGAAGTTAGGAGGGCTGGGGTATAGGAAATTTGAGAAGTTTAATATTGCCATGTTAGCCAAACAAGGATGGAGGCTAGTACAAAATCCTAAATCCCTAGCTGCACAATTACTTAGAGCAAAATATTTCTCAGCAATTGATTTCCTTATAGCAAATATGGGTAGTAATCCTTCATATATATGGCAAAGTCTCCTAGCTGCAAGACCTTTACTTGAAGAATGACTTTTATGGAGAATTGGTAATGGCAAAATAGTAAGCATATGGTCTGATAAGTGGTTTCCTCATCAAACCACTTTTAAACCCCAAAGTTCAATAAGATTTTTACAAGTTGATACCAAGGTCTTAAATATAATAGGTACAGATACGAATCAGTGGAAGGAGTCCTTAGTAAATGCCATTTTCTCCAAAGAAAAAGCTACACTTATAAAAGCAATTCCAATAAGCACTTGTAATAGACCTAACAAGCTTTTTTGGAGATACAGTAATAATGGTATATTTACAGTCAAAATGCCTACTATCTCAATGGAGAAATACAAGATCGTGCAAAAGACCAATCTTCAGACCCACAGACACAACATGAAGGTTGGACAAAGGTATGGCACATGAAGATTCCTAATGCAACAAAACTTTCCTCTGGAAAGCATGTTTAGATGCTCTTCCAATAAGGGCTAATGAAACATCCCATTCCCTAGGGTTATGAATGTCACTTACATACGTAACTAAAGTCAGGTAAGAGTCTTGCATAATTTTTATAAATAAAAAAACACATTGTTTATTCCAAAAGAAAACTTAAGTAAAACCATTGTCTAAAATATTGTTACATCCAAGTTTCCAAACCAACTAAATGAAGATAAAACCATAAATAAAGTCCAAGGGTTATTAGTTTGCTCTTTCTAAACTTGGCCCACCTGCTCGTAGTCCTCATTTTCCTCTCCTTGGTGGTAAAAAATAAAATAAAAACTAAAATGAGTCGAAAACTCAGTAATAACTCACCACACTAGAAACATAATAAATTAAAGGCATTTCATAAATTTTCATGATGAAAGAATAAAATTTTTGTCATATCATTCTGTTGCTTATGCTATTCATGTCTATCTTAATTTATCTGAATTAATTTATTAATTATCTGATTTGACTGGCCCACACACTTAACTTTGTGTGCGAAGTTGTGCACCGGTCCCACATCCTACTGCAGCAAGGAGAATCGTTGAGTAGTATTCTTGCATACTACGGTGGATTACACTTGAGTCTGTGGTTTGCACATTTACCCTGAATACTGAACTGAAAGGCCATTTGATTAACTGATTTTATCTTATCTTGTACTTGAATTTAAGATAATTTACGTGTCTTATGAGACGTGAGATGCATAACATTCATACTAATATAAATATATGTAACATGCTAAACCTAAACATGATGTGAAAAATTACATGATCATATACTATAATAACTGATATGCTTACATAGATCATAACATGCATGGTATATAAAAAGAACGGCTATCAAAGAACTGATTTTAAAAGTAATAGTCTATTATGTACTAATCTTAATTTGTGATCAAATTACTTACCTTGAATCACTCATACAGAATAATCTCCTCGTATCTCTTTACCTATAAACAAAATACTCTTACATTACTAAGAATTCTAGGAATCATATTTTGATGCTCCATTTAATAATTAAACTCACACTTTGGTGAATAATAACTCTAAAAACTATTTTGTTACATCTAAAATCAATACTATTATTATTCAAATAATTATCTATTCTTCTAGATCATAACTCAATAGAAATTTATCAAAATAATTAGTGAAAAATATAGACTTAAACAATTTAAACTGTTTTATTATTATTATTTTATACTAAAATTAGTAATAAAATACTTAAAGATTAAACTAATTCCGGTCAAACAATAATTCTCACGTAAATAAGACAAGTTAGCCCATTTTATCAAATGCCCTCAAAACTGAAAAAGTAATTATAAAAAGACAAAACCCAACAATAAGCATTTAAGGGCAAAACAGGTACGGCACATGGCAAAGGGGGTCCTCTCCTTCCAGGGTGAGGTTTGGTCCCTCTAGGAAGAGTAGTGTCCCTTAAGCTAGCTTGGCTGGTTTGAAGTGGAGCCATGGATGCAGATCTTGCAAGACAGTGGGAGGATTTCAGCCTAACTGAGAAGGAGAAAGGTGTGGTAATCCTACCATCCAAAGCAACACAGAAAATCATGCAACAAGGCAAGTTTTGCCTACTAGCCATGATAGTAGCAGAAAGACCAGTCAACCGAGAGGCCTTCAAAACAACTATGTCCAAAGTTTGGAAATGCAAGAGCTGGATTCAGTTTTCAGAAGTAGGAACCAATAAGTTTCTGATAGAGTTTAACCATAAGCAAGACCTACAGCAGGTTATCAGTGGCAAACCATGGTCATTCGACAGATGGTTAGTATGTCTACAACCTTTTGAAGGCCACAGGTTGATTAATGAAGTCCTATTCCATACAGAGGTGTTTTGGGTGCAAGCTTTTAACATGCCATTTGCTAGCATGACACAGGAGGTAGGGACTCAAATTGCTGAACACATTAGGAGAGTCTTAACTGTCCAAACAGATGAGAGGGGAATAGGCTGGGGGAAATGCATGAGGATGAGGGTGGAAGTTGACATTTCCAAGGCACTCCAAAGGGGGATCTTCCTGAATTTCGAAGGGAAAAAAACTTGGGTTTTCTTCAAGTATGAACGACTTCCCAACTTTTGTTTAAAGTGTGGGTCATTAAACATGACCAGAAGGGGTGCAATGAGGCATCCACAAGCAAGGATAAGCTGCAATATGGTTCATGGATGCGTGCACCAGCTGTTAATGAGCATGAGGTAACAAGGAAGAGGTATGGCAATGAAACTGGCCACCAACCTGAAGAAGAGCAACCACGGATGGAGGAGGGGAAGGTCAGGGATGAAGGGCAAAAATGTCAAGAGAAACCAACAAAGGAAAACCAAGACTCCAAGCTACCTGATGTTGACAAAGCAGAAACAAAAACAGAAACTGTAGACATGCTTTCCAAATATCAGCCTGCAGAGTCTTTTCAATTTCCTATTAAGGAAACTGGGAGGGTTCCACTTATGGACATACCAGAAAGTAACTTTAATGTTGTAAGGAATGGTCTGTTACAACCCTCTGACAACACTATGGCCTCAGTCCTCAATGCAGACACAGCAAGGCACTCAAGGGACCAAGTGGGCTCCAAGGGCCTCGAGAGAAATGATGATCTGAGGTCACAAGCCTCATCTCTAGCNGTTTTTTTTCCCATATTCAGGCAAAGGCTAATTCTCATATGAAAGCTGAAGTAAAAGCTCTTCACTGATGGGAATAGGCTCCCATTAACGACGGGATTTAGGCATGTCTTCTGTTTGGAATAGAAATAATAAATAATGATTGATTGTTCCAATTTTTTCATATTTGCTTTGAAGCATTTTGGATTTTGATACCCAGTCCATAGCTGCGGAAGTTTCCTATGAGCCATTGTTTTCTCTAAGATCTCTTTACATGGTAGCCCCCAATTTTCATGACACCAATTGTCATGACATTTCAGTTTTTACTTCTGCGAACCAAGGGGGAAAAATCTTAGATAATTGTATCTTCCCTTTGTTTGAATAATTATCATTTTTGGCTCTGAATTCCTATTAAATGATTTTTGCAGTGTTTGATATGCCCTTTACCCTCTTGGCATTTGTTTGTCTTAATGATCTTTGGGATGAAGCTGAATCTGATAATAATTCTAGGTCGATATGTGGTTTCAACTGCTTATGTTTGACAAAAGAAACTCAGAATAAACTTATAGATGGATTTGTCGTATACCTTGTAGCCACCTGGACTTTCTTTGTTTTTTACTTATTCTAAATCAATAGATGAAATGATCAACAATCTTCTTGGGATTTGTGTAAGATGTGCAGCTCGTCCCAACTAATGGCTGGTCTTCAGGCAGGTGCTTTTGTTAGGACATGCTTTTGTTTGTTACTGAAAATTTAATTCAGTACCTCATATATGTTTCTCTATTTTTTCTACAGAAATAATGATGGATATCCGAAAATGGGATTGGACAACACTTTGGACACTTGCAGGATTGAGAATTTATAGAAATAGTTGCAGCCAAATAATGGCTTTAGCCGCTGGTTTTGTCTGTCGTTGTATTTGTTTAAACTCAAGTTGGAGTGGTACAACACATTCTTGTTGTTTTATTTTGAAAACTGAATTGGTGTATTTCCTTCCATAGTTGTATGTTGAGTTGTAAGTGTTAATTAATACTTGTGAAGTAGAGAGTATGTTACTTGTATGCAATAGAATGAGGTGCTACTTGTGAAGTAAAGTCCCTGAAAAAGATGCCAATTCTTCACATGCATTGTTTGGGTATGTGGAAATGCAAGCTAGAACTTATTCATTCGAAATGCAAAGGTCCACATGTATTTAATCACCAAGTATCAGCCAGAACAAGCATTACATTATATATATATATATATAAAGAGATAAATAAATGAGAAGCAGTGAGAGTATTTCCAAGAATCCCGAATGTTACATTTTCAAAGTTTCAAATCTCAAATAACAAACTATAAACTCGGCTTTGAACGAAAAGTACATTCATCAACTCTTAACATTTAAAACTACATCCATCAACTGGAAATTCGACTTTGAACAATCTACAATTCCTTCATCTTATCGTGGAACTCATCTGTAAGCCATAATTCTCCAAGGCATTCACATTCCTCAATTCTTAAGAGCAAAATAATTATCTTAATCTGTAACCCAATGTTTCAAAGCACTACAAACAGCAAAATACCCAGTTTAGATACAAAAAACGATTACAGTTCCATACCCCATATTTCATAGAAACATATTACACTATAACCTAATGCCAAAGATGCATCATCAACTTCAAATTTCTCAGCTGCAGTAACATAGTTCCGTAAAAGATGCATTATCAGATCAGCATCAATCTCTAGTTGGAAAGCAAGCCTTTGAACTTCTAATGTCCTTTGCATGTTCAACCTTCATTGTATATACCTGTACCAAGAAAGGAAAAAAAAGTCATAACACTAACAGTTATTTATATACTTGTGTACCAACAAAGGAAAAAAAAACTCTGGCATTAATACATAACACTAACAACTATGTATATACCTCTAGCAACAAAGGGAAAAAAAAAAAACACTAAACAATGTATTAAAGATTTTGTTGTATCAACACATTTGTGGACTCTTTGGTTACAGAACATAAAAAATATCCATACTCGTGAGTAGGACCAGCAGACCAAAGGTTGGAGCCATACCATTTCTAGCAGCATAGGTTTAACTTCCCCAAATATACAAGCTTAAAAGCTTCAAAGCTTACACAAACTATATACTTTTGAGCAAAAATGCTAGCGTGTCAGCTTGCACTCATAAATTGTCCGCTTGCTTCATGATCTTAGGCTACACACCTGTTGTAAAAAGCAAATCGATAATTTTTTCCATTCTTAATCAATGCTTTAATTTATTTCTGCTTAATTCTTTATTTAAACACTTCCATAGCAAATTAATATCAATTTTTTCAAAGGCTGACAGCCTTTAAAGTAAAAAAGTTGAGAAGCTTGGTATACAACATCAACAACCCAAAAACCAGTGAATGATATACAACATTAGCAACCTAAAAACCAGTTAATCGTATTCAAAATCATCCCCCAAAAAACACAATAGATGCGTTCTGTGGCATATTATACAAAATTTATGTGTTCTGTGGACAGTTGATGCCATTCTTGGATGAGAAAATACCCAAAAAATCAGCAACCAAAAACCCACAAAACACAGATCCATTTAACACAATAACACACAAGACGAGTAATGCTAGAAATGGAGAGTTAGTAGGAAACGAAAAAAAAAAAACCATTCTTCAGGCTGTTCTTACCTTTGTCGGCGGAGGCAGCGAAGCAAGACGGCAGCAGAACTAAAAGACAGACGGTGATGATGTCGGCGGCAAGAATGTGGGAGGAGGGGAAAATGGTCCCGGGGGGGAGAGAGAATGCGGGGAAACATGGGGAGGGGGGAAGAATGCCCGGGAGGTGAGAGGGAAATTGAATTTAGAATTTCATTACAGAAGATACAAAACGCACGCTTCATTTAAAAAAACAAACAAAACAAAAGACACGTAGGATGGAGTGCGGTGGTTGGAGAACAGTAGGAGGTTGAGTAGCAGAACTCAAAGACGAAACCCAACGATAAGCATTTAGGGGCAAAACAGGTACTACACAACCCATGAAACTTTTACATAAAGTTAAATTGAATCTATTGTTAAAATGGCAAAGTTGTAAATTAGTTTAAAACCTCCTTTTCATACGCAACTTTTCTAATGTCAGAGAAATGAAAGCAACTTAATTATTGTCAACGAAGAAGAAGTTACACGGCAATTGAGGAATAATGGCACTTTCCGTAAATATAAAAGATTGTACATAAATTTGACTAAGAAACAAATCTGAAAAAAGGACAAAGATGGAGTATAACCATAAAAGCAGGAAATACAGCCGGCTTTTTTCAGTTTCCACTCAAGAGTAAACATACAAAGGAGAACAAACGACTTGGGCGGCAGAGCTTACCCAAGAAGAATCAAAGAACAGAGATACCGTGGGCGAAGGCAGATCTGTTGTGGCTGGTGGCCTACGTGAGATCGACTGCAAAGATGCACAAGAGAAAAGGATACGCCATGAGGAAAAAAAAAAACCGAATCTTGTGAAGCTTTGCAACGGCGCAACTGGAAAAGGACGAGAAATTCCAGAGCTCGGATGCTAAGTTGAAGGTTACCAAGATAACACGAAATCTTAGCGTATGGTGGCAAGGTTATGAGAAAGGAAAATTTTTTCTTGTTGCTGTAAGATCAAACCAAAGGGCCATCTTAGTAATTGAGACGGTATCAAAGGCTGAAAATCTAAAGGTTTTCCAAGAAATAAATTATAATTAGTTAAATATAAAAATAAAAATAAAAATAAAAATAAATTTTAAAAAAAATACTTAAACTTAAAATTGTGACGGTTACAGCTAATCTCTTCAAAAGGAATGCAATAGACAATTTTGAATGCCCTTTTTGCAAACAAAGTATTGAAACAGTGAGTATGCATCGTGGGAATGTCCTTCAGCCTGTGACGTATGGGGGCACTACACCAAAAGTATTCAAAAGAGTGGATTTGAAAGCCAAGTCTTTAAAAGGAGCTAGTGGATAGAATGTTTGATGTGCTAAACAAGGAAAACATGGAGGAATTTTCTGTTATTCATGGAAAATATGGAAGATGAGGAATGAGTCTAATTTTAAAGATAACTTTACACGTCATTCCATTTTAGTGTAGCAAGCTAAGAATTTAATGTCTAATCTCAAACAACTTAAAGGCACAGCTAGCAGTTCTAGAACAGAAAGTGTAATGATTGCAGAATGGGAGGCACCCCCTCAAGGATCTTTCAAACTTAATTGGGATGCTACTCCGTATAAGGTTCACTGCGTTGACTACAAGGTTGGTATAGATGTTGTTATATATGACTGGGAGGGCAAAATCAGGGCAACATTGAGAATGAAAAGGGATCTCTTTCTGGAGCCTTCGCTACCAAAAGCAATTGCTACCCTTCAGGCTATTTTATTCTATCAAGACCTGAGTTTTAAAACTATTATCCTATTCGAGTAATGTTATATACCATACTACCATTTTATTATAAATGATGTAGTGTATTTATCACAATTTGATTATAAAGAAATATGCAATAAATAATCAATTAATGATGATAAATGTGCCACATCTTATTTAGTGAGATACAAATATGATGGTAGTATAGTGTATAGAATTTTCCTATCCTTAAAAGGAGATGCTCTGCAGGTAGTCCAAAGAATTAATAGCTCTGAAGAGTTGGAGACTAGCACATGAACGGTAATGGTTGTTACAAGTTCTTTGTTGGCTAATTTTGACTCTTGGTCAATTAAACATATTGGAAGAAATAAGAATAGAATTGCTCATGCGCTAGAAAAGGATGCCCTTGGTATATAGAACACTGTCATTGTTATAGAGGAAATTCTTCATTATATTATTCCTCTTCTATAAGAGTGTTATGAATAAAACAAGGTTGTTTATAATATATATATATATATGTAATTTAAATTACCAAGTTCTTATATATATTTTGATGAAAATCTGATTGCTGATAAGTTAAATAAAAAATAGTAATAATACATCTTCAATTTTTTTTTTATTTTGCAATTCATTTTATATAACTAACATCCATTTAATATACAGTTGTAAAGATACTTATAAAATACTTATAAATTAATCATTTTAAAAAATATATATAATTAATTTTAAAAACAAAATCTAAACAGCAAATAAATTATTATTATGTTAGTGGAGAAGAAACGTTAAAAATAGTCGAGAGTAAACATCAAAACCTATTAATAGATGTGAAATTCTACAGACAACCGGACTGCAGCACTCGCAACATCGCATCCAACGTGGCAGAAGTTTGAATGACGTCGTTTAGTGGTCTCCAACAACCCATGAACACTCACGAACCCTGTAACACCCACGAACTGGTCTTCTCTTCATCTTTTCCACGAAGCCACAAAGCCACACCCACAAAACAAAAAACAAAGCTCAGATTACTCTCAACCGCCAGGATGAAGAATTAAAGGGACAGTTGTTTGTATGAAATCACATCTTCAATAATACATTAGAGGCTACCGTATTTCCAATATATAAATAAAGGTTTGTTACATAAGTTACAGGATATAAATATTAAATATAAATCAGTTACATGGCTAAGATATTGTTAAAAGGATAAGGTTGATTGTGGCGTGGAGTCCAAGGACTCTGAATGACCAATACCAAGGGTTAGAGCATCCCTATTCGGTTTTGCATCTCTTGATTTTTCTTATAATTTGTTAAACTTTTTAGGATTTTTGATAAAATCCTCACTCCAACCGGTTCCCTATAATGCAGTTAAGGTTTACGATGTGTACAGAAATTTTCCATCTTTGGGGAACGACTGTACATTCCCAAATCGATTTGGTGTTTCCCTGTCCCGCTTTCATTTCTCTCGATGGTTGGTGCTCGTCCTTCGCCTCTCCCGTTGACTGACCCTCTCTCTGTGCGAAGCTTCTTTCTTTGATTTTTTTGGTGTGTGCGAATCCGATTACTATTTTGAGATGTATTTGGGATCTGTTTTTGGTTTTTTCAATATTTTTTTTGTGCTGCTTGGTTGCTAGGAAATCGGGTTGCTGTGAAATTTTTCTTGCTTTTCGTGTGTCTATTTTGGCTGAGTAACCCGTTTGGTTGGTGTGAAAATTCACTGCGGTTTGGATTGATTTTTTCCTGAGTAACTCGTTTGGTTGCTATGAAAATTGATGGGGTTTGATTGTCGATTTTTCTTGAGTAACCCGTTTGGCTGCCGTTGAAATTTTGCTGCGGTTTAGCTGTTTATTTTCCTGACTAACCCGTTTGGTTGCTATGAAAATGTTGGAGATTTCCCCCTTGCGTTTTTTCTATCGTGCCCCTGTTTGGTTGGTGCGAAAATTTTGTACAATTTTTTTGCCCTTTTTTTCCTTCTGTGATTGTTTAGGAACTCCGAAAATCACCATGATTTTCCTATGCGTTTTTCCTTCCTCTAATGTTTGGTTGCTGCGAAAATGTTGATGATTTTTCTGTGATAATTATTTAGCTCACATGTTCGGTTGATGCAAGAATCTTCATGGTTTTTTTGTGCATATTTTCCTTCATATGATATTTGGTTGCTGCAAAAATCTTGATGAATAAACTAAATTGATTTTTCTCCATATATTGTTTGGTTGGTACGAAAATCTTGATGATTTTGAATATTTGGTAATCCAAAATAAGAAGTTCAATTGCTGCAAACATGCATCTTGATGATTTTTCTACATGCTGATTTTTCATATTTTTTTCCTTCAATGCATGCATATTGGGTTACCTTTTGTTGGTCTTACATTTCCAATGTGATTTGGCACCTGAATATGAATCTTTTATCTAAAATTTGTTTTCATTATGCAATTATGATCGATACATTGACAATCTTTGTTACTTGTGATGATTTTGTTTGACAATGAATTTCACTACAACTACTTTTTATACTTTAAATTCATTAGCATTTGGAGACAGTAGATATTCTTCTGAAAAAACACTTACTATTGTCTCAGAAAAATTTTTGAGGCTCTTCATTGAGGTGCTTTCACCAATACGTATGTATTCATCCATAAAATCTCCAGTAACCTCATACGCTAATATTCTAAGTGCTGCGGTTATTTTTTGCATAGAAGATAAACCGAGTCTTCCGGTATTATCTCTTCTCTAGACGAAGTACGGCTCGTAAGACTCTACTTCATTTAGAATATGAAGAAATAGGGGACAGCTCATCCGAAATCTCCTTCGAAATATATTTGAGGGATATACTGGATTCTTAGCGAAATAATTACGAAATAGGCGCTCGTGCCCCTGAAGATGATCACGCCAAATAAATTTATGACGTTGGCTATTGCCTCTGTTGCCCAGATGACTAACACAAGAGGGGGGGTGAATTGAGTTGTATTTAAAAAAAATAACAATTATAAATCAAATATACAATATCAAATATAAACAAAATACGAAATAGCAATAAATATAAAGAGTAAGGGTAAGAGAGAATCAAACTCAGTATGTTAACGAGGTTCGGCCCCACTGCCTACGTCCTCGCCTCAAGCTACCCCTTGAGGATCCCCGAATTCACTATTCAACCTCCTTCAGGTGGAGGTAAAAACCTATTACACCTTTGAACAACACCGCTACAAAGGATCCGTGTAGAACACCCTCTACACTTGCAATCACCTTACACGTGGTGATTCAACGATTCCCTGTGTAGAACACTTTCTACACGCACAAGGGTTGTACACACCCTTTTACTGATACAAGAATTGATAGTGGGTAGAATATCAGAAAACACTCCTCAATGAGTGAAATAAGAACAATACAGCACAACCTATATCTCTCAAAATGAAAAAGGATTAAGGCTCAATGCTTAGAGAAGAGAGAATGAAAGCTTTGAATGAGAGTTGTATGCTCTTGGTGTTGTGAATGTGAAGCTCTCAAATGATCTATTTATAGGCATATGAGACTTCATATTCAAATTTAAAAAGATTCACATGTCAAAGACATCATCATTCATTTTTCAAAAATTTCAAACCTAATCTTTTTACTTTTTGCATGTGACAAAATGAGCACACTTTACTTTTCAAAAAATTCAAACCTAATCTTTTACTTTTTGCATATGACAAAAGGAGCACACTTTACTTTTCAAAATTTTCAAACAAAGGCATCTTCCTTTTGCATAAGTCAAGAAAAGCATCAATCACTTTTGAAAATATTCAAATAAAACATGCACATGTGAAAGATGACAATCAATCATCTTTAATATTTTCAAAGTTCAACCCTTTAATCATGGCATGCACATGTGAAAGATGACAATCAATTATCTTTCAAAATTTTCAAATTTAATTTTTAAAAAATTCATGCACATGTGGAAAATGTATTTTAATGCTTTATGATAAAATATTAATTTTTGAGCCTTAATCCTAATTTCGAATTTTAAAGAGATTTACAACATTATTCTATGACTTTAATGTGAACTTGCTCCCTTCTTGCTCATGCTTGGTTTCTTGATGTGCTTGACTCCATTGTGTAGATAACTTGAGCTTGAGACTCCTTTATTCTATGAATTCATTTGTTATCATCAAAATTCATGTGTAAATATATAATTACACAAAACTTGAAACCTTAGGTTTAACAGCCTCGATGACTATCCATTGGCCTCCTCGTTATGAACATCGCTATCATATTCAGAGGATACGTATGTCAACAATTTATGAAAGAAGGTATGAGCCATTTGATGAAATGAGTGAGAGATCAAAGGATACAATAGAAGTTTGGTTCTATAGATGAAATGAAACTTGAGTTTGTGAGAATGTGAATGCTAGCAATATACGTATTTATAGAGGAAAGAGTTATTGTTACATATATGACAAAAAATATTACCGTTTGAGAGAAGATAAAAAAAGTTACCGTTGAAGAAAAAATAAAAAATATTGCCGTTATAGGAAAGACAGAAAATATTACCGTTACATCCAATTAAAAAATGTTATCATCAATAGGTGACTACGGATCCCCATTAGAGAAATTGAGAAAGAGTACTATTTTAAAAAAATTTGCCATCATGTTAGAAAATGCACTAATTAAAAAAAATTACTATTTTTATAATACGAATTTCAATTTTTTAAAAAAATATTGTATTGGATAATCAAAATCATATAAATATTTAGTAAAAAATGATATTTGAAAAAAAGATAATAAGATAAAAGAGTTAGTAGTTAGGATTATAAATGGAAGAGAGAGAAAAAGTAATAAAAAAATAGAAAAATATTATTTAATAAAATAAAAATAGGAATAGATAATGGAATGTAGGAATTTTTTAAAAGAATAAATTTTAAGGATAAATTTGAGATAATGTAATTTTGAGTTAAATTATATGAATAGAGATAGAGAAATGGAGATGCTCTTACCGAAATGCACTCACCGAAATACTGTCACTTCCAAAACCATCCTTTTTTTTCCAAACTTTCTCAGAGAACAAACACAGCCAACAACAATTTTGAAAAGAAAAAACTCAGCCCCTTGCATCCATTTCTCAGAGCATTGAGAAATAGAAAACGAAAATTGCAAAATCAACTAGAACGCCTTACGTTGAAAAAACGACGGCGATGGCAAAGTGGAGCTTAGATCGGAATCTGGGTACTTTACATGGACTAAACCGAACCATTACCTCCATGAAAAACAACAGCGAAAACTCAAACTCCAACTCCAAGAGTTCTGATTCTATCAAATTGCCGGCGGTTTTCCGATCAACTCTAAAACCCAAGAAAATCGCTGGCTGGCTTGCATTTCCAATTATCTGTGTCAATTACATGGATGAGACAGATACCCTTTAGCACTGTATACGTATCAATGGGATATTGATTTGAAAGCACCAAACGAAAATGGTATGGAGAGACAGAGTGCTTACTTTCGATTCCAAGTTTCTTCGGGTTCCAGAGAAGCTCTTCCGAATCGAAAGTTCTTTTTCCAAAGTTCTTCGAGAAATTTCTTTGATTCATTGTGTTTTTGTTTTTTTTTTTTAATTAAATGATTCTGCTGATGTAGTACCACATTAGCCGCGAGGCCGCGGCAGAGACGTAGTCGGTTGCCTATAGAATTTCTCTAAATATAATGATAAACATTGATATAATATATTGTTTGGGCGAAATTAGTAATTTAAAAACCCGAGAGATAGTCACTCCAAGGACCAATCACATTACACCTCTCTAAAAACTATTGTATCCACTCGATTCGACAAATATACAGTATAGAAAAATTTTAAACATAAACCCATATATTACATAGTATTTATATTTTAATTTTTATTTAATATTTGATATATGAATAATGAATAAAAAAATTAATTTAATTTAAAAAAATTTTAAAAAAAAATTTAAAATAAAAATATAAAATATGTGGTGTATAAAAATTATTAACAGCAATGCTCTAAGTATATACCCCAATGGTGGGAAAAACCGGAGGAACAGCAACCAGTCCATTATGTGGCTGTTCTCATTGGTCCCCAAATGCGAACCTTTTCACTCATTTGTTTTTAATCCTCAAGGCCTTACCAACTATTTTTGGCTATCTCTTTAACCCACTTAAGATTGATATTGTATTTTCCCATCGGTGACTTTCAGTTTGACTAGTAGTTACAGACAATGATTTTCCTTAATTAGATTCATTATATGACGTCCGTTTGATACAGATGCTTGATTTTCATCTCAATTATAGATATCCCCGTGCTACATTCTGTTTATTCATTATTTGATATATCTTTCCGGGAACTGAGAAGAAATAAGTGAACCAACATTTGTAATTTCAAAAAGATTGGCAGTTTCTGGGAAAATTGGGAATTTCCCGGACATGGGTTTTGCCGATTGTGATTTACTTTGAGAACCCATTAACGGATTTGCCAAATTCGATGAAAAAGTGATGTAATTGCAGTGATCGTATCGGCAGAAAGAGGCCCTTATGGCGAACTTTCTCGGTGGGTTCGTATTACCTCTGCTGCTCCTAACAGGTATGTTTGGAAATTGTTCTTGGATAGCTTATAATATTTAAGTTTGTTTATACGTATGCCCATTTTATTAATATTAATAGCAATATTGTAATTATATTATTTCATATTTTGTTGCTTAATTGTGATAGGAAGATCATTTATTGGGAGTGAAACGGATGGTACTATTGCTCTGGAATTGAATTAGATGATATAATTGAATTTCAACCACAAATTATAGGAATTGAATTGAACTCTGGGTAATGTTTTACGTTTTCTATAGCTATTTGAATGAGCACCTTTTGATTTTTCCATGGCAGTTGACATGAGTTAAATTTGTGACATGCTTGTACCGTGATTCTGTCTAGTAATTTTTGAAATTTATATATGGGACTAGTTTGAATTCACCTCTCATTAGTGAGGAAAGCAATATTGCCTTCTCTTAGCAAAGATCCTGTAGACAGAGCTTGCACACTCACACAAATTATGTAGCAATATGTAAATTTCTTTCTGAGCTTCATTAGCAAGTTGCTATCGTTAAATCCAGTGCTTCCAGTATATGGAGACACGAGTGTTCATGCATGCTTCACCTGAAGTAGGTTACTAATTTTGACATGCCCTCCCCTCTCTTTGTTGCAGCTGCTGTAATCAACTGGAATTTGATCGCTCTTGTTGATTTGATAGCCTTCCTTCTCGTTCAATATAATGCATCAAAAATAGGTAAGCTGCTCTCTGCTGTTCACTTTCATGTTGCTTTATTGCCACTTGCATGATGTTTATCATTTGGAATCATTTTTCTTGGGTTGGGAGAAGTTGAGGGTGGAATGGTGGGAACTCTTGTTGACAGGAACTGGAATGACCAGGAAAGATATAATAGAGGCTACAATTTTGGCTTGGGAATAAAAGCAAGTATGCAATGCATTTGAGAGAGTGATAGTTCATTATAAATCTCTTGGGTGGGAAGTTGTACTCCTAGATATGCTTTTAGTAAATTCCATATGATAAGTTTGCCTCTTGAATATATTGCAACCATATGATTTTGTGCATTATGTATTGATTAATATAAAAAAAATAAAAGTCCATTGATTAAGAAATCTTTGTCAATGCTTAGGTTTGGCTCTATAATGCTGCTTGCTGTTAACTTGAATGCTATAATTTATCGTATTATGCTAATAACTCTAATCCTCCAATTACATTTTTTGGTAGGGTTTCGCTTCCGAAGGCGGTTTTTATTATTATGGCCCCTTATCATCTTTTCCTTCCTTGCCATTCTTTCTCAAGTAACATTTATTGTTATATGGGCTGTTGAGGGAAATAAATGGAACTTAGCGGAAACTTGGTGGGCAAAACTGATTGGACTCATGACGTAAGAAGTGATCTTTTTTTTTTAATTGATTAATTTCTTCGTCAAAACTGATGCTTTTTCCTTTGTTGTATGCTTATGCAGGGTTCATACCTGGAAATGTTCCTCTGTAATTTATTTCCTGGTTGTACAACTACTTGCAGTTTCTGTTGCTTTAGTTGATATGTATGGGAATAGATTTGGTCTGGTTCCATGGCGAGCTTCTTGTTGGGGTCATTTCTTGTCAGTTGTTGAACATTTAGGTTTGTATGTAGTTCATCACATCCCTGAACTTTATTCAAATTATTTTTTCTTCCCTTTTTTAATCCCCTCTCTATGATCCTTTACCTTTCAATTGTAAATTTGAGTGTTTGATGTCCTAAATGGAAATTTGGTGTTGCAAACTGAACTTGATATACAGAGTAGTCATACATGAGCTCACAATTTTGAATTTTTGGTTAAATCATTAGGGCGATTTATTCCTTGCCTGGTTTGATGTCATAATATATTAGGCAGTCAAGAAAATGGCCATAAAATGTATGAAGCTGAACTGGGAAGGTGGAGGCAACATGGAAATAAGTGGCAAGACAAGAAACATAAAGAATTAAGATGATCCACTGTTAGTAGTGGGGGTCATCTTAAAGTAGAGAAATTTGGGAAGATAACAGCTGTGGCGGGTTGGTCATGTGTACACTCACCAGTGGATGCCTGAAGGATTTACCACAGACTTGAAGCTGGAGTTTTTACATGGGATATTTGCCATGAAAGTGGGGGATATCACAAAAGAATGCATGATAACTTCTAATTTGATTTGAAATTTTGGTCTTTAAATTAACAAAAAATATATCTATAGCAAACCCAACCTGTAGAGAGGACCCAAAAAAGTTCCTTATGAAACTGTGAGTCTATGAAACAGCAAAGGTGTTTCCTTTGGAATACATGGAGGTGACGACGGTTCAGAAAGTAGATATAGATTATGGATATGGACCAAATAAACTGAAGAATAGGATGAGGGTTCCCCATCGAATTTAATTAGTTCGGACTCGAGATTAAGAGTTACAGAGTCTATGTTTCTAAGATGGAGGTGGTGTCTGGAATTCTAATCAAATTATGTTTACTTATTTGCTCAGATCGGTTGAAGGGTTGGACAAGCTGTCTGTCAGGCTTATGTTCTGAGTCCCAAAATTGCTAGGACACTAATTTGCCTCGTAGGATTTGTGTGGTCAATCAAAAATTTTTTTTTTTCACCACTTTGTAAGAGTGGCATGTATTTAAAGGAGTTCAAAAGTACTAACTAGGCATAAATCATGGTGATTTGGACGGTGAAACCAGAAATCTTCAGTGCTTACATATAACTTTTTATTATTTTCCTCTCTTTTTACTGGAGAATTATTTTAGCCATTCTTTCAGCTGAATTTGTAGTTGTCTCAAAAGCGGATTGGCATTTAACAATAAAGCTGCATGATATGTCTTTTATATTAATATTTTGTAACACCCACTTAAAGCCAACCTATAGGCTATGGCTCCAATCTTCTCCAGCATGTCAAAAGGGCATATGTTTCTCTGATTCAGTTTGCCCTTCTTTCCTATGGGGGTATAATATCTCCCCTGGCTGTAGTGTTACTTGGCATTACATTCTCAATACAGGAGATCTTTGAGTCTTTGACCATATGCTCAGAGAGTAGGGTTCTTTAATACTGACATGAAATTCTAGTTGCCAATGAATTGGATTTGAATCTAATATTTGTTATAAAGAAATGTGTGGTTAACAAAGAGATTTTACAAAATAAAGTTCACAAACTGATGTAGCTTATTATGGTGCATCGGATTCAAAGGTCATTTTTGTGTCAAGTAGATTTAACATATCATATTTAGTTATATCAGTTTGTGAGTTTTACTTTTGTGAGATATCTTTGTGAAACTAACATCTCTCTTTGTTATAAGAGCTTCGTTTGGCACTTCGCTTGCTCTTTCCTTTTCTGGGCATTACCGATGTTGCAAAGTGTAAAAAAACATTAACCGTGATGCTTTTTGCTAGTTTCACACACACACACACACACACATATGTAATAAATATCTTGGTTTACTCCTTTTGTTGAAGCTAAACCAACCGTTAAAAAAGAAAAAAAAAGAGGAGCTCTTTAAGGCTATTGAGTAATTATATATCATATTTATATATGAATCTATGAGTATTGCTTCCAAAAATGGAATGCCATTACATATAAGCCTTGGTTTCCTCTTACATATAAACAATGCCATTAGATAAACCTCGACTTTCCTCTTGTACAGGTAAAGTATATTTTAATTCTTAACTGAAAAATTAATTTTGCATTCTTCCTTGTTTTGCTATATGAAAGGTTCTCGTCTTAGGGTTGCTTCCTGTTTGCTGTTGCCTGCCATTCAGCTGGTTGTGGGAATTAGCCATCCCTCATGGGTTTCTCTACCATTTTTTCTTGGAAGCTGTGTCGGTCTTGTGGATTGGTCTTTAACGAATAACTTTCTAGGACTTTTCAGGTGCTCTCTCTCTCTCTCTCTCCCCCTCCACCACCCCCCTTCTCTGTGTCTGTGTTTTGGTTCTTTTCGTGACTTATATTTGTAAGTATGGTCTTGAAGGTGGTGGAAGCCTCTTCAGCTATATGCAGGCTTCAACATTGTCCTGCTTTACGTGTATCAGCTCCCTATAGAGTTCCCTAATACAATTCAATGGATAGCCGATTTCATTGGTCTGTTTAAAGTTTCTGCAAATTCTGAGTGGCCTGAATTCTGTTCTTGCCTTTCTCTTGTTCTTTTCTACATCATGGTATGTATCTGTTTTACATCTTTTTGATAGTCAATTCTGTTTAAAATCTGGTCCAGACTCCTCATAGTGGCATTTCTTGATTTCCATTTCTCTGTAATGTCCACACGTCCATTATGTTTTTTAACAGATACATATTTCATAACAAAGATCAGATCTTCAATATTGTTGATACATGGGTTTCGTTTTGATTTCCTGTTGCATGTAGAGTATTCAAGTACTATCTGGCATTGAGTAGTTGATGGTATCAGAACTCTAGGTTGCCTTGAGACTTTTAAATTTTTTGTTGTACTTGCAGCTTAACATTTTGAGATCTTCACTTTGTTATTCATGATTAGTAACCTTGTACAGGACATTTTTATTCCTGTAGTTCTTTTGGATATGTTGGAGGACATTATCGTAATATGTATAACTTATGAGGTATAATCGTCAATTGTATGCTTAGTGTGTATATATATAGTGGAACAGTAATGAAAGATAGAGAGTTTTTGTCGATCAAAGGGTTTTTCCCTCTGGTTTGGGTTTTCTCCATGTTTCATAACATGGTATCAGAGTGTGCTTGTGGTTGATTGCAAATTTGTTGATTCCATTTGTGATTTTGATTTTCTCAGTCTCCTGCATACATTAAAAAAAAGTCGTCGTTTCCATGTTGTTGGTTGGTGGTGGTTGTTTGATGGCTTTCGTGTCGTCAGTTGTCAGTTGCTAGAGGCCGATTGTGGTTTACATTTCTGTGGTGGCTATTGATGTGGTGGTGTCGAATTTTGAGGATGATTTTCAGGCAGAATGAAGGACCGGCTCTTCAATTTCATAGTGATGGTTTGTGATGGCTAGTGATGTGGTGGTGTCGAATTTTGAGGACAATTTTCAGGCAGAATGTGGCAGCTCTTTCGTAGTTCTCCCTGAACATTTTTGATATGACGGAAGAGGAATGGCTCTTCAATTTCATGAAGGGGCTCCAACCTACGCCAATTGGGAGTGGCTGGAACAAAATTTTCTGGAAAACCACTCGGATTCACGTTGTTTTCGGTGTTTTCTGAAGTCGTATCTGGTATCGGTTGCTGGATTTGAGCTCGCCATCATCCTCTGTGCCTCCTGGTAAGATTCCCATTGTTGTTGACCGCCAAAAGGGCTGCTTGTAGCCTGCAACGTCGAAGCTGTGGGAGTGTTTGGTTGCGGTGCTAAGCACTTCGACCTTGGAGTGCGGGTGCCCTTAACCTGGAGTAAGCGTTTGCCCCAATATGGGATAACGTCTGTTTGGTAATGAGAATAAGGTAATCCACAGCCTACTTATTCTCGATTAGGATAAACTAATCCGGGTTTAAGGACAGTTTCAGGTCGGTACTAGTACAGTCCGGTTAGGACCTGATACATGCCGGTTTGGACCCAATACAAGCCTGTTCGGATCGGATACAGACCAGTTCAGGTTGATACAGGCCAGTTCGAACCCGATACATACCGGTTCCAGCTAATACATACCAGTTTAGAGCTGATATTTTCTGTTATTCAACCGGTACAAGCTGAAATTTGGTTATTTAGGTCCATTTCTCATGTAGTTTCCACATATTTTACACGAATTCAGCTTGGTTTACATTTTTCAGATTGGATTCTTCGGTTTTTTATCCATATTTTACATCCTGTATTGGTTTTCTGTCTTCGGATTGGTTTGTGTGGTATTTTTCCTCCACCATGTCTACTTAATTTGACTCATTGTCTCTTATATCAAGCTTTAATGTGCCTATGACTTTGGTAAAATTGAATGGAAAGAACTATATGCTCTGGTCAAAATCTGTTGAAGTGTTTTTAAGGGCAAGGGTCTTTGTAGTCACCTGATTGATCCAAAACCCGACTCAACTAGTTCTACATTTGCTTAATGGGAATAAGATGATGCTCAGATCTTGTCCTTGATGTAGTCTAGCATTGAGCCTAATATTTGTTCTAGTTTGATGTATCTTGACACTACTTGAGAAGTGTGGGGGCATCTTAAGCAGATGTATTCAAGTGTTGGGAACATGACCCACATTTATGAGTTGTGTAAGCAATTTTTTGGTTGGAACAAGATAATTTGGGTCTTGAAGAGTATTATTTTCAGGTGAGTATATGTGAAGAGCTCAAAATGTATCAACCTATTACTTCTGATGCTTTATGTATGCAACAACAACGTGAAGAATTCGATATTGTTTGGTTCCTTGTTGGCTTGAAGCCAGAAAATGAGTCTATTCGTTCCCAGATTTAGGCTAGTCTACAGCTTCCCTCATTTCTTGATGTGTTATCTCGGCTTCAATGTGCCACATTATTTGGACCTAGATCTTAGTTGTCTTATGATCAAAGTAGTGAAAGATATGCTCTAGCTACCTCTTATGTGAGTTAGAATGTTTCTCTTGTCGGGCATGAAGGTCGTGGTGGAAGAGGTGCACATGGGGGATGTGACACCAAGGGTTGTCATGCTCAAGGTTGTGAATCTCGTAAGTGCACCTATTGTGGTCGCAATAATTACTTGGTAGACTATTGTTTAGATTTATATGGAAGACCTTCTGGGTTTGCTAATCAGGCTATTTTTCAAGATAGTACCTCTCCATCAGCTAGCTCCAACCCTCCTCCAGATTCAGATATGATTAGCATATCAATGGAAGAGTGAGTATGCTCAGTTTTTGTCTCACACACAAGCTCCTTCATCTTCCACTACTACTCTTGCCTGATCAGGTACAACGTCTGCATATCTTATCTCATCCACTCAAGATCCATGGATCATTGATTCGAGAGCTAATGAACATATGACCGGTTTATCTTATTCCTTATTTGATTTAGATATTGTGAAATCTCCAAAGAGTGTTACTCTCGCTAATGGTTCTCTTGCTAAGGTTACAAGTGTTGCATTCACTAAGCTCACTGACTCTATATCCTTGTCATCTGTTCTATATGCTCCTAACTTTCCCTTTAGTTTGTTGTCTATTAGTAAGATTACTCTAAGGCCCTGTTTGTTTACACAAAACAAAAAAACTCATCTCAACTCATTATTACAACTTTTTCAAATCCCCATACAAAATATAATAAACAATTTCACTTTTTCAAATCTCAATACAAAATTAATATTACAAAATTATATTATAATAATATTTTATTCATTACTATTTAAAATATCTCATCTCATCTTATCTGTGTAACCAAACAGGGCCAATCTCCAATGTTCAGTGACTTTTACCCATATTTATGTATTTTTTAGGATCTCAAGATGAGGAAGAAGATTGGTATGGGGCAAGAAGTTGGTGGCATGTATTATTTTGATTTCAAGCATTCACCCACTCGAGCTCTCACATCCTTGTCATCATCCACTTTTGGATGGAATTGTTGCCTTGGTCGTCCTTCCATTGCCTTTTGAAATGTCAGAATAGGAATCTTGGAATGTATCTTCCTTTCCTTGTGAAGCATGCCAACATAGCAAACATCATCATGTGTCTTTTGTACCTCAAGTCCTTTTGAATTGATTTACTTTGATGTATGGGAAGCAATCAGTATTGAATCAAACAAATTTCAGTATTTTGTTACATTTGTGGACGATGATTCTCATATAACATGATTGTTTTTTATGAAGGCACAATCTGAACTTCTTTTCATATTCCAGATCTTTTGGAAATAAATTAAAACCCAATTTGGACAGAAAATTCAAGTTTTACGTTTTGACAATCCTAAAGAATATCAATCTAGTTCCTTTGCTACATACTTAAAGCAATAAAAGAATTGTTCATCAAACCTCATGCTCTTATACCCCCAATAAAATGGTGTGGCTAAATGCAAAAATTGTCATTTGCTAGATGTAACTTGAGCACTTTTACTTCACTTGTATGTTCCTAAGCATTTTTGGAGTGATGGCATCCTTACTGCTTATCACCTTATCAACCACATGCCTTCATCAGTCCTTGATGGTGCCTCTCCTTTCTCCACCTTGTTTCCTATGTCTCCTTCATTCTCTTCCACCAAAAATCTTTGGGTTTGTTTGATATGTTCATAACCTTGGCCCAAGTTTTGATAAGTTTGATCCATTTGCTATCAAATATATTTTTGTTGATTAAAAAATGATATCGTTGCTACAGTCCCATTCTTAGATTCTGCTTCACTAGTCCTGATCTCACGTTCTTTGAGTCCATCCCCTATTTCTCAAACATATCTTCAATTGGTGAGTCTGATCTTCTACCATTACCTACTCTTACCCTTCCTTTCTCACCCTCACCTACCCTTCCCCAACGCCTTTCATTGTTCCTTTGTAGGTTTGTTTGTGTTGCTTGCTTCCACTTGCTCCCATGCCTCCATCAACCTCATCTCTGTCTTTAGATATTGAGTTACCTTGTACTTCGGATTCTAAACCTATTGCTTTGAAAAAAGGTACTCGCTCTTGTATTCCTCAACACCCAATTAGCCAGTTTGTCTCTTGTCATGCTCTATCTTCTTCATTCTCATGTTTTACTTCTCAACTTTCAATATTTTTTGTTCCTAAGATAGTCTAGGATGCTTTATAAGACCAGAGTGGACAGATATGAAAAATGAAATGGATGATATTCACCATAATGAGACATGAAATATTGTTCCACTACCACCTGGTAAACAATTTGTTGGTTGTAAATGGGTATATACACAATCAAATTCCATCATGATGGTTCTGTGGAACATCTAAAAGCCCGCTTGGTTGCTAAGGGTTACACTCAAATTTATGATATTGATTATGAGGAGACCTTCTCCCCAGTTGCCAAAATCTCTTATGTTGATCTCTCTTGCCACTGATTTAGATTGACCTTGATGTTAAAAATGCATTTCTACATGAAAACTTGCATGAGGAAGTTTATATGGAGTAACCACCTGGGTTTATTGATCAGGGGGAGTATCGAGGTGCTATATGCAAGTTTAAAAAAGGCACTATATGGTTTGAAGCAATCCCCTCGAGCATGTTTTGGAAGGTTTTCTAATGTTGTATTGGCGTTTGGTCTTCATAGATGTCAAACAGACAATTCGGTATTGCACCTACATAGTGATGCAGGTCATATTTTGTTGGTTGCATATGTGGATGACATTGTAATTACTGGGAGTGACTTAGCTAGGATTTACAGGCTGAAACAATTTTTGCATGATTAGTTTTAGAAAAAGTATTTGGGCAAGCTTAGGTATTTCATTGGGATTGAAGTTGACAGATCTAAAAAGGGTATAAGCCTATCTCAAATAAATATGCACTTGACCTTTTGGAAGAATTTGGCTTGTTGGGTGCATGCCCTATTGGCACTCTTATGGATTCAAATCGTAAACTTTTGAAGGATGAAGGGAAGTTGTTTGAAGATCCAGGTAGATATTAGCGGCTTGTTGGGAAATTGAATTATCTTACTATCACTAGACCTGACATCTCTTATCTAGTGATTATAGTGAGTCAATTTTTGGAAACACCCAGGGTCTCACATTGGGATGTTGTAGTCCATATGCTTCGTTATCTTAAGCGAGCTCTTGGCATTGGATTGTTGTATAGGCGAAATGGACACCTTAGAGTTGAAGCCTTTTTAGATGCTAATTGGGCAAGTTCTTCAGATAAAAGGATCTACTACTAGATACTGTATCTTTGTGGGAGGTGACTTGGTTACATGGAAGAGTAAGAAACAAGCAGTATTAGCTCCTTCTAGTGCAAAAGCTAAATACAGGGCAATGGCTCACACTACTAGTGAGTTGACATGGTTGCAGCACTTTCTTCAAGAGATTGGATTTCCAACTCCTGTTCCACTTCAGTTATTTTGTAATAATCAAGCTGCAGTGCATATTGTGTCTAATTTTGTGTTCCATGAGAGGACTAAACACATAGAAATTGATTGTTACTTCATCCAAGATAAGATACTAAGTAGTGACATTTCTACACCTTTCGTGAAGCCTGCTGATCAATTTGCAGATGTGTTTATTAAGACCTTGTGTGTCGGTTAAAGCTTATTTGTTCCAAGCTAGGTTTATACGATATATATGCCCCAACTTGAGGGAGAGTGTTAGAGGGCATTATTGTAATATGTATAACTTATGAGGGTATAATTGTCAATTGTATGTTTAGTATATTTATATAAATAGTGGAATAGTAATGAAAGAGAGGGTGTTTTTGTCAATTTCCCTCTGGTTTGGTTTTCTCCATGTTTCATAACAGGATACATGAATTTATTTAAGTTATAGATTTATACCATAAGAAGATATCAAGATTGACCATCACTGCAGGAAACAGTCAATATGACATGGACCAACTTTCCCAAGTTGTTGCGCTATTTTTTTTCCCATTTCGATTGAATCATGCAAGGTAATTTTGTTCTTTTGTTTTTGCTAAGCTGACAAGTATTTTTTCTGAATTTCTGGACTCTCTAGCTTATGATCTCTCATCTAAAGTAGCACCCACTATCTCAAGCAACTAATATTACAAATTTGTAACACATTACTGATATGAATGTAACTTTAATGCACAGTACATAGAACCTTTTATTTAGCTTAGTTGTTTTGCTAGAAGGCCCCATGTATTGGGGTTTAACATATGCCACTTGTAGGATTGCTTTGCAGAACTGGTCTCCAAGTATCTTGTGGGAACCTTTTGTGCTAACCATGATTTTTTTTATATATTTAATTATTTTCCGCCCACGGGAGGGGGGGGGGGTGACAAGTAGGCTCGTACACATTGCCGTTTTAAGTATGCTTTACAAAGAGTTGAAATTGATATGCTTCTGTGTTGTCAGATCTACTATTTGAAGTAAATTTCAAAATGCTGGTAAAAGGATAAAGTGAGTTAAATTTTAACCGGAGCAGTGCAGTTGAGATAAATTGTTGTCCATGGAGCCCACATACTTAGGTATAAAGCTTTATGTAACGTGCTTTCTCAGGGTTAGTCAAGACTTTGTCCTAGACATCTAGCGCCAATAAAAAAAGTAATGTGCTTAGGCTGTTTTGTTGATGTCTATTGAAAAAGAGGAGAGCCGTCACGTATATAGATGAGATTCCTCAACCTTGGTAACTTTTCTATTTTGAAAATAGATGGCAAATTTGCTTAGAATTCCTTTTTATGGTAGTAATTTGGATGCGATGGTGATGCCATGCTTAATGACATGAACTAGGTATTCACCATCCAAATATTTGCCTTGTGAGAATATAATTCAGCTACGACTTCCTAATGGTTAGGGGTTGCAATATGTGACTTGACCTGTGAACTCAACATGCACACGACATGAAATTAGCATGTTTGGATTTGATCTAAATGGGTTTGGGTAGAAAAGGGTTGACCCGTTAAGACACGATTTATAAACGGATAAATAACGGGTCAACTTACTTCACCCGAAAGTAACCCGCAATCCGTTTAAATTTTATTTTAAAATTACAATTTTATTATTGTTGGGTTGTAATATTGGTATTTCTTAACCCCAAGGGGTTGGCCCAAGTGGTGAAAACCTTGTTCTTGGGGTATCACTCCCTTCAAGGTCCAAGGTTCCACACCTCATAGGTGCAAATAATCCGTTGGGCTTACAACCCTGGTGAAAATCCAGTGATTTAACTAGTTCCATGGAGGAAAACTTTCAAGAGTTCAGTGCACAGAACTAGGGTTTACTCTGCAGGGGTGGGTCCGAAGGGCCCTACCTTGGAGAGGTTCCCTAACATAAAAAAATAAATAAATAAATATTGGCATTTCTCAATATGCTTATGTCTTTATTGTTGGGATTATAATTCTAGACCTATACTCATATTTGTTACCATTGGGTTTGTAATATTGGTTTTATCATAGGTTAAAAAATGAAAAATATTGATTTTTTTTTATTAGTAAGTAGTTTTATTATTATTATTATTATTTTTGAGATATTGTGGCTATTAATAAATATAGATTTTAACTTTTATTTGAACTTATGTTAATCAGGTCAAATTGGTTATGCGGGTTAGTTCAATCCATTTACATTAAACGGGTTGAAATGAGTCTTGTTGTGTTGATCAATTTCTCATTAATTATTTAACGTGCCAAAATGGGTGATACGACATGACCCGTTATTTAAATGGGTTGTGTTAAGGTTTGACGGTTTGACCCGTTTAGCTTAATGGGTCATGTTCAGGTTGACCTATGTATTCAAATGTCCATGACTTGACATGAAACTAACACGAATTGGCACCCCTACTAATGGTGCAGCCACCCAAATTACTTCTATACGATTTGCAATAACAGGCCTCTTAAAAGTTACCATTTGTCTACTGTATACATAGATATATTTATGTTTTCACACGTTTCTCCTGGTCATTGCCTTTAACATTCAATTTGTTTCATTTTTTACCATTTCTTTCCTTTGATGCAGCTATCTTGTGTTAAATGTGATCTGGAGGAAATGGATTATATCATGTCTACTAGAGAAAGTAGCTTGACTGAGCAACTTCTTCCTTCAAAGCATTCATTTTTCATTCGTGAATCAAGGTAATAAACTTGGAAAATTTATAGATCTGGTTAACATCTAGCCATCTCCTTTTGTAGATTCGTCCATTCCTCACTCAATAATCATAACAAAACTATGTACTGAGTGTAATCCAAAGAGCTTGACCTCCAATTTGTTTGACGCGCTTTCAGCCATTAAACTCAGTACGGTGGGAATAAGAGAACAAACTAATACAGTTGTTGAAGAAGGTTGAGTAAAGTGCAGCTTCACTCTTCTCGGCCATCTCATCTTTGACTCATAGTCGAAGAAGTTTTCCTTGGCTATGTCCCTAAAACTTCAAGTTAATGCCAAATAGTTGCATTACTGAGAGGTTTCAAGAGTCCATATGTTGATAAGATAACCTCTTTTCCAAATGTTGATTAAATGGTGTAATGACCCAAGGAAAGCTCACCCACCTACAGACTTAAAATTGGCATTTCAAAATTTTCATCTCAAACTCAAAATTCTCATCTTATCATTACAACTTTCTCAAATCGCCATACAAAATATAATAAAAAATTCAACTTTTTCTTAACTTTTTCAAATCTCAAAACAATAATAATATTAAAATATAATATTTTAATATTTCATCTTAAAACTCAAAATTCTCATCTTACTACCAAACCATACCTATACTCCAAAAGTACTGGTCAATCTTAGACTTGAAGTCCCTTTTAAACGATTATAAATTGCAAGAACTTTTTTCTTTTAGGCAATCTAGGATCTCGTTCACCACCCTCTCATACTCAATTAAGGATGTTATAATCTCCCCTTCTTAAATCTCAGACGTCCTTGTCAGACCATTGGTGTTGTAGGTGGCATGACTCAAGCCCCAAACTTCTAGTTGGAATTGGCTCTAATAGTCTGGTGCAAGGTGCAATGAACCAAGGAAGCTCAAATTACATTTGGGTTTATACTCCAAAAATATTAGTCAATATTACAACTAGACTTTCTTTGGAATCATTATAAACCACAATAACTTGTTCTTTTAAGTAATAGGGATCACATTCACCACCCTCTCATACTAGATTTGCAATATTCAAAAATTTGTGCTGCAACATAGATAATTCAAGGATCTTAGCTAACCATTTCAGTTTTTATGTTCAATTTGTCTCAATTTTCACTTCAATTGTAAAGCTTTCACGGTGTGTTAAGGAGACTTTCTAACTTCACTCACTGAAAGTTTGCATCTATTTTCATGAGCTCTACTCCTTTAATATTCATCAATGTTGTCTTGGATACCTAAGGCCAATTAATGCATTCTACCAAAGTTCAAAGATCTTGCTGACTTGCTCTATTGATCTAATCTTACTGATATATATCTGGATCTTTCTTTTATGTTCTAACAAGACTTTTTACTTGTGCCGATGAGTTGCATTTCTGTTGTTTTCGATGTTTGAAAAGTGTCATTTGGGATTTAGTGTCAGTCGTCAGATTGCTGAATAAGAGGCTCTTGTGGTACTCTATTATCTTAATTTGATACAGTGTGAGCTTACAAGCTCACAGGATCTTACTTATAAAAAAATAAAAATAAATAAATAAATAAATTAAAAAAAAAAAAAAAGCTCACAGGATCTTTTAAATAAGGTCAGATCTTCTAATATTCATCAATGTTGTCTTGGAAGCCTAAGGCCAATTAATGCATTCTACAAAAGTTCGAAGATTTTACTCTATTGATCAAATCTTACTGATATATGTCTGGATCCTTTTTTTGTTGTAACAAGACTTTTTACTTGTGCCGATGAGTTGCATTTCTGTTGTTTTCCATGTTTGAAAAGTGTCTTTTGGGATTTAGTGTCAGATTGCTGAGTAAGAGGCTCTTGTGGTACTCTATTTTCTTAATTTGATAGAGTGTGAGTGTACAAGCTCACAGGATCTTTTAAATAATGTGCAGATCTGGTGTAAAGCATACCAATGTTTTGTTGAGGGGAGCAGTGTTTCGGACATTTAGTATCAACTTTTTCACGTACGGTTTTCCGGTATATATTCGTAATCTATGTGTAGTAAACTGCTTTGTAAGCTTACTCTTGCTTCTCTCAACTAAATGGTATTTTGAAACACGATGTAGATGTCTCACTTATCCAGGTCAACTTTTAGTTTTATTTAATTTGTTCTGATAAGCAGGATGTCGATTGTAGAATAGAATATCTACTGGCAACTTTTGTGGTTACTCTTGATATAAACATCAATTCCGCATAATGTCTTGTTTAAGATCTCTCCAATTGTTAAGGGAAAACAAACATGAGAACAAGATAACAATTAGAGAATGGTGCAATTCAAATGAAGCATTGGTTTTTTGTAATACATGTGAAGATATCTTATGTGTAAATGGTTTAAAGAGATGCCTGCCTGAATTGAGTTGGTTTACTGTTTTGCAATTATTTTTATGGGTGTATTTTATATTCTTTAAATGTATTTATTATTTGAATCTGAATATTTCAGGGGTTTTTGTTTTGTTTGCTTTCAATTTAATGGGAACCCATGGCTGTTGATAAGCTCTAACTCATGACACCTCCTCCAGCTGTGTGGAGCATGAGCTAGTAAGCTCAAAGAGTTAGTCTATGTACCGTCCCCATTTGGGGACTGCTCACGCAAGTCCATATAGTTATCTTTAAAAACTTTTTAAAATTATAATAATATACTTCTCAAAATGATGCTTTTTCCCCTTTTGCCCCCATACATCAATGGGTCTGCACGCGCAGTCCCCCACCTGGGATTGCAAATATAATTTCTCTAGTTCAAAACCCATCAGGTCTGTGTATAATTACCAATAAAACACAAAGTTTTGAAACCAAAGCAGCACCCTATCTGCCATCATCTATACTAGTAGGTGGAAAAGCATATAAGTTTCTTTTGCTGTTTATGCTCATATTTATGTTATATAGTGAACTTAATTTTTTGCTTTTTGATATGAGGAAGCTATTCTTGAAATATTCAAGTTCCACAAGCATTGGATGGTAGTTATATCAAAAGGTTTGAACTAACTCTGGTAATTTTGACAGGTCTCATTGTTTGCTCTTTGCTTTTGGAGTTTCCATTTTGCAAGTTTATGTGCCTTCGGATTACTTGCTTATGTTGGCTACATTGCATATGCCTTCCCTTCCTTATTCCATTTGCACCAGTTGAATGGGCTGCTTCTTGTCTTCATTCTCTTGTGGGCTGTTAGCACATATATTTTCAATGTGGCATTTGCTTTCTTGAATCGGAAACTTGGAAAGGTAAACCTTTCTTATATGATGAAGTTTTGCTGTTTGTTATCCTATGAGGTCCAATGATTGAAAGTTATTTCTTGAATGCATATACAGGACATGGACATTTGGGAGATGGTTGGGTTGTGGCATTATCCCATACCTGGGTTCTTCCTGCTTGCACAGTTTTGCCTTGGCATTTTGGTTGCCTTGGGTAATCTCGTGAACAACTCTGTTTTCCTATGCTTGACTGATGAGCATGGGCAATCTTCAAATGCGAACTCTTCTGCAGAAGGTAATTAAAATATAATATTGTTAGTAGTGTTCGAGCCAGGAACTTTTGTTTTTTGTTTTTTGTTTTTTTTTTTTTTTTTTTGGGGGGGGGTGGACTAATATGATGATAATATATACTTTTTTCTTTGTATGCTGCATATGCATAGTAGTAAAAAAATAATCTAAACACAATTATAGATACAAATGTACTTATCAAATTTGACAAAAATGTATCAAGATTGATGAAAAACTTTAGGAATCTCGAATCGATTATATTGTTTGTCCCAGGTCCCAGGTACACACAAAACTTTCTCCACAACCAAGTCCTTCACTTGGTGGAGGAATGATGCTGCTATACTAAATCATCTCAATATAAGATATTAGTTGGGACTTTAGTTGCATTAGTTCATCTATCGGCCTCAAGGGGAAGAAAGGAATTAAAATATATGAAATTCTCACTTCTTTTTGTTTTTGACACAACTATGGAAGACCCACACATTTAACTCAGATAAATAGCTGGTATAACGAATGAGAATTTAGCATCAGATCTCTCGTAGCATCAGATTTTTTTTTTTCACTATTTAAACATGAATTAAATTCCGTCCTCTAAAAACAAAATCAATTAAATTAAACACCAGCAAAGTTATCTGAGTACCCGATCAAAGCTATTGACTAAAGTAAAGACCGCCTAATCCAATATTGACAAATATAAATTGGTAAGTGATTGGTAATTTGAGGATATCAATTGTATGAAGGTATCCAAAGTCTGTTATGAAAATGCATTTCCACATCATGTTGCTTCTTAAATTTGACATTGAGCAAAGTTTAGAATTTTGAAAAAATATATTGGATGTAGGATGAAGTTTTTTATAATTTTGTGCCCAAAATTGGGTTTTCAATAATTATCCAGGGACTAATTTGGCGCCCATGGCCCGGGGGGGGGGGGGGGGGGGGAGGGGTGGGTTTGGGGATCTGAAACTTTAGGGAAGCCATGGCCGGCCTTTTCCCCCGGGATCCACCCATGATTGTTTGGGAGGTTTTTTGTGCAGTATGTGCTTCTAAACATTGTGTTTATTTATTGTTTTGTGCAGTATGTTAATCACATTGTTTGAACAGAAGAAATATTTTTTTGGTCAGATCAGGGCTGAACTTGGCCCAAACTCAAAGGGCTGGATCTAGATAACCGAGTTTGTGGGTTGGACTACTTAGGCCCGGTTTGGATGTTGAGCTGAGTTGAGATGAGCTGAGTTCTTTATGAATAGTAGTGAGTTGAGATGAGATAGTGGAGTGCATTTTGTGAGGCCTACCTAAGATGAGTTTAGATTTATCGGAAGTTCAAAAAGGTTATGGGTCCCGCGTGTAAAGAAGTTTTGAGTTGAAATGAGTTTAATAATTTGAGAGTTGGGTGTTTGGATGTTAAATTCAGCTTAAAATTAGACTGAATTGAGTTGATCTCAGTTGAGTCTAAGTTCCAAATGGAGCCTTAACCTAACTTAACGCTGCAGGCCGGAGTAAGTGAACCCAATCCAAATTGAAAATTATATAATGAGTAACAGCTCTAATTAACACCTTGAGGGGATGATTAGGCATTTTTACTAATTCTATGTAATTAAGTTCAACTTAATTGGATGTTTGGAGAAGTTTTTCATCTCATCCCATCTCATTTACTTCCCAAACATCATTCAAATACAAACACTTTCAAACTAATCATTACAACTTTCCCAAACTTTCAAATGAAAAACAAAAAATAATTCAACTTTTTCAAATCCAAAAAATATATATATTTTAACAATATTTTAATTTTATAATATTTTTTATTCAACTTTTTTTTTGTCATTTCCCAAAACCCAATAAATACTTGACTCAAATTATCTCACTACTATTCACAAACCGTCTTACTACTATTTACAAAATTCTCATCTCATCTCATTCCCTAAGCATCCCCTAAAACTTAAGAATTCACAGGCATTAACCAATATAATCAAAGCAGTAAATAAATGAACGTACAAGATTTTGGTTACCTAGTGGAAACTTTTGAAGAACTCCTCAAAGATTAAAAAAAAAAAAAAACTCCAGGTCATCCAAACTATAGAAATCCAATCCATTAGAAGACTTACGTTATACTTTGCTCACAACCCCTTGTAACGAACTCTCTTTTGTGCCAAAAAAATTACATTTGCCTTATGCCATAGCAGCTCCAAAGCATTTTGGCAATTTTTCTATCTTGGCTTCCTTCCCCAAAAAGGTTGGGTGGCTTATCCTCAGATGTTGAAAGTTTAAAACTTTGTGTGGCTGTGAACAACTCTAGCAGAGCACTTTCTTGGATCTCACAAACAAAAAATAACTCTCTTCCTAGCACACTAAACAAGAACCAAATGACTTCATACTTTCATGCTTAGAGGCCTTATTATATAGAACTCAGGATCCTCAGCATCATATGTTTTGAGGCTGTGGATCCAAACGGTTATAGGTGACGACGGTTAGAAGTCTGTAGGGTTTTCAGGATTTCTCATGTGGCATGTCATGACATCTTGCTGTCCATCACATCCACCCTCCGCAATGGCGACAATATCCCAACTGTCACCATATCATTGCTTCCAACCACAGACATTGGTTTTATCCTAGGCCTGCCACAAAAGCACTGTTGCACAACTAGGGAGAACAAAAACAAACACTGAAAAAAATATCAAGAGGGTTACGAGAAGAAAAAAAATAAACCCTAAAGTTTTGTTCTAATACCATGTTAAGGATAGTGTTTGAACAAAAAATGAGAAAAGAAGATAGTACCTTCCTTCTTATTTATCAAAAAAAGAAAAAGAAAAGAGAAGATAATACTTCGTCACTGTCAAGATCAAAGTTGACCTAATTTATTTGTTATAAATTAATCTCAATTTACTTTTCTAACCATAAATAAATTCTCCATGACAATATGTTTCTTGATGTTGTGTTTCTTTGTGTACATAACTTCATAAATTCTCCATATATTATTGATGTTGTGATCTCTTTATAGAGATCACTGTCTTCTTGTAGTGTAGTGTGCATTTGTCTGTAAGAGATGGGGAGGTTTTGTGATTGCTTTGATATTATTTGATTTTTCTCTATTAAATTTGTTATTCAATAAATAAATACAATGTTGTGACACTGTGGTTAACTGAATCATTATTCTTATTGTTGTGTACGTAACTGAATTAATAAGCCATTTTACTTCGTATTGTTTCTCGAATAGAATACTTAAGAGATAGAGCGGTAGATAATTTTGTTTTCTTCTTGTTTGCTGGTTTCACAGTTTTCTAAACCTTTTTGATAAAAAAGCTGTTTTAATTTAATACATAGATATTGGATTCACAAGTTGTGTTGTTCCATCATTTGTTTTCTAGGCCATATCAAATTCATAGCCATGCCTATTTGATTTTGTCTTGTTCTTTTGTAGCTTTTGCCTCAAACCATATCAGTTGTTGCGGATAAAGGTCTTTGATTTCTCAATTTTGTGTGATGTTGCTCTACATGCTTTGCTGCATTGCTTCACACATTCCATTCATTGGTTTCTCATATCAATTTTGTGTGTTTTATTTTACTGGACTCACTCTCTCCTGAAGCATCATGACTTATACACAATGGAGTGGGTGCAACTCTATATATAAAATTTTCCTCTATGAGTAAACAGAAGTAACTCTTCCTCAATTATTGGGCCCCTTGTAAAAATATATCGTTGCTAAACTAAAGTATTATTAACACCAAGATACAATACATTGGCCATACATGAAAAACCTTTATGGGTTTAAGTCAGTCAACCTTTCTTATATTAGACTTATAGAGCATTAGGATATATGTGGAAACTATAGAGAAGACAATTAATATGATGTGCAGGCCATTTGGATGATAAATATAGTTTCATTGCTGCTGTGTCTCTTGATTTCACATGGTCTTCTGACTTATTTGTATAGAGAAACTTCGGTGTCCCAGATTTGATATTTTGATATCCTTTTCTCTGCAATGTTCAATTCTGTATTTTTAATCATGTTCTGCCTAACGATTTGTTTCATAGAATTCTGTAATCGGATTATGCTACACTTCCATCTATGTTGTTTCTTCATATTCTTTAATCGCAGTGGAGGAAGAGACCAAGGTATTGATTGTTGCTGCAATTGCATGGGGACTGCACAAAAGCTCTCGGGCTATAATGTTGGCTCTGATATTCCTCATTGCAATGAAACCCGGTTTCATCCATGCTGTATATAGTATGTGTTATCGGCTCACTATTAATATCTGTTGTATTAGTTCTGTTATCAGAAATAATCAATTTCGTTATTTTAGTCATTAAATGAACTTATATCATAATGCTTTTTGTTTTTCATTCTTATAATAAATAAATCATTTTGATGTTACATGAGTTTGTGGCAATTTGCTGAAACTGTGTTATGTTCTGACCTGTGTTTTTTATTTTTCTCTGACCTGTGCTTCAGTGATATTCTTTCTCATATATCTTCTGAGCCACAACATCAGCAGAAGGATACGCCAATCTCTTATTCTTTTATGCGAAGCTCACTTTGCACTATTGTACATTCTTCAGATTGATTTGATTTCTGATAGTTTGGAGCAAAAAGGCTCTTTAAGTATGGAAGTTCTATCGCAGTTAGGTACACCTTTTTTAACTCCATTTTGGATTGTTATCTATGAAGTGGACATAGTTGTGGAAAATTATTTTCGATTTTAGAATCACTGATATGCTTATGATATCAAATCTTAATCTTTGAACCCAAAAGAATAATTTTTAAACATTTGATTCTTATTTGAATTGATGCAGGTCTCCTTGACTATGATAGTTCCTGGGATTTCCTGGAAATAGCTTTGCTTGCTTGCTTCTGTGCAATTCATAACCATGGTTTTGAGATGCTATTTTCATTCTCAGCAATTGTGCAGCACACCCCATGCCTCCCTATCGGATTCAGTATCTTGAAAGCTGGTCTGAACAAATCAGTTTTGTTGTCGGTGTATGCCTCCTCAACCACCAAATACAGTCATGATAATCCTTCTTATGGTATAATTTTGTCCTTAGCTTAATTATTTTCCTATTGACTTCCAACATAGTTATTCTTAAATGTTTGTGGTGGTGCTGTGCTCACTCGGTTATTCTGTTATTTCTATTTGGATGTGTCAATTGAGTATGGTGAATTGTCTAGATAAAACTTGGATGATGCAGAATCAGATCCAATATGCCTTCTTCCAATTATTTGTTCTGGGTTTGTGAATTAAAGCACCATCCATTACTGTTTATGATTATTTAATGAACACCTCTTTGCCTGATTTTAACGTTCTTTGAGATCGTGGGTTCTATGCTTGGATGAGATGATAAGAAAATTTGGTATGTAGTTTATTTTGTGTTGTTTTTAAAAGACAGTGTCTATATCCATTATATTTAGACAGCAGGGCCTATGACATTACTAATCCGATTGCTAGTACTGTTATTTTTACTTAACTTTTTAGTGTTATATGCTAATATGTTTTATCTTTTTCAAGAGAGAAGGATAGCATCATTCCTCAGTGCAATTGGGCAGAAATTTCTTTCTGTGTATAGATCCTGTGGAACTTTCATTGCGTTCTTAACTATTCTCATCACTGTGTACCTGGTGAGACCCAATCATACGTCATTTGGGTACTTATCCCTTGTCCTTTTTTGGATAATTGGAAGACAGCTTGTTGAGAGGACGGAAAGACAGCTATGGTTTCCATTAAAAGCATACTCAATCATGGTGTTTCTCTTTATCTATTGCTTGAGCAGTTTCTCCAGCTTTGAGATGTGGCTATCCAGGTTGATAGACCTCTACTTCTATTTGGGCTACAACTCAGAAGCTTCACTGCTGGAAAATGTTTGGGAATCTTTGGCGGTCTTGATTGTAATGCAACTTTATAGCTATGAGAGAAGGCAAAGCAGGTATAACAGGGCAGTTGATTCAGATACCCTGGAAACTGGAGCACTTGGGCTTCTCAAACGGTTTCTTATTTGGCACAGCCAGAAGATCTTGTTTATTGCTTTGTTCTATGCATCATTATCCCCAATTAGTGCACTTGGCTTTTTGTATCTGCTTGGCCTCATCATCTGTTCAATTTTACCTAAAGGTTCCCGGGTCCCATCCAAATCATTCTTAGTTTACACTGGATTTCTAGTGACAGCTGAGTATCTCTTTCAGATGTGGGGTGAACTGGCTGAGATGTTTCCTGGGCAGAAACATTCTGATCTTTCCATTTTTTTGGGTTTCTCTGTATTTAAGCCAGGCTTCTGGGGACTAGAATCAGGCTTGAGGGGAAAAGTGCTGGTAATTGCTGCATGTACTCTTCAATACAATGTCTTCCGTTGGTTGGATAAAATGCCAAGGACTATTCTAAACAAAGGACAGTGGGAAGAGCCTTGTCCATTATTTGTTTCGGAAGAGGATGTTTCAGCTGATGTTTCTGTTTCTAATGAGGAAAATAAGCCATCATCAGATTCTGGTGTGCCTGTAGAACAAGAGGGAGTGACAAGCAATTCATGGCAGTTTTTCAACTCTGGTCTGTCCCAATCATCTAATCCTGTATCCTCCAAAACTGGCAGCAGTGATGGTGGCAGTGCTAGAAAATATACATTTGGGTATATCTGGGGAAGTACCAAGGAGAGTCATAAGTGGAACAAGAAGAGGATTCTTGCCCTGAGAAAGGAGAGGTTTGAAACACAGAAGACGCTCTTAAAGATATATTTGAAGTTTTGGATGGAGAATTTGTTTAATCTCTTTGGCCTTGAGATAAACATGATTGGCTTGCTTCTTGCCAGCTTTGCTTTGTTGAATGTCATCTCTATGCTATATATTGTATTGCTTGCAGTTTGCATTCTTCTGGATCGAAATATTATACGTAAATTGTGGCCCGTTTTAGTCTTCTTCTTTGCTTCTACTCTTATTCTCGAGTACTTTGCTATCTGGAAGAGTACTTTGCCTTATAATCAAGATATTCGAATTGATTCTAACGTAGATTGCCATGACTGCTGGGGAATCTCGACTCAATATTTCCAGTATTGCAAGAACTGTTGGTTGGGTATGACTTTCTTGGCCATGCTCTAATTGCTTCTTATTCTATTGTACAGTGAATAAGTTCTCTCCCGAGATGGCCTAGATGTTCAGATGAATTTTAATCTTCCTGTTTTCTGTAATAATGGTTTTCCCCCTCGTTCTCCATTATCTTTTATGCTCAGAAGAAATCCATTATAGATTTCTAATATGGATTTTAAAGGGCTTTTAGATTTTTTCCCACCATCAAACTGCAACCATTTGTTGGTTCCTTCGGTTTGGTTGAATGCTCAGACCAAGTCCTGATATGTTTTTGATTATCTCTTATGATTTTATGTTACTTTATTTGCTGTTTTTGTCTCTGTCTCTATTCATTTTAAGACATTTATCTTTACCCGTCCACGTTGTCTGCCACATTTTCAGGACTTATTGTTGACGATCCTCGAACACTTACCAGCTATTTTATGGTCTTCATGCTTGCTTGTTTCAAACTTCGTGCTGATCACTTGTCCGGTTTCTCAGGGTCATCAATATATCGCCAGATGATGTCTCAACGTAGAAACATGTTTGTGTGGAGAGATCTATCTTTTGAAACTAAAAGCATGTGGACTTGTCTTGACTACCTGAGGCTTTACTGCTATTGCCATCTTCTAGATCTTGTGCTTGCATTGATTTTGATTACTGGAACCCTCGAGTATGACATTCTGCACCTTGGTTATCTTGCCTTCGCTCTAGTTTTCTTTCGAATGAGACTCCAAATACTAAAGAAGAAGAACAAGATATTCAAGTTCTTGCGTATATACAACTTTGCTCTCATTGTCCTTTCTCTTGCCTACCAATCTCCTTTTGTGGGGGAGTTTAGTGCTGGGAAGTGTGAGACAGTGGATTATATATACGAAATGTTTGGATTCTACAAGTATGACTATGGATTCCGAATTACTTCAAGATCTGCGCTAGTTGAAATTATCATATTTATGCTGGTGTCACTTCAGTCATATATGTTTTCCTCTCAGGAGTTTGACTACGTGTTCCGATATCTTGAAGCAGAACAAATTGGTGCCATTGTGCATGAGCAAGAGAAGAAAGCTGCATGGAAAACTGCACAATTACAGCATATTCGTGAATCTGAGGAGAAGAAACGCCAGCGTAACTTGCAAGTGGAGAAGATGAAATCCGAAATGCTCAACTTGCAAATCCAGCTTCACAGCATGAACTCAACTGCCAACTGCAATAGTGTTTCTCCGCACAGTGAAGGCCTAAGGAGGAGTACTTCTATTATCTCTAATAATGATACTGGGACCCCTGATAAAGAAGAACTAATTCTCAGGAAACAAGAACAGATCATCAGAGAGGATTCACCATTCCTTTCTGAATTGTTTGAGTCTCCTGCTGCTATCAATGCAGGAAGTCCATCAGCTGCTGAGACTACAAAGTGTTTGGTGGGATCTCCTCATTGTGAAATCACTGAAGTTGAATTGGATAGCTCTGATGGTGTCTTCGTTGATTTCCACAAAAAAGAGAAAGTCCAAGTCCAGGCGAAGGAAAACCCATTGATATCTGCAGTACAGATTATAGGTGATGGTGTCTCCCAAGTGCAATCTATTGGAAATCAGGCAGTCAACAACCTTGTGAGCTTCTTGAACATAGGACAAGAAGATTCAGATATGAAACAGAACTTGTTTGCTGAGGATGGGGTATATGATGAGATGGAGAGCCAAAAATCAGAGTACTTGTCTTTGGATCGGTCATCTTCTCTGCAGTCTGATCAGAGTTCTGATGCTGCAAGTCTGCAGTTGGGAAGGATCTTCTGTCACATATGGTCCCAAATGCGATCCAATAATGATGTTGTGTGTTATTGTTGCTTTATTCTTGTCTTTCTATGGAACTTCAGTCTGCTGTCTATGGTGTATCTTGCAGCCCTATTCTTGTATGCTTTATGTGTAAATACTGGCCCAAGCTCAATCTTCTGGGTTATCATGCTAATCGTCACAGAAGTTAATATTTTGCTTCAGTATCTGTACCAAATTATCATCCAGCACTGTGGTTTAAGAATTGACTCAGACCTACTTCGAGAGTTGGGATTCCCTGCACATAAAATAATGTCATCCTTTGTGGTCAGCTCTTTACCTCTTTTCCTTGTCTACTTATTTACCCTCATACAGAGCTCTATAACTGCAAAAGATGGTGAATGGATGTATTCTACAGACTTCAATTTTTGTAAGAAGAGTGCTCTCTATAGAAAAGAGGTTCTTGTGAAGTATAGCTTGAGTAAGAGCACAATGGGAGTTCTACAGCTAATTAAAAATATGGTAAAATTGACATTCAGAAGCATCTTTAGGTATGGGAAATCGTTGGCACAGGGTGCAGAGTCTCCTCCTTACTTTGTTCAGGTGTCTATGGATGTCAAATCATGGCCAGAGGATGGGATTCAACCAGAGAGGATTGAGTCTGGAATAAACCACTTGCTAAGAATTGTCCACGAGGACAGATGCAAATCACAAAACCCTAGCCTGTGCCCTTTTGCTAGTAGGGTTCATGTTCAAAGCATTGAAAGAAGTCAAGAAGACCAAAATGTGGCACTAGTTGTTTTTGAAGTGGTATACGCATCACCTTCGACAGAGTGTGCTTCTGCAGAATGGTACGAGTCGCTAACTCCAGCAACTGATGTAGCAAAGGAGATTCTTAAAGCACAGCATGCTGGGTTTGTCAAAGAAATTGGATTCCCATACCCTATACTCTCTGTAATTGCGGGAGGCAAAAGAGAAGTTGATCTGTATGCCTACATATTTGGTGCAGATTTGATTGTATTTTTCCTGGTTGCTATTTTCTACCACTCAGTCATAAAAAAAAATAGTGAATTCCTTGATGTCTATCAGCTTGAAGATCAGTTTCCAAAAGAGTTTGTATTTATCCTAATGGTAAGTTTACTGATTTTGTTTCTTTCATGTTTTCTGCCATGCTTTAAATTTTGAAAATCAAGTTTCTGAAAACTGACAATAGAGTTACAAATTTGAAGTTCTATGTGCCAACTGATGTTAATACAACCTTTGACTCATTTCTTGAGCCCGAGAAATGGGTTATTAAGCTTCAAAACCACATTTAAAAAATAAAAATAAAAATAAAAATAAAAATAAAAAAAGATTTGAAAATATCTCAACTGGAAAATAGTTGTCCCAAACTTCGCTTGTGTTTTGCTTGATCAACTCACAGCCATTGTCCCACAGAAAGATAATTTGAGTATCCTTGTTTGGAATTTTTATGAAAGTACCAAATAATCTATTGGCTACAGAATTTTAGTTATATTTGAATAATGAGTTTTTTCCCTTATCAAAAAGATTAATGAATTTATAGACCCTTCACCCCTTGGTTTACTTAGTAGAATGTTGCCATATGAATGATTAGTTCCTTATGTTTCATATAGTTTAATCTGGCTGGGATATTCATGTTTATTTCCTAACAGGCCTGAATGATAATTCCCTGCAGATTATCTTTTTCTTGATTGTGCTTGATCGAGTAATTTACCTGTGTTCATTTGCGATGGGAAAAGTAGTTTTCTACCTTTTCAACCTCATCCTCTTCACATATTCAGTCACAGAGTATGCTTGGCACATGGACCCTTCCCAACAACATGCTGGAGGGTTAGCACTCCGTGCTATATACCTTGCTAAAGCCATTTCCTTAGCACTGCAGGCTATTCAAATTCGACATGGGATTCCTCATAAAAGCACTTTGTATCGTCAGTTCTTGACCAGTGAAGTTTCAAGAATTAATTACTTAGGCTATAGACTTTACCGTGCTCTGCCCTTTCTATATGAATTGCGATGCGTTCTTGACTGGTCGTGCACAACAACATCTTTGACCATGTATGACTGGCTGAAGGTGAGTTCTTGAAATACATATCTTTGAGCGCTACTGTTAAACCTATTCATGCTTTACTGAGTCTAACCTTTGAAACTACACTATCGTTCATTACCTTCTGAAAAATGTACCAACTGGCCTTATATCATCAGTTTTATCATTGTTTATTATCATCATTATCATCTCTATGGAAAGGACTAAAAAAAAAAAAAGAGGGTAGAAGAATTTATAATCGTTGTCATTTACTACCATTCTATGCTAAAATCATATGCTGTCACTTCCCTTATCGTCATATTCTTTTTCCTTAATTTTTGTCAATATTATTCAAGGCATCTCTCCACCTCTTTTTTCTCCCTTAAATTATTATAAATAGCTCTTTCCACTGGTGCATTAATTTTTTGAGGAAAGGGCGGTCCTTCTTGACTAAAAGATGGAGAGTCATTCAATTGGTCTTGGCCCAAATATTCTATCCCACAGTCCATAGCTGTCTTGTGGCGGTCTTGAAAGTTTTCTTTCTACTTGAAAAGCTTTCCATGATCACAATATTCTTGATACCTTCAAATGTACTCATACTTTTTGTTTTAGGAAGAGGACTTAGCCCCAATCCTTTACGAGCCACTTCCTCCTCAATTTCTCCATCCTTATAAATTAGTTTCATAGATACCGAAAGTAATCTCCTGATTGGGATCTCATGACCATCTAGCTTTAATATCCCTCTACCCCTTGTGATCATGTGGAACCTCATCAATGCCGGGCTCATCGAACTCACCTCTGGAGAGTAAACTCCAGATACACGGCTCCACCTGCTTTAACTGTGTATCAGGAAATCATGGGACCATCTAGCGTGGAATCAAACCCGTATGTCCTACTCTACAGCACACCCCAAGCCACTAGGTTGCACCTTCCCAGGTTACTATCTCTCTACCCTCGCCATTTCCCTTAACAAGTTTATAAATATTACCATCTCCATCCTTCACCCCAAACTTGAACTGCTTTTCTGGATTCTTCATCACTTTGTATTTTTCCTAAGCTTCCTTGTTTCTATATTTACGTAAACTTCCATAAATCTTTATTTAACCTGACTGTTTGCATGAACTTCTTTCCACAACCAAGTCTCCTTGGTGGTATGGACCATGTCATTTAGATTAACCAAGTAACTCTTTGCCAGTTGTAATACAACCTCCCCCACCAAATTGTTGGGTTCCTTGTTCTCTATCCCTTCTTTTCTATCTTCCAATAAAAGCATTTAGTATCACTAACTTATGGTTGTGTACTTACGCTCTCTCCTGGTATCATGTTATAATCTTTGTGACATCGATCAATTTTCAAGCAGGAGTGAATCTGACTAATTTTTTTATCCACTTCAAAGGTAACTAAGCACATACCCTTATTCTTAAACTAAGTATCCTTTAGTGTCAAAGCATAAGCTGTTTAAAAACTTAGGATAGCATTCCGACTTATTCCTTACTTCATATCCCTAAGCTCCATGTACTATCTCAAATTCTCCAATATTTTCCCATACGTCCCCATTCAGGTCTCTGCCAACAAAATCTGTTCTCCACTCAGCATTTCTCAAATCAACTCATGTATATCCTGCCAAAATTGTTGCTTAATGGATTCTTCTAAACCTATTTGTGAAGCATACACATTAATGTCATTTGTCTCTTCCTCTAAAAACAAAGTTTACTGACAAAAGTCAATCTTCTATTTTCTCAACCCCAACAGTCTACTCTTTAAGACTTGTTACATATATCTCTAACTTCTATTTGTATTCTTCCTGTGTATAATACCTTATATTTACCCTCAATTTCTCTAAATTCCTTGCCTAGCCACAAAACAGAAATGTTATGAAATCTATGGAAGTGACATTAAGGTGACATGGCATCATTTCAATTGAAAAGAATATCAACATTGAAGGTAGTTCATTTTGAACATGATTATACATCTTGCTGAATTCTTGAACATTGTTCTTCCTTTCGTATAAATCTGCATATTGTATGCCATCTTATGTAATTTGAGAAGAGGAAAAAAATGTAATTTGAGAAGGTTGTATTTTCCTGACTATAGTGCAGAATAGGACATTAAAAAATGACGTTAAGGCCACCTGTCCTTTGTTATCAAAACAATCTTGTTCTCTCATCAATACTTTACAGCATGTTCAGTATTTTGTTTTCAGTATAGGTGTTTGACTGGATAATTTGGATACTCATATCTAAAACTGATACATGGTTTTCTTTGTAGTTGGAGGACATAAATGCAAGCTTGTACCTTGTAAAATGTGATGCGGTCTTGAATAGAGCTAACCACAAACAAGGAGAAAAGCAAACAAAAATGACCAAATGTTGCAATGGGATATGTCTGTTCTTCATATTAATCTGTGTGATCTGGGCCCCCATGCTGGTAAGCAATTTTAAGAGTGGTCGATGGTCTCTCAATTACTAATGATATTGAGATTAGAAAAGGAAGTGCATGTGAGCTTCAAGATGATTCCTTTAAATCATAGTTAATTACAGAAACTCTTCTGGAAAGGTGATCTTCATTGATAGTAAAAAGTTTAATACCTCAAGGGTTTAATATGCTTAAAAATACTCATCATATGCGTCTTACAGAGACATGCCTGATTGTTACTTTTCTATTCATGGATTGAATTTAAATGATTGTTGATTCCTATTACTATTGTGAGAAAATGTAAAAAGCTAATTATGTTTGCCTTTAGATCTTTGATTGAACTGAATTAATTTTCAGATGTCTGCCACAGATTGCTCCCAAATCCATACTACAATATATGTTAGATGTGTAGATATACATACACGTGCATGCACATGCAATAATTATGTGCTCCGCATACAGTATAAGGATATGGCCACGTTATGGTGGGTACTATTTTAAAGAATAATTATTATATTGCTCGTTCTTTCTACAATTACAGTATGCATCCAAACTTCAAAAACAATCAAAAGTAAAACCAGGAGGATCTTGGTTGAATGGATTCATGCCTTTCATGTTCTCCGAATTATTAACATTCTTCTAGTAACCAGTATGGGAATGGGGATGCTAAAGGAGTGCCATGTTCTTGTGGGCAATTTTTCTGAAGTGCTTATTTAGTCAATTTAGAATTGGCTGTTCCACTTCCATTGGTCTGAATATGTGTGTGTGTGTACAGATATATCTTATTCCCTTTGCACGTTTTGTTTTTCCGGGTGGAGAAGCTTCATATAAAAACGTGTAGACCTTGCAAAGAGGAGGAAACTTCATGAGTTTTGTGTGTGTGTGTGTGTGTTTGTAATTCGATCTTATAGAACACAAAGGAGCAGAACCCAAGTACACAAGGTGTATAAAGGGAATGAACCCCGCAAAAATAAGGGAAACCAACTCTGAGCTGAGAACCAGACATAGCTTTTTAAACACTACAAAAATAAGCTCCTCCACTATTGACTCGCATTCTTTGAAGTTTTGTGCATTTCGTTCCTTCCAAAAATAGCACATCAGACATGAAGGAACCATTATCCAACCTTCCACAATGCAGTGGCCCACATTCTGACTACAAATAGCTAGTGACTCTGCGACCCTCCAAGCAATGCCAAAAAGTTAAAAAACCAAGGCCCACGCTCTTCTAGTTACTTGACTCTGAATCGATAAGTGGTCAACTGTTTTCCCCCTCTTTTGCATGTGTAAGACGAATTCATTGCTGATTCTCCTTTGCAGGTCGTCCATAATAAGGATCCTCCCTAATGCAGCTGTCCATACAAATAATGCCACCTACAGTGGGGTTTTGTTCTTCAACACTTTTCCAAGTAAAAATAGTACTTGCGGTTATAGCATGGTAAAAATTCTGAACTGCAATGGAGGGGTGCAAAAAAGTTCCAGAGAGTGTTGCTTAAACTGTTAAACCCCAAAGAAGACCCTGAAAGTGCATGAATCCTTAAAATATCTTCATATCTACCAATTCTCCCATTGTTGGAAACTAGCTTCTCAATTGGCCTGTTGAAACACATCCGTTGGCTCTCATTAGCTGTCTTTTAGAGTAATTAGAGCAGAACCAATCATCTTATGTTAAATTACAAGGAAAATTTTCTCTTTAGATCTGGTTCATTGTATTGAGCATATTTTCAATAGCGAGTATGCATGATCCTTTGTTCACCACAAGTGCATTTTAATTGTGCATGGACTTTTTATTTTGTCCTCACAGATGTATAGCAGTGGCAACCCGACAAACATTGCCAACCCTGTTAAAGATGCCAGTGTTCAGGTTGATATTAAAACATCAAGTGGAAGAATGACCTTGTATCAGACCACTCTTTGTGAAAAAATTCAATGGGATAAGCTCAACGCTGATATTGATCTTGATCCTCGAGGTGTTTTGGACACATATAATAAGATTGATATCCAGTTGATATGCTGCCAAGCCGATGCCAGTATGTTGTGGCTTGTTCCCACAACAGTTCAGACGAGATTCATTCAGTCCCTTGACTGGGAGACAGAAATGGATATTATTTTTATTTGGGTGCTTAGAAGGGACAGACCGAAAGGCAAGGAAGTTGTCAAATATGAAAGAACTATTGACACTCCTGATCTTCCAAAAAGATCAGATGTTCAAAAAGTTCTTAATGGCTCTATGAATAGCTTTAGGATATGTAATATATATCCGAGATATTTTCATGTTACTGGTTCTGGTGACATCAGACCTTTGGAACAAGAGGTATGCTACACTGCATCTAAGTTTTTTCCTTAATTTCCAGCTTTGTCTTGTGTGTGTGTTTGTGTGTGTTAGTTAAATGTGTTTGGTTTGTAAATCAGTTATGTTGGCATATGATGATATAACAATTTGCAATGGTAAGCCATATCCATGTTGCTGACAATGAGTGCAAAGAGGTATTTCTGTATGTAATAATTGTTAATCTCTGACTATATCAGTAAAATCTTCTCCATAATATCTTAGTTTCTCTTTCATTTGATTTATTTTCTCTTTTATTTTTTTTATTTTTTATTTTTAATAATAAGAAGATGGATAACAATTCGCAGAGGCTATAGCATCCATTACATAATTGTCATTTGTACTTTAATTTTAGACCTTGGAAAGAGATTAATCAAGTAAATTCAAATAATTTACAGGAAGTATCTGTTAGTGCGGATCTTTTCATAAATCGTGGAACCAATGAATGGTGGTCTTTCCGTGATGTCAATTCCTCGAATGTAACTGTGTGTGGAGGTTTGACAGGGCCCATGGCCGTCGTCATTTCTGAGGAAACACCTCCTCGTAAGCTCTGAAGGATTTATATGTCATCTATGGATATTGATTTTATTTTATTTTTTTATTTAACTATATACTATTAATGGTGAAATAATTTTTCAGAAGGTATTATTGGTGACACTCTCAGCAAGTTCAGCATATGGGGGCTGTACATAACATTTGTTCTTGCAGTCGGCCGGTTTATCAGACTTCAATGCTCTGACTTAAGAATGAGAATCCCCTTTGAAAACCTTCCTTCGTGTGATAGGTATGGAAGCTTTATTTTAGACAAATATTTTATGTCATTCCCCAAAAAACAATGCTTCCTTATAAGAAACTCTGATGACAAAATCATGTTCCATTGTCTGCCAGAATATTAAATTTCATTGTTGGCGGATGAAAACATGATAGTGTCCCCATTTTCTCTGCAAGTTCAATTGCATAGTTTTACCCTTGTTAACTCCTTATCCATAGAAGATGAATAATGCAGATCCGAGAAAAGTGTGTTTTGACTGCTTAATAGTAAGCCTATTATTAGTTTCTTCTTATGCGGTGTTTTTGTGTAGGTTGATAGCCATCTGCGAGGATATATATGCTGCGAGAGCAGAGGGTGAGCTTGGAGTAGAAGAGGTTCTTTACTGGACGCTGGTGAAGATTTATAGGTCACCACACATGCTGCTTGAGTACACCAAAATTGACTAGAACCCAAAAGTCAAATGCTGCTTTCATATTAGCCAACAAGAACTTCACAGGGTTTTGATGCTGACGTTAGGTTTGACTAACACCCCAGGTATAACAGAAAAAGAAACTAACTTTCAGCTATAGTGGTAGTGATACAACCAATCATGAGTAGTCTCCTTGTGGTCCTGGCAAGCTATCTGGGCATAGTACTTTCCTGAGGATCTCTGGCCTCCATTGAGGAGGATTCGATTACAGAATTCTGCATGTCTATCATGCAGGCGTTCTTGCAACTTCTTGTCTAAATTTCCACTTCAGGTGTCTGCGAAGCTTCTGGTCGGAGTATCAATTGTCATGACTGAATGATTCAGACCAAGTTTTTCTTTCTCTCTTCTATTTATAGAATTTACTAGTTATCCATGTATTAGTGCTCGAACTGTTATGGATCATAGGAGGGCAGGACATCTTACGAGTTCATGTGCATGCATTCATAGGGAGGAACATTTGTATATAATATCTCTATTAACCAATTTCAACGATAAAATGTCTCTCCTTCAAATCTAAGTGGCAAGGATTCTTGGGAGCATCCTCTTCCCAAGTCTGAACCTTGCAAACAAGAAAAAATTTATTCATCATCATGTTTATCATCATCCTCTCATCATGTCATGATATGACATTAGATGATAAGTTTACAAGTGAAATAAATAAATAGCCTCTAATCATCTAATATCACATCATAAGATGATAATAAGATAATAAGAATTGAGATGATGAGGAACATTACCTTCAAAGGTTAATGCCATCATAATTTATGTTCCATTGATGAAAAGTGGATTTACTTGTGATATGGGGGCATTACACGTGTCTGGAGTTTAAAGGGTAAGAGGCATATTTGAGGTACCAAGGTTTCAGTTTCTCCTCAATCATCATTTAAAAAAAAAATAAAAAAGGAAGAAGAAGAAGAAAGAAAGGAGGCTCTTTAACTTACCCTCACAGAAACAGGTAGTCAATTTTTTATAGGGCTGTCTAAATTTTTGCCTTTGTAGAGACATGCAATCTCAATCCATCCACCGAATTCTAATGCCTATGGACAACATGAAGGCTTCTGGAGCAAAACGCATAATTTACATAACATGCCAATGGCCTTCGTATTCAATTCAAATAAATCTGCAAGTCAAAGAAAGAAATGGTTCTCTTTTCCAGGCAATTTTTAAGGGAATGCAAAGCCTCGTCGTTGTTGGGACTGCAACCCGCAGACCCTATTGGGAAGATACCTTCTGCATGATTAACACATCCCAACTACAAAGCATGCATTCACTTTCAACAAAGAGTTATGCTATATACAGTTATTTTTACGTATTTTTTATACATTTCATTGATGTGATTGGTCAAAATAATTATTTTATAATAAAAAAAATGAAATAGCCAAACATATTAGTAGAATGTGCAAGAAATACGTAAAATGATTACATATAAAATTTTTGTTCAACAAAACTTTTGCTGGTGTTAGTGAACCGTGCTGGACCCTGAGAGAATCTGCGTAGCAAGTACAATTGATCACATATAACATGGCACAACGCAATTACTCGATTGTGGGATGCCTGCGGTTCCTTGCTCCCATCCCCCCTTCCACATCCTGAGGATGCAAATTTGGGTGCCTCTTTGCTAGGATCACTGCAAGTTCTCCGACTAATTCTCAAGACAAAAGACGGGACTCTAGGGTGCAGATTCCCTTTAAGAGGAAAATTGGATGACCTTCACCCTTTAGGATCTGATCAAATGAATTATCCCAAATTTTCTTTTTTAATGACAAGGAATCTCAGAGATCATGCAAACACAATGTCTATATCCGGTTAATGCCAAGAATATACAAACAACATCCTTACTAGATTAATCTAAAACACACTCTTTCGGAAATGGCAGTCCAGCAAAATGATCTCAACTCAAAGATCATCCTTCGAGGCTTTTAAGTCTTTTATTACTGCTACCATTTGCAGAAGCCTTTCTCACAACATGCTCTGGAATTGTTTCTTCCATTATCTTTGGCGTACTAAAATCGAAATCTGAAAGAGACACATCTTCGTATTCTGGATTTTCTTTAATAAACTGTGCAATCTCATTACGTGTTCGACATTTTTTCCCTGTGGGTGTAGAATAGTAAGAATCCAATTTAGAGAAATCTTTTCTTACGATCAAGATTCTCTTAAAACCTTCTGGAGTCTTTGGGATGTTAGGCTTGTCAATGACCCAGGTCCGACTGGCATCATACTCGATATCCGCAGGATCCTCACAAGACACATCCGGCTTTCTGTCACAATAAAATGGTTCCTCGATGAATTTACTTCTGATGTCTTCAAACTCTTCTGGTGTATCAAACAGCCTCCATTTAAAGCATTTTCCACACTGCGCAGCATATTTACTAATCGAATGCGATCGCTGTCATGAAAATATAAAAGCATATTATTGTGCAGCAAAATGCTCTGATAAAACAACACATGCTTCTTAACCTGGTGAATCAATCCAATTATTAATACGGGCCTCCCATTTTTGCTCTCTTCAACCAGCTTTGATTAGTGATTTAAAAACTTTCCTCAAAAAGAGTATTTATATTGTGCCAGCAAAACATAGCCTAGCGAAAAAGAAGAGTAGGGCATCTGTCTTCATTTTTTTACCATTTTTCTTCTCCTACCACGTTAACAAAGAAAGCAAAGATAGCAAGTCAGACACGTCATTCATTAAAGCCAGACAAACCCAAATGGCATTCATTAATACTCATTTTGTCATCCAAGTTATGGCCAAAACAAAAACAGCATCCCAGACTCCAGTTAATTTCAATACCTTTAACTACTCAAATGTTTCAATTTGCAAGTTGTAGAAGTCCAAAGAGCAAAGATTAGCCATGGAGCCATGACTCGTGCAGCTGTAGTCCAAATTCATTAAAAAAAGTACCAATATGGATTGAGTTTTGCTTTGGAGCGGTATTTACCGTTTAGAGCTTTATAGCAGCACCCAAAAACAAACTGACATCTCAGCATTGTTCAAAGTAAAAACCATGAGGATGACTACATCAGATTGTTACCTAAAATACCCTAAAACGTATTTTCCTCTCTAGTACACGCTACCCAAACGTTGTGCCCCTTTGTTATTCTCCACCAATCGCCGCAACCAGCCAGTCCGACGCAAGGCAGCCCGACACAGCCACCCAATCCAAAGCCAACCAGTCTGATGCCATGCAGTCTGACGCCACCCAAATATGCATGTCTTAAAAAACCTAACTTTGTGTCTCAAGTGTCTATCCGGATTCACCGCACTCCTCCAAACATAATAATTATACACCCAGTTTTTTTTAAGATAATAATGCAAAGATGAATCTGAATGTCATGAACAAGAATTCACCAAAGACCAAAAACAAACAAACAAAAAAAAAAACAATGTGAAGGTGGGGTTAGGAGGAGATTTGAAATTACACATGGGTTTTTTTCTTTCGTGCTACTACTTGAACTTGAAGCTCTCTACTGGATGTTCAGGTTGCCCAGCGGCGTAATCGAGGAGTCCATCTCCGGCCTTGTCGTCGCCTTGGACGTCAGTGCTCTTACTGAAGTCTGGTCAAAGAAGATCTCAGTGAAGAGGAAGTTTGCGGGGGAGAGAAAAAGGGACCAGAAGTAAGCCAAGATGGTGATGAAACTAGGTGCTACAAGGATGATGGAGACAATGGTGAGAGAGAGAGAGAGAGAGAGAGAGAGTGAGAGAGAAGATGTTGTGGAATTTGTACTCGAGAAGCTTTTCTGGGATCTCCATGGCCACTTGGGTTTGGCAGAGAGAGAAGGGTGAGGAAGGGATCTGGGTTTCGAGGGGGGTGAGGGATCTGGGTTTCGGTGTGGTGCAGTCTCATTCTTAGGGCTTGTTTAAATTCAGAGTGTTTCAGTTCATCTCATCTCATCATTATAATTTTTTCAAATTTTTATACAAAATATAATAAACAATTCAACTTTTTCAAATCCCAATTCAACTTTTTCAAATTCCAAAACAATAATATTCTTAAAAAATAATATCCTAACAATATTTTATTCAACTTTCAACTTTCATCTAAAACCATCTAATCTAATCTCGCTATTCAAACTAGCCCTTAATCTAATGGGTGGGCTACGTGGCAGAATAACATTGGAGGTTGTTTTCAGCCCTTTAATAAATTGACCACTTAGATATTATTCTCGCGAGCCTATAACCCGCGCAATGCGTGAATCGTTATTTATACTGAATTTTATAAATCTAAATAATTCATTATACATAATCACTACCACAATTATTTAAAAAATGTATATCAAACATGTGTAATGTATAGATAAATTTTATATACCATAAACACAGTTAGACTCACCTGTTTTATTTTCCATTCATGGAAAATTATGAATAATTTTCTTGTGTCTTGGTAAAATGAGTCACATTTTATTTCTTTAGTGAGGCACGAACGCACGCAAGCAAGTAAGGAAAGTTTCATACCTCATCGGCCTCTTGGTTACCCCGCAGAGATCCCGAATTTTCGCCACGTTGCCCCTCATCGACATTTGCACCGTCAACGTCATCAATACCATTGTTGGCATCGCTAGTAGTTTGAAGCAATTCGGCCTGCAAGGTCTCTCTCTTCACGCGGAGCTTATATTTCTCAGCCGAATCCTCTCTTCAGATTCAATGGCCGACGATATCAATCCCACTGCATCAATCTCCATACGCCCCAGAATAAGACATAATTCAAAGGGCACGAAGTCAAACTAGATCTTAACCCTAAATACGCATTTTTTCCTTCGTAAGCTATGAGTTCTATACCATCCATGGATGAAGAAACCCTACCACAGTTATATTAATGGTTGAAATAACATAGTTATATTAATGGTGCTTGGCCATTTGGTTGCCTCTTCATGTTTTTAATATTTTCATAGCAAATCAAACCGCCGACGTGATTTTGTGGAGTGATGGAAATGGTGTGCCCGTGTATAAAGACTACGCCGTTTTGATGCCGAAGGAACCGAGAAGAAAGTGGGTTATAGGCTAGAATTTTTGGTGCCGAAGTTTGAGACAAAGGTGAAGCAGAGCATCGCAGAACTCGGAAGAATTTCAACCTATCTGCCCTAGGACGTGGTGGTGAGAATTCTCTCATGTCTGCCTCCAAAATCCTTGATTCGATTCAGATCTGTCTCCAAAGCTTGGATTTTTCTCATCGGGAACCCTGATTTCTTCTCCAAAAACCTCCTTCCAATAACTGTTTTTCTTATTTTTAACGTAATCATCCCTCACCCTCTGAACTCACCTCTTGGATTTCTCTCCCTCATTTCACGTCGTCGATGCCATCTATAACTTCCCTTTGTATATAATATGGCAACTTTAAGTGAGGCTACATGCTTTGTTTTAGGAAACCAAGACAGGGCATTATAGGGAACTTCACAATTGCACCGGTTGCTCCTCCGCCTCCCACGTATGCCCATGCGGTGTTACATCACCGAAAGTCGCCCTCTATCGCATCCTGCCCTCCCCTAACCGACACAACAAACTACCAAGTTGATGTGCCCCTTCGCCGATTGCATGTCACCCAACTACACCGAAGCCATCCTTGCCACGTACGTCCACTGCACCACCCTCGTTGGAACGTCTCATTTTTTCATGCTTAAGCACATCTCCACCGTTCTAGAACTCACGGAAAGGGTACAACATTTCATGCGAAAAGAAAGGATACGGCGTTTCATTTCATGATGCTTGATTAAGCACGTCTCCACCATTATGGAACGTTGCGCCATTTGGTGTATAAGGGGTGCTAGTGCATGGGTGAGAAACCGTGCAGATAAGCCGAATATTACGGACTGAATGCCAAGTCATCAATTAAAACTTGGCTTTTATATAATTAAATAGATATGGAATTGCACATAACGAGCCATCCAAAGAGGCAGAAGTATCAAAGCATTTAACATCCCGTGGAAGGTAAATTCAGAAATTTATCACCATATTAGTACTTGGGGAAAGATCCCGAATCACTACTGGGCTAAAACTTCAAAGTTGTTATTAACTAGAAATTAAGTATACTACTCATTCTAAGCAAGTTTATCTTTTATCAGGAGGAACACTACATTCTCCAATTACATACTATAAAATCACTTGTTAAACATCCTAATATAATCAAAATCCCGACAAACCAAATCCAATCACACAAACACACCATTAAACTTTTCATTTATTTATTTATCATTGTAATCGTGTAAAAAACAACAAGTTTCAATTTTCTAGGGGGAATAGGAACCACAAGCCTCCACCATCACATCACGAAATTCATGGGTACTGTAAACTCCATTCCGCACAAACAAACAATTAAATGAGAAAAGGACCAATTCCCAGTAATTCAATCCCACTAACCCTCTTTTTAATTGCTGAGAAAACTAATGAAAATAAAACAAACACAATTAGAAAAGTATCTAATAAAGAATCCTAATAATTAAAAGTGTATTTTATACATCTGTTTCGGTTACCCCAAAAGCGATTAATTCGGTTTGACTTAGCTGAACGCAATCGTAACATCCAAGGGCAAGCAAAAAAAAGATAAAACAATGAACAATATTCCTTTCTTTCCTAATTTTCAACAACACAGATAAAAGATTTGGATATTTCGCGAAAGACCCTTAACCTCGAAGATAAAAATACATCGGATGTTGGGAAAACGTAATCTGGGAATCCTACCTTGGACAAGGATTTGGGCGTTTCTTGGCTGTTGTCCTTCATTGCGCCTGCCTCTCTCTCTCTCTCTCTCTCCCTGTTTTTTTCTTCGCCCTGAGGAAGAAGAATATAATCACCCACTAAGGGACACGTATGCGTCATGCGGACTGTCACGTGTAGGGAGGAGGCCGGTAAAGTGATGGGATCGGTTAACGATATTTGTCTGTTACTTATTTTCTTTTCTTTTTCTTCGTTCTATTTTAATAATTTAAGTGAAGAAAAAACCAAATTATTTTATTAAGTGGGTCCCCTTCATAGTAATTTTTTGTTTGAATTATAAAGAAAACAAATACAAAATAAATTCAAACTTTTGTTAAGCAGTGTTTGGTATTTCGATGAATTTTTTAGAAAGAAATGTTTTTAATCAAATTATCTTTAATCATATTTACTAGAAAATATATTTTAAATTATTTATATTTAAATAATTAATGTATGAAGGCACGTAAAATGTCATATTAACAAGTTTGACTTTAGATAAATTCTAAAACGTAGAATAATATTACTCTTTTTTTTTTAAAAACAATTTCAATGGACCACACAATCTAATTCAATTATTATATTATTTATCTTAATCAACATTAAAAATGTTACTAGCTAAATTTATGTGTTAGTTACACCTTGATTGTCTAATAATATTAACATTTTATCACAATGCCTTCTTTGCTTATTACATTATAGAAAGTAAATTTATCGTATCGGTTTTATCCTTATTTTCATTGAATTTTATCCATAAGTGAATAAAATTATCTATTTAATTGAAAGAATAAAATTTCTCTCTTCTTTTGGTAATGAAAATTGTCAAAAACGCTCGTCGTGCTCGAGTTATTATAACGCTTCTTTGTTTATAACAAAAGCTTTTCTTATATTAGGTTTTCGAAATTTATCAGCGAAGATCTCACAATACTTCTCGTGTTTTCAAACCTCAAATATGAGCGAAGCATGTCGACCTCAACAATGGTAACTTGGTAAGTTTATTTTCAGTTTTAGCTTTAGTTCTTAAATAATTTTTCCGACTATATGAAAAGTTTGATATTGTTCAACAAATCCAAACCTCGAATGCTCATGAATAACACATATTCAACTTTTTTAGAGGCGCTTAAGTATGCAAATTATCTTATAATGTTGTTTCTTAATTGTCTATGCTTTGCATCTTTCACATAAATTCCCTATATATAGTTGATATGATCTTCCATATCGAAGTAAATATGTCTTTCTTTTCCTTTTTTCATTAATTTTCTATTTGTAATCTCTGTTTGGATTTGTCAGAAAAGAAAATTTGTTGACGTTGCTTAGCAATCAATTTCCTTTGAAAAGCCATATCTCTATTAGTCTCCTTTCCAATTTCTAAAATCTTTTGGAAATCTGGAGCTGAGTTGGTTATATCAAACCAAACTATTTCATTTATCTCATCTCATTTTATATAATTATTACGACTTTCTCAAATTTTCACATAAAATATAATTAACAATTCAATTTTTTCAAATTCCAAAACAATACTAATATAAAAAAAATCATATTATAACAATATTTTATTCAATTTTCAATAAAACATATCATCTTATCTCATCTGAATTATATAACCAAACGAGACAATAAAGGGCTCTTATTAAGTTTCACACTAATTAATTATCCATTTTATTTTTATTTGAATGTTGTCTTTGCTATTATCATATATATTTTATTGGTTTAATCCTCAATTAATTAAGCCATATTTATAGGGACAGGATGATGAAAGATCCGGGTAAATCTTGCCCCTTTGACTTCTTAGGAGGAATCCATGTTATGTTCACAAGTGATTGGGGTCCTAATCCAATCGATCAGCACAATTTCAATGTAGCTCCTACTATCATCGGATCAAAGGTATGCCTTTTTTCCTCATGAGAGTTTAGACAATTATATGTTGGTGTTGATGCATCCATTCCCCCTTTATATAGGTAAGTTTTCTTGATAAATGCTAAGCCAATAAGCATATGAAGAAAAATACAAAAAGAACTGAATTTAAAGGCTGACATGATTTGATATAGTACAATATTATATTTGTTTCATGATTTAGAGATTTATAAATTAACTTACCACATCAAAATATGTCAGTTTTTAGATTTTTTTGAAACTTTTTTTATGAGTAGTGCTATATGTATTTACAATTTATTTACAATATTCATTTTGTCATTTTTTATTTTTTTGAATTCAAATTTTGAATTTCAAATTTTATGATTTTTATCATATCAATAACTGTCACGTGGATAAATAAATTTTTTTTATTAGTTTTTGTGAAATACATTTAGAATTTCACACTTCTTTATATATAGGCTAGGCATTTCTCAATTTTGTTTAAAAGGTCATCCTATGACACTACCAAGAACCTATTGCACAAAAAGCATCCAAAATGTACAACAAAGTTCTCAATCGGTAGCTAAAAATACCACCAACATTGATCGGAAAAGAATCATAGATTCAAATGTATAAAGGAAATATAAAACTCAACTCATAGAGTATCAAAATCATACATCTCATGAGTCATACCCATCAACGGATTGTAAGGTACCAAACATTAGCTGTACTATTCAGTCTCAACTCCCCTACAATATTATCCCTTCCTTTTCCATATAATGCGTAGTAGATTGATCCTTATACCTTTGTTAAGCCTATGAGTTTTACCGAACAAATAGCTCTCTTTTGAAGAATGAGATTATTAATCATAGAATAATAGTGAAATTGTTTGTGTTAAGATATTTTATTAGATTTTGAGACATGATAGAAAAAAAGTTAAATAAAAATAATATAGAGTTAAAATATAATTTTTTATTGTTATTTCTATTTTATAATTTGAAAATGTTGTATTTTTTTGTGTTTTGTTTTTAAATTTGGAAAAATTATAATAATTAGGTAATTATTTGATAAAAAAGTTAAAAACTTGAAATTAAAAAATATTTTTTGTTTGAGGGATGTTTGAGAATGAAAATATAAGAAATTTTGAGATGAGATAAGATAGTTTGTATTCCCAAATAAGCCCTTAGAGACTTCTGAAGTTTCATATGTGAATGTGTATGGAGCCATTAAAATTTTTAAGATCTAAATTGAGGGACATGGTTACTTTTGGTGTGTTTGGATGGATAGATTTGAGAGAAGATTTTGATTTGGGTCTTTAAAATACAAATCCCTTGTTTGGATTGTATATTAAATTTCAGATTTGGATTTGCATTAAAGCCAAATAAACTTTTAAACTTTCTAGAATTTTGGATTTGAAATCTAAACTCAGATTTTAATATAAATCTAAGTATCCAAACGCAATCATGAAGTAAAGATTTGTTGTTATTGTGATTCCAAGTTTATTTAATTGGGTAAAGAATATTGTGAGATCTGTTTCATTGTGCATCTACTCCATACTCCAAGTTCACTACGCTTTTTGGCTACAAATTATCATCCAACATATTTACAAAAAAAAAAAAAAAAAGAACAAAAATACAGATGATGCAATGTATTTCTATTCTATCACATGAAGCATATATTTCCATGAATTCCTAATAGTTACTCTGTTTACACACAAGGCATGTCTCTTAAAATAATCAAATAAAATTTTTATGTACAATCACTTTTGCATACTTTTTACACACTTTATTAATATAATTAACTGCATCACTTATTTTAATATAAGATAATTGTTTTGGCTTATCACATTAATAAAATATCCAAAAAATATATAAAAATAATTATACATAGCAAAACTTTAAATCATATGATGCGGATTGAATTCAACTGGAATTAGAGTAAAAGTGATTTGGGGTGAAGAAATCTAAGGGAACTTGTTCCGTCAAAATCGATAAAAGAAAATTTTGAAAAGAACTTCAATTAGGACTATGGTTAATATCACATAAATATGATTAGCACAGTTCTGACAAGGCATTATGACTACTGTTAATATCTCATAAATGTGATTAGGCAATTTCTGAAGTGACATTTTAACTTCCAAAATATAGCAGACAACAACCCAGGAATACAGTGGGGCTGAGTAAATTTCATATCTGGAGGTCAAAATGCTACCTGGGGAGGGTTTAGTGGTTGAAGTGAATTCCATTTCTGGGTGTAAAGTGGCCCTAACCATGGTTTGTCGTATAAGCGTTACTGGGTTAACACATTAACTTCGTTGGCTTGATGCTGCTTCTATATAAACCCTCTGGAATTGACAGTGACGCGCCAAAGAGTTATACAAGTTTGCATTTTGGAAAGAAGAGAAAAAAAAAAAAAAATGGTTCAGAATCCCACTCAGCTTGACCCCTGTATGTAACGTGCCAATGCTATTGATATTGGTGTCAGATTGAGCATCAGCATTTGGCTAACACGTTTCAATCCTGTATGGGTATAGAATTCGTGAAGTTTACTCTATTGGGTTCTTATTTTTTGCTTCATATATTTAAATTTTGTGGTTGTTAGGATTGATTTTAGTGGGTTATTTGTGCTGGGAATTGGGTTTGGGTGCTTCTGGATGCTTTTTAGACAATAGGTTGTTGGTGTTGTCATGGCATTTGTTGTTATCTGGGTGCATGCGTTACTTCTTGTTCTATTTAGCCGGGTGTGCTCAGGACCTGTTTGTACTTGAGCTTTCTTATCTAGCCGAGTTCTTATCTGGCCGAGTTCAGTTTCTGTTTCCTCTTGAATTTGGTTTCTGGGTAGGTCTGGTTTTGATAGTTTGAGTTCTTTGATACAGGATTTGAAGGCTTGTTTTTTATATTTCCTCTCACCTCACTATCACAGGTATGGTTTTTCTTGTTCTATTTGTTCTTATCTTCTTGTTTGGAATTGCTGACCACTGATTTGAAGGTTTGATTGATTTGCATTGATTGTCAGTGGGCTGCTCGAAAAATTTGGTTCTAAGTGTAATTTTTTCTTTAATTTTTGGTTTGTTGCTTCATATAGGATTTATACCTGGAGAGTGAACTGGTGCGGAGTAAACTGGTGAGGATTCTGAAGACTTGCTTCTTTTATTGTTCATAAAATGGATGAAATTCCTGATGGTGGTAGTGGTAGCGAGCAAGGGCCTCTTTCTGTTTCACCTACGGATAAGGGAAGTAAATACAGGAGAAAATTAGGAGATCCATCTATAGGGAACTCAGTTAGCATCCCCCAGTGCCTGGCTGAGTTCCTTAAGTATGAATCTCCTAAAATATCTCTAAACTCTCCGAGTGAATTCGCTCTGGACTCGAAGTTGCATCAGCCTAAGGTAGGACCAGAGCAAGAAGCATTTGGACCTGCTTATTGGGATGATCCCATTGCATGTCAGCTTGAAGAACTTTTGTTCTCCAATTTGCAAGTGGCTTTCCAATGTGCAATTAGGCGGATGTCTCAACTTGGCTATAGCGAGGAGGCCGCTGAAAAACGTGTTTCAAGTGGTGGCTTTTATCGACAAGGTAAAGACCCCGTGATGAATATCGTAAATGATTCTCTGAAGGATGATTTTACGGACCGGAGGGATGCTTATATTTCCAGAGATGACATTTTTGATAATTTAAAGCAACTCGTTGAGTACACCATGTTGGAAATTATTGGTGTGGTTAGGGACGTTAGACCATTTCTATCCATTGGGGAAGTAATGTGGTGGTTGTTGTTATGTGACTTGAATGTTATACAAGCCTGTGCACTGCAAGTAGATCCTTCAATTGCTTTTGGTCGTAAAGATGTTTCAGGAGAGAACTCTGATCATGCCAATTCCCAATTCAGATCAGAAAGATCCGAAACAATTCTTCCAAATCCGAAACAACCAAATGCTTGGAAGCCTAGTGCTAGTAATTGTCTGCCTGAAAATATGAAATTTGGAAGTTTACCTGCAACAAAACCTATAGATCTTTGTTCTCTGGAAGGGGTAACCAAAGCAGAAGATAGTCTGGTTTCCTTGTCATGCACTGAAGAGAAATCCTCAGGTCCCACTGGGGAATCTGTCCAGATTACATCACCAATCTTTACTTCTGAAGAAAAATCAAAAGGCCGGATGAGGAAAGAACTTGCAGCACTTCGCCAGAGGTTCCTTCATTTGGAGAGAGGTGACAGGATGTCTGGGTCAAGAGGTGGTTCTAGATCAGGGAAATTTGGCTCTGTCGGTTTTGTCGTGGAAAAAAGGCTGAAGCCACCATCTGAACTTCCTGTTATACAAATGAAAAATGCATCCTCAAAGAATAGCTCAGGAGTTCAATCTCAAGTTCCTTTAGCAGATGGAAGTCGTCCTGTAAACAATAGTCCATCTGCTTCTCCTGCAACTGAAAACAATTCAGGGTTACGTATTAAAGACACCATATCTGCGTTGCCTACTGCTGAAGCCAAGCTTCCATTGTCATCGACTTCCGAAATGAAATCCAACCCAAAGCCCCAGATCAGTAACTCGGAGGGTCCTAAAATTCCTGATTACTATGCTGGAATTCCATATGACAAGTCTCTCGGAAAGTATCTCCCGCAAAATGAGAAGGATGAAATGATTTTGAAGCTGGTTCCTCGGCTGCAAGAACTACAGGATGAGCTACAAGGTTGGACTGAGTGGGCCAATCAGAAGGTCATGCAGGCTGCTCATAGGCTTTGCAAGGACCAGCCTCAGCTCAAAGCCCTGAGACTAGAGAAGGGAGAAGCAGAACGAAATAAAATAGAGAAGCAAATGGCGGAGGAGAACACTGTGAAGAAACTGACTGAGTTGGAGAATGCCGTGAGTAGTGCCAATGAACGGTTTGAGATTGCTAATTCCGCAACAAACAAGATTGAGGAGGAAAATTCAGTGCTGAGGAGGGAGTTAGAGGCAGCTAGATTTCGCGCTCTAGGATCAGCTGCAAGTTATCGAGAAGCGGTGGAGAGGGAGCTGGTGGCTCTGAAGAAGGCAGAGTCACAGGAGGGTCAAAAGGCGTTGTTAAAAGAAGAGCTTGAGAGAGAGAAGCACAAGGGAGCTGAACTGCAGCAGGAATTAGGCAAAGATAAAAACCGTCACCGCCAAATTGAGGTATGCTCACGTACTAGTTATCTTCTCAATGTACATAATAATCAGACAATGCTCCACCAGTGGAACATAGCATATTAAGATTATAGAATTAGAAGGCAACAAGTGAACTCACCAAACATATGCAAACACTTCCAAACCTATGCTACTTTCCAGCAAAAATTCTTGGGTTTTGGGTTAAACGCTCTGCAATGTCTCTCACAAGACCAAAATTACAATATTAGTGCGACCAAGCATTTCTAAAGACAGATTGATTGCACTGATCATTATTGTGTAATTCTTGACTTCTTTCTCATTAGTAATTGTAAATTTTACAGGCCAGATACAAACATGAGAGGACAACGAAGGAGAAACTACTTGCACAGGCTGCCTCCATAAAACAGGAAAGGGAACGACTTGAAGCAAAGGCAAAAGCACAGGATGAAGCGACCAGACAGAAAGCAGAAAGTGTCATGCAAGAACATATGGAAGACATAAAAAAGCTTGAGAACGAGTTATCTGAATTGAAACTCAAGTCAGAGTCTTCCAAGATAGCTGCACTTCGGAGAGGCGCTGACAGAAGCTATGGTATGGTCCCAACAGACAGCACAGGTTTCCAAGCTATGCAACAAAACCGGAATCCTCATGTACTTAATAGGGCAGGGAATTCACAGAACCGTTTCGGGACTGGCCGCTTAAAACAGGATCGGGAATGTGCCATGTGCCTATCCGAGGATACTTCTGTTGTTTTCCTTCCATGTTCACATCAGGTTATGTGTGCAAAATGCAATGAGCTTCTTGAAAGACAAGGGATGAAGGACTGCGCTTACTGCAGGACCCCAATAGAGTGGAGGATCAATGTGCGTTTTGCTCGTTAATAGGGGCTTCTTTCAGCAGGACTTGGGAACGGGGAATCATGGGAATTGAACAAGGATCCCCTTTGAAATCCATTCTGATCAATATGGATTTTCCTTCTCCTGCCTTTCCCTCTTTTCTATTCCTTTTGGGTTTTTAATATCTCTTTACTAGTGGGCTGTCCCAAAAATAAAAAATAAAAAAAAATAAAAAATAAAAAATAAAAATGAAAGGATACAAGTGAGGGGAAAAAATGTTAAAATAGTCGAGAGTTTCTTTTACTTTGAGAAGTGTAAACCAAAGCTTTATAGTTATATATCAATATGAATTCCACCTTCGTTTTGTTTTGTCGTCGTTGCTGTGATATATTGAACACCAAACTCTAATCATTCCTGTGCTTAGCCTACTTATTCTTTTCTTTCATATTCTCTATTTTTTAAGTTTATAGTGGTAGTGGGTAGGCAGCAGTGCAAAGGGCCATGTGCGACCATGCACAGGACCTGAATTATATTCTCAGACTCCTCTTAAAGTTATGTGATGTTCGCTTCTGATCTCGAAGATGGAAGAAGAAGGATTCAGAAAAGGTCAACCCGAATCCATTTCCAGCGCTATCGGACAGATCAACATGAAGCAGACACAAAAGCCAATGTCCTTTTAGAGCATGGAGATTGAGTTTGGAAGTGTAAAAAGTATTTTCAACTGTTTAAAATTTAAAAAAAAAAAAAATGATATGTTTGGTAAATTTATAAAAAATATTTTAATCATCTAAAAAAGTTAAAAATTTATTTTTTTAAAAGTACGAAATTAAAACTTTTATCGAAAAGTTCATGCAGATAATTATATATTTTTAAAAAAATTTAATATAATTAACTTTAAAAATACTTGAGAGACATAATTATCAAATAATAAATAATTTTTTAATAATTTAAATTATAAATAATAAATCCTAAATTTATAAATTATATTTTCTACCCGTAGCCTCGAATATGTACTTGTTGTGAGGGTAGTGATGGATACTTCCCATTTACTACATCACTCTTGACAGGTTGATCTATCAAATCATTTAAAAATATAGTACTACGCATCAAGTGCGACGGAAAATGATGCAAAAATCTTGAACGAAGAGTTGTGTTGTTCGAATAAAATAAACTAATCATTGTGGTATATGCCATCCTGCAATAATTTACTATGAAATTAATTGGATTTTGTAGGTGCTTTTCATTTGTTTGAGCTTTTGTCTAGGCCAGGCCCTACTTCACTAACATTAGATAAAAGAGACGTAGATGCGTGATTGAAATGTCAAGCCCCATTAGCCTGACATCCTCATGCATTTGACTTTAAGCTGGGGATGTGTAAAGCTTGCAGGATTGGGATTTCGGATGAAATATAATATTTTTTAAAATATGAGATGAGATATAAAATTTTTATTTAACCTTATTTTATTTTTAAATATAATTTAAATTTAAAATTTTTTAATTAATTATTATAATTTTTTTTAATTTTTAAATAAAAAATAAAAAAAATTAACTTTTTTAAATCTCTAAATAAAAAATATACTATAAAATTATATTATTACAATATTTTAATTTTATAATATTTTTTATTCAATATTTTCTCTATCCTTTTCCAAAATTTAAAAAATATTCAACTCAAACTATCTCAGTACTATTTACAAAATTTTCAACTCATCTCACTCTCCAAATCTACCAATATGGATTGGATAGAGATACTTATATCTCATCATTTCTCATCTCATCTTAAAATCTAAACATCACAAATACCAATATTTTTCAATTTCAAATTTCTTAAATTTTTAATTTTTTTATCTAATTATTATCTAGTTATTACAACTTTCCCAAACTTCTAAACAAAATACAAAAAACAATTCAAAATTTTCAAATTTCAAAATAAAATTATATTCAAAAATTATATTCTAATAACATTTTAACTTTATAATATTTTTATTCAATCTTTTCTCTCAAATTTCTTAAAATTTCATAAAATATTTTAACTCAAACTATTTTTAACTCATCCCATCTCAACTCAAATATATTACTATTATTCGTAAACTATCTTATCTTATCTTATCTTAACTTACTATCCATACTAGACAATTTTTTTTAAAAAAAATGAATGACACTTAATTATGAATCCAAACGAGGCCTTATTATTTTAATGATAACGCTTAATTACTTGTGACGGTAGAATATCAAAATAACAAAGTTCGTATAAAAGCCATAAATTCCAATGCCAGCTGATCAATATCTTAGATCATTCTATAACCAAAACTAACCTTACACGAGTCCAAATTACAGGAAATTGCCATCCAATGCTGAATGTGCTAGGTGTCTATGGCTTAATATTAAAAGCAAAAAGAATGTTAATCTAACCATCCATTGATGCCTGGAGCTACAACATGTGCAGTCCTCTTCCTTACAAGTGGCATGCATGTGTGCCTGTGGCCATTTCTACTTCTCTTTTCCTTTTTTAATACACGTGGGTTCGTTCTTGGCAACAAACAAAACAAGGGGATGTTTAAAGAGGTTAGTTAGCATTTATTTTTAATTTTTAATAAAAATGAAGAGTTTTGAAGATCACATTGGCACAAAAGAAAAAAATAAAATGAACTATTGTTTCAAATACCATACCATACCGGTACGGTTGGTATATACTGTATCGGCTATTAATTTGGTATACGTATTATACTTGTTTCATACCGTCTCAAATACTGACTGTACAGGCTGATATTGGCCTACGTACCCGCCGGTATTTCAGCTTTTACTTTTTTTTTTTTTTTTTTTCATTTTTTCAAACTATAAGCTCATTTTTTTACCCTTAATTCAAACTAGACTATTTATAATTTATATATATATGTATTTATATATAATTTATTCATATATAGAATATTATTTTTTATATATTTATATATATAATTTATTCATATATCAACTATTTAAAAACGGTACATGAAATGGTACTGATACCAAAATATTTGATTCAAATGCTTTGACCGATACAAAATCTGATAGGTATTCTAAATTTTGAAATGAACCCCTTTTTTTGGCAGGAAAAATTAACTTTTACAGTCATTATATCCTAAACTATGAAGAAACTTTTGGACAATTTCACAGTGGTCATAAAAATAGTGATATTTTTGTTCACGTGGATGGAAATCTGAGTCAAGATCACTCAATACTTTCTTTTGATCATGAGAGAGACACAACTGAGTTCACTAAAGTGCCTCTTTACCTTAATTACCTTGAACATGCGTGGACTCAGGTCAACACTATGGATTTGTTGTTGGGGGCCACCGACATTTTCTATATATAAAAAGTGTGTATGTAACGGAAAATCTTGTTTTAACAGTTTTTCTTGTTTTTCCGTTAAAGTTAACACCGTTTGTTTTAACAGTTTGGCATATAAAATGAAAACATAAATATTGAGAGAGATAACATTTAATGTTGTTATATGATTTATTAATCACAATAATTATATGATTTATTAATTATAATAATTATAATACTTAATAGTTTATATAATAATAAGTAATTAAAGATTAGTTATTATATTTTTCTCTCTCTCCTTAACATATACACGTGTATTATATGCATAAGACGTGAATCTCTAAGTATAATATATGTGTATTATACGTTTAATTAATTCAGATTATTGAGTATTCCAAATTTAAAAATCTCATATAATATATAATACAAGTGTGTTTAGTCAAAGTGTTTTTTTTTCCCATGGTAGTAGGACGTAGCTTCCGTTAAGTCATATTCCACATGTGGGCTTGCTATGGTGGGCACGTGACAAAAGCCGTGATTCTTGAGCTAATCAAGAAAGAGTAAATTCGGCCAACAACTTCAAAATATATTTTAGAATTAATATATATGCTATATATAGAAAATATTATACCACAAATTTTATAAAAAGATTATGTTTTAACTTTATGTTGTCCCTGATCGAATCAACCAAAAACAAAATAAGAATTTTAATGTTGTCTCTATTGATCGTCTACAAGATGACATAAATTGATGAATTATAATACAAACATCAAGCGACATATATTTTGAACTACCGTTTGTGTTAGACTTTTATTAAATTTTTCGTATACATCTTTGCTAAAATTATGGATGTTATAAACATGTATTGAATTATATGATATTTTGAACTAATTTTTTAATTTTTTCCAATATGCCTTAAATTATTAAGTGATATCAATAATTTTTATAAAATATATATTATTTTTTACAAATAATCATTTCATAAAATTAGACAAACGTGCTTTGCACGTTGCTCCCACCTAGTAAATATAAAAGTATGTAAGTTCTAGTAGTCTCTCTCTATATGAGTACATGTGTAGTACTAAAAACCTATTTAAAGACTCCAAGTAAAAAATCAATATTGTAATCGCTCAAATCGTTTAAAGAATTAAAAAACTCAATATTGTTATGCAAAACCATCATAAAAGCACAAATAAAGGATAAAGATTTAAAAGATAAACAAAAAATAAACTTTGTTGTTGAATCTAAGATTGAATGTTGAAAAATCTCTATTATATAAATAGGAATAGCCATGACGTAGATATATATAAATATATATATATAAATTGCTTTCGCTCCTAATTATTTTTTAGAAGCCCAATCAAGATTTATTGGATTATTTTGAATAGGCCATAGACCAAGAATTTATTTAAATAAATTGTGGAATTTTGTTGGGCTCAATAATTAAGTCAAAGCCCATTTAATATTTATGAACCAAATTAGCCCCTATTCAATTGATATTAGGCCCAAGAAGTTATTTAAAGCCCAAAATATTTATAAGACGAATTAAGCTCATTTAGGAATTTAAAATCAGTCCATTTAGATGGTTGAGCGACTTAGCCCATAAAATTACCAGCAAGTCCTAGAATTTAGTTAGACAACCCATTTCCTAGACCACAAATGAGATACCCCACCCAAGGAGAAACCCATGCACACAAGACTCTCTTCCTTCCTAATATAGCTAGGCTGCTATACACACACACACACGCTTTCATCCCCTTGTAAAACTAGGGCTAAGTATATTAACATATATTCTCAAACTCTCTCTCTCTCTTCAAGCCACTATAGGCTTTTGATTCCTTACTCAAGACCTAATCATTGTAACAGCAAAACCCATTGACCAGTTTGGTTCCCCCATTGCATGCTCTTCCATGCCTAGCAAGCCATACATGGCAAATAAGATGACCAATAGAAACCAACGGGAAAGGAGAGTAGCAACACCACTATGTGGCGTCTACTACGCCACATCGTCAACCAACTGTCACATTGTCATATAAGATGTCTAAGTCAGCATAGGAACACTAGAGAACCTCATGAATATATGGCACCATCATCACCCTCCATTTGGACCTCACTTTACACATGTCAAGCTTAGTATACATGTGTAAGGCGTTTGAGTGTGAAACAAGCTAATCCTATGCATCTCTTACATGCCCATACATCTCTTAAACCCACCATGCCCTTCCATTTACAGCTTGTACCTTTTTGACCAGCCATCTCTGGTGATTTGAAACCCCAAAAATTGAGTCACTCAAGCCCTCCATTTCCATTGTTTTACAAAATTATGTTGGGCTCAATAAATGAGTCAAAGCCCATTTAATATTTATGGACCAAATAATCCACTATTCAATTGATACTAGCCCCAAGAAATAATTTAAACCCAAAATATTTATCAGAAGAATTGAAGTCATTTTACAATTTAAAATCAACTCATTTGGATTGTTGAACGACTTAGCCCATAAAATTATAGTCAAGTCCTAGAATTTAGTTAGACCCATTAAATGGGCCAACCCATTTCCTAGAGCCCAAATGAGATACTCCACCCATGTAGAAAGCCATGCACATAGGACTCTCTTCCTTCCTAATATTGCTAGGCTGCTATATATATACACACGCGCGAGCGCTCATCCTTTTACAAAACTAGGACTACTGTATATGAACATATATCCTCAAACTCTCTCTCTCTCCCTCTCTCTCTTCAAGCTGCTACAACCTTTTATTTCCTCTCTCAATACCTCTATTCACTGTCATGGCAACACCCATGGACCAGTTTGGTTCCCCATCGCGTGCTCTTCCATGCCTAGCAAGCCATACATGGTAAATAAGATGACCAATAGAAATCAACGAGAAAGAAGCATAGTAACACCACCGTGTGACATCTAGTGAGCCACGTCATCAACCAGTTGTTACATCGCCATGTAGGATGTCCAAGTCAGCATAGAAACACGAGGGAACCTTATGGACACATGGCACCATCATCACCCTCCATTTGGACCTCACTTTACACATGTCAAGCTTAGTATACATGTGTAAGGAGTTTAAGTGTGAAACAAGCTAAACCCATGCATCTCTTACATGCCCATACCTCTCCTAAACCCACCATGCCCTTTTACTTACACCTTGTACCTTTTTTACCAGCCATCTATGATGATTTGAAACCCCAAAAGTTGAGTCACTCAAGCCCTCCATTTCCATTGGTTCATGAAATTTTGTTGGGCTCGATAATTGAGTTAAAGCCCATTTAATATTTATCTACCAAATAATCCCCTATTCAATTGATATTAGGCCCAAGAAATTATTTAAAGCCCAAAATATTTATCAGAAGAATTGAGCTCATTTTGGAATTTAAAATTAGTCCATTCGGATTGTTGAGCGACTTAGCCCATAACATTATAGGCAAGTCCTAGAATCTAGTTAGACCCATTAAATGGGCCAACCCACTTCCTAGAGCCCAAATGAGATACCCCACCCATGTAGAAATCCATGCACATAGGACTCTTTTCCTTTCTAATATAGCTAGGCTGCTATATATATACACACGCGTGCACACATTCATCCTTTTGCAAAACTAGGGCTACCGTATATGAACATACATTCTCAAACTCTCCCTCTTTCTTCAAGCTACTACAGCCTTTCGGTTCCTGTCTCAATACGTGTTCATTGTCATGGCAACACCTATTGACCAGTTTGGTTCCCCCATCGCATGCTCTTCCATGCCTAGCAAGCCTTACATGGCAAATAAGACAACCAATAGGAACCAACGGGAAAGGAGCTTAGTAACACCACCATGTGACATCTAGTGAGCCACATCACCAATCGGTTGTTACATCGCCATATAGAATGTCCAAGTTAGCATAGAAACACGAGGGAACCTCATGGACACATGGCACCATCATCACCCTCCATTTGGACCTTACTTTACACATGTCAAGCTTAGTACACATGCGTAAGGAGTTTAAGTATGAAATAAGCTAAACCCATTCATCTCTTACACACCCATACCTCTCTTACACCCACCATGCCCTTCCACTTACACATTGTACCTTTTTTACTAGCCATCTACGGTGATTTGAAACTCCCAAAACCGAGTCACTCAAGCCCTCCATTTCCATTGGTTTACACTTCCCCCACTCCTATTTGACTTGAATAATTGTTGGAAGCAATCTCCCACACCCTCCATGTACCTTCTTATACACACCATGCCTCTCTCTTACACCCTTGTACCACCCATGACCAGCCCCATTGGAATTAAAATCCAAGCCAAAATCGAGACACGCACACACAATAGCCTCTATCAGTTTGCAACTCCTTTTCACTTGAGCTTGTCCCACTTTCAAGCAACCTAGACCGACTCCCTTATACCACCTACCCAGCCTCATGCCCTACCTTGTACCACCCATGTCAGCCCAAAAACTCCTCCCACACTATAAGCAAAATCGACCATTCCTTTCCCCACTCAATCGCCCAAGTCAACCACCAACCACCAAGGATTTTATTCACTTCGTAAAGCAACCCTCACATCACCTCAGTACCTTGCTTGATTGAAAATCACATGTCCTCCATACCTCATTCTCCCTAACTTAGTTCCTCACTTGCACACAAGATCTCACAAACACTTTGAGAGCAAAATTGAAAGGGTGAGAGGAGCAAGGTGATGCTAGGCATTTCTCTTAGTTATTAAGCTTGGTAACTTTTCTCAACCTCTCTTCCTCTATTTTGTGTTACTCTAAGTTAGGAAGTTGATGGTTGGATGTTGGAATGTTTTCTTTGAGATTAAATGGCTGAATCTTGGTGATGATGGAGTATGATGATTTCAACTAGCATGTGTTGTTAGTTTTGGAGTTTTGTTTTGAAATTCAATATAGTCTTAGGTTTATTTTGATGATTTTAGTTTATATTGGAGTTATTGACATGTATGGTGTATCAATTATTAGTTTGAACTTGTAGCACAAGTGATTTCATTCATAAGACTTCATGCACTATTAGTCTATTAGGTTTAGTAAAAACCGAAAACTAACATGAAGTTCCTTTGATAAATTTGATTCTTTGGAACTCTAAAGTCTTGGTTTGGTGATTGGATCCTACAAAGTCTTGTTAATTTGAGTTTGATCTATGTATTAAGTTTTGTTTTGAGCCATGAAACTAGGCTTTAGGTTGAGTTCTTGGTAAATATTTATGAACACATGATTTTGATGCAAGTTTTGAGGCTCTTGCCTTGTTAATTGTTTTAACCTTGAAGTTGGTTGTGATATGGTTAAAGTGGTGTTAAGATCTGGCTAGGGCTTGACTATGACGATCATGGGTGAATTACTTCAAGAAAAGTCACATGCTACATAAGGATTTGATCATATTATTCAAGAACAAAGAACAAGCAAGTTTTGGTTTTAAGGTTCTCTTTGTTATCTTGAATTTTTTGCTTAGCATTGTGCAATACCAGCCAAAAATGAGTTCTTAACATGATAAAAGTTAAGAGGTGTGGTTCCTTAAAGTTTTTGATATTCATTTGCAAGAGAAATGTTAAGAATACCATGCTAAGGTTTCAGGTTGTATGGTGTTGTTGTATTTGTGTTGGTTGCATCATATGAAGAATATATGATCATGATTAATGTGAATCTAGTGTCTTAATATGATACTAATCTCGGGAGTATGATATGATTAGGTGTTAAATTCGGATTAAGTTCTTAATGGTATGCAGGTTGGATAAAAAATCACATTTAGTGAAATTTATAGTCTATGGGTCTCGGCCTTGAGGGTTTTCTCATACTAGATGCATGATTTCTTAATTTATAAGTTCATAAATGGATTTCGAATAGAAAATACATGCCGTTTATAAAGTTTGATGAAATTTGGAGTCTGATTGCAATTATTGAAAGTTTATGGGCTTATTTACAAATTCGTAGAGGTTAAGGGACAATGTTGTGAATAGTACTCTAGGAATGTTAGATTTTGAATTTTTCTAGTTAATGTTATTTTCTAAACTGAGTATATCTCTCGTTTCAGCCGTTTGATTTTTCTTTACACAAGGAATTTTGTAAGTTAGTTTTTAACTTACTCTCAGTGTATAATAGCATGTTAGATAGTAAACTTCATGCAAAGTTAATCATGTCTTATCTAAATTCTTGTTATATTTGCAATAATTGTATTATGCCATGATGCCATTTTCTAAGCATGAAATCCTATCACATAGCACGAACATATGTCATGAAGCATATGAGTCTGTTATGAATTTCAAGTCATGCATGAAATGTTAAGTTCTTATTATGACCCCAAATACTAGGATGGGTAATAATTCTAGTGAAATTCCCCTACTACTTTAGAATGAATAAAATACTCATGGCATATGCATTCTACTCTGTTTGAGTATTTATGATGTAATGAATAAAATACTTATGACATATGCATTATGCTCTATCTAAGTATCTATGATGGAATGAATAAAATACTTGTAGTGTAGGCCTTCTGCTCTATTTGAGTATCTTTAAGGAAATGAATAAAATATTCGTGGCGTAAGCATTTGCTCTGTTGAGTATCTTTGATGAAATGAATAAAATACTCATGGCGTAGGCATTTTTCTCTTTCTGAGTATCTTTGATGAAATGAATAAAATACTCATTGTGTAGGCATTTTGCTCTACCCAAGTATCTCTGATGAAATGAATAAAGTACTCATGGCATAGGCATTCTGCATTCTGCTTTGTCAGAGTATTTCTAAATAAATGAATAAAATACTCTTCACGTATTGTGCATCTGTCGATTTCTTCAAGGTTGTCAACCCATCCTACAATTGCGTTAGGTGTGTTCCTTTAGCCATATAGTCTTATTTAAATCATAGTGACCGATGTCTCTCTGATACCAAATGTAACATATTTGAGAATGTTAAGATAATTTTCCCATTTGAGGGTGAGAATACTTGCAGGAGAAAAAGAAAGGTAGAAGAAATGAGGAACTTTCTATTATTTTCTGGATAAAAAACCCTAACTGTTCATAAGTTTGACATATATACCAGATGACTCTTCATGGGCCCATACTAACGTGAAATAAGCAACACATAAAATAACCAACAAGCAAGGAAATTAACTAATTGACCCAAGTCCATAACTCGCTACTTGAAACTAATGGCCCATAATAGGTTGGACTGAAACAGACTAAAGTGGAAAAGTTTGGGGAGTGAGATGAGAATTTTTTGTTTTAGATGAAAGTATAAAATATTATTTTTTAATATTGTTATTGTTTTGGGATTTAAAAAAGTTGAATTATTTATTATATTTTGTGTGAAAATTTGGAAAAGTTGTAATCATGAGATGTAATAAAAATTTTATGTCTCATCCCAAGCCCCAAACCTACCCTAAATACTCTGGCCCATGGCCCACAACATACAACTCAACTTCACTAACTCATGCTAACCTCCTTCAGATTTGTACTTTGATCAGATGGTTCTCGATACTTCCCTTTTTCATCATTTTCTCTACATAAACAGTGTTACAGGAATGTGTCCAATATACAGTTTCTTAAAAACTCATTTCGCCAGTAGAGCCATATTGGAGGTCTCCCTTCTCTAGTTTCAGCCTTTTCTTGTGCATTCTCTCATCGTCCATCTCTCCATGAGTCCTCCCACTTTCTCTATATTTTCTACAATTTTTTCTTCAACTTCTCATTAACATTTGGAGATTAGATCTACAACTTTTAACGAATCAAAATACCATAGGCCTCTATCATTAGAATCGCTATCATTTGCTCCAATGCTCCAAGCTATCACTGGCACATGGTCAACACATGTTGTCTCAATGTTGTAAGTTTCGAAACTTTTTTGAATGGATTTTTGTTACCAATCTCTTCTTAATACTCTCAACCCTATTTTCCAGTCTTCTTATTCCATTTTCTAATTTTTTTTCAATTTCAACCCATACTTTGGTCTGGCCACCCGCGAACCCACATCAGAACCACCATGATTGAGCTGAGTTATTGCATTCTTAATGCTTTTAGAACCAATATATCTTAATTCTTTCATTACTTTATCATTGGTTTTATATGGAAAAATGAATAAATTAAAGTTGTGATTTTAATTGATTTAAAAGCATGAATTTCTTCTTAAATTTTACCAACTATTGATTACTATGGATTCTGGTCCATATCTCTCGAGTGGCAGCTTTTGGCCTCTCGAGCGAATTCAGGCAGATTCAAACACTCTACTGCCGCTCGACAGTGAGCTCGAGCAGGTGTGCGGGAAAGGAGATCGCTCAAGCGAAGTTAGGCAGAGTTGAACGCTCGATGTTCGCTCGACACTCCGCTCGAGCGAATTTAGGCAGAGTCGAACGCTCAATGTTCGCTCGACACTCCGCTCGAGCAAATATCGTATTTTACAGATTAGGGTTTATTCTGTCGTCAGAGTATATATATGATTTTTAACATCTTATGGCCGACTCTTGGCATGGGAAAACTCTGTTTTAATTAGAGAAACACTTAGAAAAATCATTTTTCCATTGATTTTCATTCAGATTCGGAGAAGAGGATTCATACAAGCGATCATTCACGCAGCTACACAATTTCCACTGGATCATTCACTCACACTGCAGCAGATTGAAGAACTCCTTGAGGGGTCCAATTGCTACTGCAGCTCAGCCTCCTCCACCGCTTCGAATCTTCATCTCCATTCAATTGGCTTAATCATTTCATTCCCTACTTGCTATTTCATTTCAGTTTTAAGTTTCTGAATTATTTTGGAGATTTTTGATTTAGATGTTTGAGTAATTTATTTATTAATCATTTAGTTCATGTTATTTATTTTTCTTGTTTCATTAAGCTTTCATTTTATTAGTAATTATAATTGTTATGGTTTAATTTGAGAATTTGTGATTTGAATACAATGATGGACCCTAGAACTTTGATTTTGGGGCTTTTCAATTTTTAGTGCATGTTTTGTCAATTACTTTCTAATTTAGTTTAATTCTTAATTTAGTCTTATTAATTTCTGAGTTTAATCTATTAGTCCTTTACATTTCAACCCGACAATCAAAATCTAAAAATATAAATCTAGTCCATGACTAGTACCCTTTTCCATCAATTGCACATACCGTCATTTTATTTTCTCTTTGTGAAGTTTTTCACAATTTTCAACGAGTTTGATTTTTAAGTAACTTTCCCTGAGGAGACGATCTAGGAATTTATTCCTAATTATTACACGACATCCTCCTATACTAGGGATAGCATTAGTGCTACTCATTTTTGAGTGAGTCAAGTTTTTTGGCGCCATTGCCGGGGAACGAACCCGGGTCACAAAGCTCCATTCAGACACCAGAGTGAAGCCCACAAGCCTCCTCTTTCTGCAACATTTAAGTGGTTTTGTCTCTTCTTTTGAAAAGCATTAATATGTCTCTCATTTGTTACAACTAGGCATTTGTGTTTGAAGTTCTTTTTTAAGGATTAATGCTAGATATAGTCTTATTGTGTACAAGTTCTGCGCACTCCGTTTGAAAAAAATAGAAGCTATTGTTAAAAAATAATTTTTTTCATGTGGATTACAAATTGACCTACTTTTTTCAAAGGCAATGCACATGACTTGTAGACCCTAGGACAATAAATATCATCTCTTTTTTGAAAATATGAAAGATGATGGTGTAGGAATCTCCATTACCTATAGCCTTTGGCCATGGTATCATAATCTCCAATGGGATTGCAACAAAAATCATATTTATGATCATTTTCTTGATTCCCAATAAGAAATGGATCCAAAACCATCTATTTGATACCATCGTTCAATTTTATTGTAATCTTATGCGTTTTATTTCTCATTCTAGGAAATTGGTAGGTTTTCCCACTCCCTCGTTTTGTACTTTTTTTATTTAATAAAATATTACTCATAAAAAACCTGAGGTTTAAGGATTAAGCTGTTAAATTAAAGGTGGTACTCTAATACATTATACCAATGTTTCAAGTTGTCTGCATAGATGATAATGAAAATCTAAGAGCATATGCAACATATAGATGAATTCAAGTTGTTATGTTGCTTTTAGTTATTTTTTTTAATGAAAGAATGTTTTTATTGATACTCACAAAAAATGAATGATACGAGGGTAATCCTCAAGCTAAATACTCTCTTTAGAAATTCCTAATGCACTCTTTGCTAATTCATGAGCAACTTTATTGATTCTCCTAGGAATATGCTAGACAGACCATTGATTAATCTTTTCAAAAAACTTTTTGATATTACTAATGATCATCCCACACTACTCCACTAATCTATAGTACTTTTTATGGCATTTACCATTGTCATTAAATCACCTTCAAATATAACATGTTCAGTCCTAACTCAATGCACAAAATTGAGGCTTTGAGAGCTAAAATGGTTTCAGCCAGTACAACAACTAGGAATAAATTCATTTTTTATCTCTCTATTGCTAGAACTCTTCCTTCCCAATCATGCACTATCACTCTAATCCCCACTTGAAAATGAGTTTTGTCAACTGCTGTATCCTAGTTAATTTTGTAAGTGTCCTTTGGAGGTGCTGATCATTGTTGTACTGAGTTTGTAACTTTTGTTGCATTATTAGATCATTTCTCCAAAAGCACGCTTCTGTAATCATCTATGACATGTTTTGATTGATTCAACAGTTTGCAAGGAGGCAAAAAGTTTTCTTAAAAAATAAATGAATTTATTCTTTTCATATCTTCTAGGTATCACTACAATTTCTTCAAGTTCCTCTTCAGTCAGGTTTGTAAAGAAATGGTTTATTGCCTCCCTAAATGGTTTCTCATCTATAATATATTTTTGAACTCTTCTTGAGTATTGCCCCAAGACATCTTGTGCTTATCTGCAACTACATATTGCATGTTCTACAGTTCCTGAATAGGTTAAGTTTTGTTGGAAGAGCGTCATGGCATGCTCTCCATAAAAAGACTTTGACAGCATGTGCAACCCTGAGCTTCCATATTTTTTACTAGATCATTATATTTTGGTTGTCACTCAATGACCGCCCCTTGTCTCTTTCCATTATGTCACCTTGTAAATGATAATAGGTATTCTGCTGATTTACTCAATCTCAGATGCAAAGAAAGTTTCTTAAAGCAAAGGAAGATTCCATTGTTTTGTGTCACTATCAATCGAATATTTTACCTTTGCATCTTCATCTAATCCTCTTATTGGTGTTTTTATTCTAAAGAATATTGGTCTTGGAATCCATTTGTCTTTCCATATCTTTACTGATTCTCCATTCCCTATTTTCCAAATCAAACCCTCTTCCAAAAGATATTTTGCTGCTAATATGATTTTCCATATAAAAGAAGCCTTGCTGCATAGTTTAGCATTTGGAAATTCTACTCGATTGTAATACTTTGCCTTTAGGACCTTTGCTGCTAATGAATTTGGGTTCTATATGAGTCTCCATCCCTGCTTTGAAAGCATTGCAAGATTGAACTTTTCAAGGTCCCTAAAACCCAAACCACCTACATTTTTTGCCTTGCCGATTTTTTGCCAATTTAACCAATGTATCTTTAATTTGTCTGCTCTTTGTCCCCACCATAAACTTTGCTTATTCTATTCATTTTCTTCAAAATATTCTTTAAAATTTTGAATACTCCCATACAGTACGTTGGTATTGCCTATATGAATGAATTTAGAATGATTTTCCTTGCCTACTTGTGATAAGAATTTCGTTTTCTAGTTGCTAATTTTGCTCCTGATCTCGTCTAAAATAGTTTTTGAAAGCCTTAGATCATGATCTGCCAACTAAGGTAGGTAGCTTAGATACATTTCATAAGAGACTGAGGTCTTAATTGTTGTTGTGGCCAAGACGATTTCTCTAACATATTGCTTGGTGTTGTTGCTAAAGAAAACTGATGTCTTGTCCATGTTTAATCTTTGACATGATGCCTTCTCAGATTATTCAAGTAGTCTAAATAGTCTTCTCCACTCCAAATAATTAGCCTTGCAAAACAGAAGGCTATTAGCTGTAGAAAATAAATGGTTATTGTCTAAAGAGCCTCAAGCAAGGGGAATTCATGTGATGTGGCCTTTTGCTTCAACATTATTCAATATTAAACTTAACACTTCATAATAGAGGATAAATGGATAGGGAGATAATGGATCACCATCTCAAATTCCTCTTGATTGTTTAAAAATTTTTTGTAAACCATTTATGAGAATTAAATAAGAAACTGTGCTCACACATTTCATGATTAGTTCAATCCATTTACTATCAAATCCCATTTTATGCATTATAGCTTCTAAGAAAATCCATTCAATTTTGTCATAGGCCTTTCTCATATCAAGATTTAAAGCCATAAAACTTGATTTTTTTGCCATTCATTCGATGTTTTATTGTGTGCATAGCTTCATAGGCAACTATGATATTATCTGATATCAATCTACTTGCCACAAATGCACTCTGAGTGGGTGAAATTTGCACTAGAAAAATACATTTCAATCTATTTGCCAACACGTTTGCAATTATCTTATAATAAACATTGCACAGATTAATATGACAAAAATTATACACTAACAATGGAGCTTTCTTCATGGGGCTCAGTGCAAGAAATGTTTCATTCAGTTCTTCAGACCATCTTCTTGACTTTAGGATTTCCAGAATTGCTTCTCTGATATCTTTCCCCACTATACTCCAATGTTTTAGTTAGAATCCTGCTGGGAATCCATTAGGACCTGGTGAACTCAAAGCATTCATCTCAAAAATAGCCTGTTCAATTTCCTCGATTGTAAATTTTTGTCAATTTTGTGTTCATCTCATTAGTCACACTTGGTTTTACATATTATAATGTTTCTGTTAAACTTGCAGGCTGAGTAGTAGAAAATAGTTCTTGAAAATATGTTTGAAACATGCCATTAATCTCCTCTTGCCTTGTTGCAATGCTGTCCTCCCCATTTGAAATAGTGTGAATAGCATTAATTTGCTTCCCTTGATTGGCACACATGAAGATATTTGGTTTTTCTACCACCTTTGTTTAGGTCCTTGGTGCAATTTAATGTCCTTCTTCAAGCAAACAATCTACTTCACTTTGTAGTTCCTTTATAATCCTATGAGAGTCTCCCTTATTTGGGTGTTATGGCCCTTTGATCAATTCCATTTTTTTTTAACTAATGGTTCTCCTTTGGTTTCCATGGGCTAATTTTCTCCAAAACACCAAGTCTTCCTACATCTCTTTATCCATTCTATTGTAACCTCAATCTTGCTAGTGTAAGGAAAAGATATTCTCCGTGTTTGCTTGATAACATCATGGAATTCTTCCCTTTTTACCTAACTGGCTTCATATATAAATATCTTCCTCCGTGGCATGATTTCCTCTTCTTGGTTGTGACAGGTAATAAGTAATGGATTGTGGTCAGAACTTTGAGTTGCAAGTATATTAACATCTACTAGAAAGAATAATGTGTGCCATTCACTATTTCCCAAAGCTCTATCCAATCTTTCCTTAGTTAAGTCTATTTATTCTCTATTATTGCACCATGTAAATTTTGACTCTTTGAAACCCAAATCATCCACTGTCTTCTTTGGCTTCTCTAAACATCTTCATTTGTTTGTATGGTCTTTCAGCAACTCCAAATTTATCTTCTTGTGATATAATCTCATTAAAATCCTCCATGTACGTTCACGTCATATTATTTCTTGGTTTGAGAAATCTAAGCAACTGCCAACTTTCTTCTCTTTTTGCTACCACAGGCTGTCCATAGAATCCAATTAACAATCAACTCTTATCATCAATAGGATTGTTAATCTACAAAGTTATATGCCTCTAAGTAAAATAATTGAGCTCAACTTTTAACTCATTTTTTTGCATGAAAGCAATGCCTCCACTCCTACCTATACTATCAACCACATAATTGAGCTCAACTTTTAACTCTTTTTTAACTCATTTTAACTCCTAAATTCGTATTTTTTCTACTCTTTCTCTATTACACTTGGTCTCTATAAGGAAGGCCATATTTGGGTACTTTTCATTCACCAGGCGATGAAGTTCATGAAGTGTCCAAGGGTGTCCAACCCTCGACAATTCTAACATAGCAAATTCATTTATGCTGGTAGGATTGCTGAGCAATCTCTGCCAATCCAATTTGCTAATTAGCCCTTGCAGAAGGGTCATTTTTTAACTTTTTAAAAGATAAAACGTTATCTACCTCTTCCCCAGAAAAACTCATTCTTTTTAATAATAGTTTTATGCAATTTCATGGGGGACTCCATCCCAAAATTCCCATTCATTCTTCTTTGTCTAACTCTTATCTTCTAACTAGATATATTTATTTGTTGTCCCATATTAACAATGATGCTATTTGGGGAGGTGGCAGGGATACATACCTGGCTGCTGTTTTGCATGGAATCAATATCATGGGGCTCCCTCTTAGGAATGTTTGATGTCGAGATACTCACTGATTTCTTTGAAGGGCTTTTCTCTTTTTCCCGCTTGAATGGTTTGTCACCTAAAGCATTCACTTCTAAAGTTTTGTCCAACTGATTTTGGTCAATGCTCCCTTGGTTTCCTCCATTTGAAAAGTTTCCATACTCAACGTCTAAAACTTGATCTCTTCCTGATCTTGTGGAGGAATCTTTCAAACTTTTTTCTGTAACAATATCCTTTTGTATTTCCTTTCCTTTGTTGTCGGTTATAGTTTGCAATTTATCAGAGCTCCCTTGCCATTTATCATAAGTGTTTTCCTTCCTCGAAACACCTTCCTATTTTCTTTGACCTTCTGCTTGATTGGTGGAAGGGCTCGCCGTTAGCCAAGGACCATATTGATCCTGCGTGTTTTCTGCTAGACTTATTCCGACCATCATTTTTTAACAGTTAGCCTCTATTGTTGTGTTTGATTATTCCACAATGGAAGCCGTAATTGGGCAAGTGCTCGTATTTGAAAGTGATCTAAAAACATTTGTCACCTACATTTAGAAGCCTACCTCTCCCAGGAGGCTTTGTGATATCAACCAAAATCTTGACTCTTAAGAATTTCTCCTAGCCCATTCCACTTTCATTAGCATCAACCAAGAGCACTTGACCAATTATAGCCCCTAACTTTTCCCCAGTGCCTATTATGTAACTAGATCCAGACTGGTTCTAGGGAAAAATTAATGTCTTTAGGTACCGTAGCACCATCAAACTCCTTCAGACTCACAAGGAACTTGTCAAAAGTCCATAGATGCCCTTGCATAACTATCTTTTTTATTTTTCCTTTTCCTTTTGAAACTCAATTAAAAACTTATTCCAACCCACTTCTTTGAACATATTTACTTACCATATTTTCGTCACTATAGATCGAAAAGCTTCCTTGTTCACCTCATTTTCTACAAAACCAAAGCAATGAGACATCTCTTCCCTTTTTCTTCTGAATCCAAGAAAACTTCATCTGCAATCACTATTTCTTGTTTCTCTTCATCAGTAAGTTTTAGACCCTCATAAAGTTTAGAGAATTCATTCTCTATTGTCAGAACTCTACATACTACAGTCTTAGAGACTACACTTTTTGTCCTCAAGCAATATAGAGAGAGAAATCGCAGCCTCTCTGAAAAGGAGGGGATTGCTCTAGTTGGGTGGGCATATTATTTTCTTTAGATTTTAGTTTAAAATTTTAGTTCTTTTTTTATAGTAAATAATCTTAGGCTTGCACGGTGCACACGACTAGCTAATTTTACTAAATGGGGAATACTCTATATTATTAAGGTTTTTTTCTTGAGAAATATTCTACATAAAGAATTTAGCATAGCTTGAGCTATTACACAATAAATAAAACCTTAAAAGAGTGTCAATGTTAGCTCTTTGATCCTCTATCCTTTTACCTTAATTAAAACATTGATAGAGAGACTAAGGCTTAGTTTGGATAGTAAAGTCCTCACAAGTCATCTCATCTCATCTCATCTCAATATTCAAACACGATAAATATAAACACTTTTCCATTTTTAATTTTTAACATTTTCATCTAATCATTACAACTTTTTTAAACTTCAAAACAAAATAAAAATAATAATTCAACTTTTTCAAATCTCCAAATAAAATAATATTAAAAAATTATATTATAATAATATTTTTATTCAACTTTTTCTCTCTACTTTTCCAAAACCCCATAAAACATATTAACTCAAACATTTCGCTACTATTTACAAACTATTTCATTACTATTCATAGATCATCTCATTTCATCTCACTATACAAATGAAACATAAAACTCTTTATATGGTTTGTCCAAGTAACCTTGGTCATCAAGAGTCATAATTGATGGACTATATGGATCAAGATAATCTCAAGTTTTTATCCGAACTTGAAAGTACTGTCAGTGAGAAAGAGATATGCACATGAAACAAACCCTACAATATTTATTGTTATCCTGTGAACTTTTCAAGCACCCTTAAATACTCAATAAACGTCCATGAAGTACTTCCTGTATTGTCTCACTCGTACTCGATACCTTCAAGTTTTGGCCGGCTAAGATATCAACTACTTCATAGATCACCATCGTTAGATGGATATTGTTGTTCTGATCTGTACGTTTGAAGCGATAAAACTGTCTCCTCAACAACAAGCATAAAGAAACACTTAAATAGGGCATATAGTACTAATACTTGGTTATATAATTTGTAGTTTATAAGGAAGAAAGATATCTTGGAATTGATGTACCCCATATCATTCATCCACTTGAAGGTATGTCAGATAATAAAAGCCAATTGATTAGAGAGAATATTGCTAGCGATGATCGGTGCCAAATATGCTAGCTATTGATAAATCCTATTGTTGTTTTGTGAGAAGCTGATCAATGCAGAAAGCTCCTACTTCTAATAGAGTCAATCATAATCAACACCATATGGGTTTATTATAAGAAAATTTGTGACTTCAAGAACGTTACCATATGTACAATCTAGAGGGGACACATTTAAAAAGTACACATATTGATCATTATGGTCCAAATCATGATTACGCAATATTACTAGGCCTCTTACCGGAAAATCATGATCATATGAGATTCTCCAACATTTATTTGCATTTTTGAAAAATCTACAAGAATGTCAATAAATTCTGTAAGATCAACTTCATTCGTCTATTTTTCTCTGAGTTGAGGCCTTGATCAAATTCTTACACAGATGTTGTTTTAATTTTCTGGCCCTTGCATGGCATGAAGTATGATTATGAGTTAATGATCATATTGTTTACTAAAAATTGATTGACCAACCCGCCTTGCTTTGCAAGTTGCAACATAAAAGCTTTGTCCACGATTTGGGTAAGATATAGGTTTTGCTTATAAATGCTAGCTTATCTTATGAAGTTCAACTACCACCTAGGGCAAGATGTGGACATCGATGGAGAAAATCCCACATACACCCTCTATGATTCGAGAGTACAATACCTATTATTAGAGAAGGGATCTCATTCAATCAAGTTATAGGGAACAACCTTAATTTTTTGAGCATTTAGATGCTCGAATCTACTGGCTTCACTACAACATTTTGAGGATTATGCCATGGGTGAGAGTGGTCGGAAAAAACTACTTCTTAGTCGGAAAAAATCATTTCTCACCACTGTGTATTCGTGGGAGGTTGGTGGCATATAATAAGTGGGGAAAAATATTTTTTCCACCGACTATGTTTTTCATGGAAAATAATATGATTTTCCCACGAAAACATTTTTTGGAAATACGATTGTGGACTTGTGGAAAACGGCATTTAGATCTTTTCCCGTTTGGTCATTGAAATACCATTACCCACTCAGTTTCGTTGCCGCAAATTATGTATTTTCCACGATGTCCTTTCATGACAGATATCGTGGCAGAAAATATTTTGCAACTAAATGTTTTGGTTACCAAAACTAAATTGTAAGTGCAAAAGTGGTGCCTACTATATTTTTACCATTGTTCGAATTTTATAACCCCATCGTTTCCCACTATAATGTATGATCACTAATATATTATTAGTGACGACGAAAATGATCAGGTATTTGTATTATCCATGATCAGGATCGAGAGAGATGACCTGGTAAACTCTTTTTTCCCACTAAATGCAATCTTCAAATAACTTATTTTCTGCACAAATAGTTTTTGTGGGAATTTTTTATTACCCATGGATTCACAGTTGTGGCATATTCTGATTTCTTGCCACTTTATGTAATTGGAAATTACTATTTGTGATAATAACCAAATTGGCCAGAAAAACCTTTTTTCCATATATGATTGTAATGTGAAAAAATAACTGAGGGTGGAAACTATGCACCCCATAGTGTGGCTATTCAGTTATTCTTGCTGGTTTGTTTTAATGGCAAATGTTGGTTTACAGAATTGTACATTTTTTCCCACGAAATGGGAATATGGAAAAAGTCTCCAATTTCCACCTGTGCTGATTCTTTTGTTCATCTGAAAAGAAACCATCACCTATTTCCCACAATGCTACAAAATCCTGTAATTCCAACTCAGAATCCAAGTATTTCCCGCATAATTTAAATACCAAACATTCATACAGATATCACTTATGATTTACTTCCATACTAATCTAACAATATACTATTGGAATGCAAAAATTCATAAAGATCACTTCTACATGGACATGCAATCTCATGACAATGCTCTCATTAAATTTCCAACCATTGTACATATCTGATTGATTCTATCAAAATAATTCATCCAGAATTAGTTCAAGGCCATGGAGACCTACAGTTTCATTTACAACTTATATTCCAAGTACATGAGGGAATTCTAGCTGATTGGCAAATTTATGACTTTATAGGATGGGCTGAAGGACATATAGATGGATGACTAAGCATGTTTTTCATGCATTTCACCACTTTGTGCTTCAAAAATTCAGGTTAATGCTTGATGCTCCACACAGCTCTCCACTTATGTTTCCTGAAAATCCAAAAAAAAAAAATTGCCCACATGTAAAACAGTTTTTGCCTTAACTGTGCAATAGAATACATGACATGTAATGTATAGGTTCTACATATATGGATGTATCAGTTTCCCATATACATTATGAGGGCCTGCAATGTACTTTTGCCCATATTAAAAACACAGATTGTTTTTATTAATCTTGTACCTATAATTTTTCTGCAAAGGTTTTCATCTATATTTATAGCTGATCTCGTTTACAACTGCCCACAATAATCTAATCTACCATTACAGTTATGCTTTTGCAATATACTACAGTTGCAAAAGCTGAAGTATACAGTTTGCTATATCAAAATCCAAACACTTTGGATTTTTGCTGTATATCTCATGACATTACCCCAAAACACCAGCACCCAATCTGAATTAAAGTTATGATAAGTGTGCAGGAAAATTGGTCTATACTTACAACTTATCCTATTACTTCCCATCTACCATATCTTGTATAATTGGATATGAGAGTATAAACAAATATCCAACGTGTTTTGGCAACCAAAGTTCCCCTTCTCATCCCAAGGTTCACGAATAGAGATAACTAGAAAATAGTAATTACACATTACTTTAATTTCCCCACAACCCAACTCTGAAATTTTATGGGTTTCCTCCCCTTCCCCGCATGTTTTCTTCTCAATAGGAATTGAATACTAAATTTGTGTTACAAAACTATACACTTATACTAAAACTGTGTACTGTACCAAAATTCTAGGTTTGGATAATTATATACTTCATTATGGCACAATTCTACTGACGGAGCACCATTTTGTGGCCTAGGACAGTGGGTTTCCTAACTAGTCCAAAGGTGTTTATGAATGTGGGGTTCCTTAAAGCTTGCCCCACATTGTTTAAAAGATTGTAAACAATTTGCTCCTTCAATTATCTTGCTTTTTCTTCAATAATCTCCAATTATTAATACAGATATCATCTATTCAATTAAAAGTAAGCTTGTAATTACCTGGAATTTGAAACTGTGCTTCCCGCAGCCTGTTGCTCCTGCTCTACATTGTCATAACTATGTAGACTCTCAACTAAACTCCCAAAATAACTGCTAACCTATAATTGAGCATGTAAGTGAAGCCAATCAGCATATATATATATATATATATATCTGAAGTTTGTTATCACAACTTATGCAAAACAAAGCACAGAAATACAGATTACCTTTTGTACCATATCTGTGTCAGAACCCAACACTTGTATATAGACAAAATACCAACCAACATAGTAACTTCAACCCATCATTTTACCTGTCTTGTTACTAAACTATTAGATAGCCAGCCTAACTATTAATGCTAATGACCAATATGTTATACCTAGGGATGTCTATACGGATTTAGAATGTTACATATGTGTTCTAAACTCCCCAACAAAAATGTCAGCTAACACAAAAACTCCCCATCAGGTATGTCAGTGTTCCTATAGCTCATCAAGAACTTCTCATGCTCAGAAAAATTCCTCCTCAATTCTGCAATATCAGCCATCATTCCATCTAATTTGCTCTTGTACATTTCCGCATCGCTCTTGTTCCGCTGATTCTCCTCCGAGAGACGAATAAATGCTCTACTCTTCTGAATTGAAGGAGAGGGTTCCGGAATCACCATGTGGCCCAACCCAGATGTGTAACCAGATTTTTTGCCCAACACTTCTTTGAAGATGGTCTCAGCTGCTTCTTCAACATCCTATTCGGACTCTTTTTCAGCTAACCTCTCCATCATTAGATTCTGAAATTGCATGGTAAAACCAAAATTTATTATTATTCTATAAACATATAAATGCTTAACCAACAATATAAATTAAATTAAATGTTATACACTCTCTTACATAATTGTGTTCAGTTGTTTCATTTACAAATTTCCCCTTCCGTGTAGACCAGTGTGTTTCCTTATAGAATGCAACCATATTTGGAGCTGTTGATCACTGAAAAATGTCAAATTGATGTAAAGTTATTCTAGATTTTACCTCAGTTGGAAATTAATGTCTATACCCCCTACTATCACATACCTTCTCCTCCAATATCCGTATAAAGGATTTCCGCCCCCCGGTATGAGCAACCTTCAGTTTTTGCCTATTTGAAATGTTCCTTTTGGACTTCTCCTGCATTTGGGTGTAAGAAATTAATGCCCTTTTAGTTTTTGTGATTTGCAGCTTGCTTTAAGCTTAAGGAAGGCAATACTATACAAATACAGGAATAAACCCTTATTGTTTTTAACCAACAACAAACTATGTACACATGGAAATATTTAGGAATTTCAATTACTCAATTAGTAAACAGTTCTGAAAGTTAAACAAGTAAATTAATTACCTTGAATGTTGCACTTGCCCACCTTTCACATAATTTTCCCCATACTTGTTTCTCCACCTTGTCCGTCCCACCACGTAGGACCTCTTCATGTGATGCATATTTGTTACCCGTGATCTAAACCATGATGGGAACTGACTCTGGTGCCTTTTGTCGATGTTATCAGGGTCCTCTTCTTTCAGCTTGTTATAGTGCTCCCTGTTAATAGGAGGGGAAAGGTTACAAGGCTTCCATGCATATTATATATAAATAAATGATGAAGTTCATAATAAAGCATGATGTACTTACTCAATGTATTGATCAACCTCGTGGCAATTATTAAGTACATACCATCCGGCCTTGACCATTAGTGGGTCTGCTAATTTGTGTGAGTAAGCTGTCCCCAATGGTCTAACCTTTTGTGAGAAAACACATAAACTTGCATGAGGTCCTGTCTCAACCGAACCAATTTGTACATCAATATTGCATTCCTCTCGATTATATTTCGTTTCTATATCATGGAGGTACATAGAGCAAAATGTAAGGCACTCTAGATGCACATATGCCTCAGCAATTGACCCTTCAGGACGGGCTCTGTTGCGGACATACCGCTTGAACTTCCCTAAATACCTCTCAAAGGGATACATCCATCTGTATTGGACGGGTCCTGCCAGTAGCGCCTCCTCTGGCAAATGAATAGAAAGGTGCAGCATGATATCAAAAAAAGCTGGAGGGAATATCATTTCTAGTTTGCAAAGAATGATGGGAATATTAGCTTTAAGACGATCCAATACAGATATGTTCAAAGTCCGGGCACATAACTCTTTGAAGAACCCACTCAACTCTATCAGGGCTTGACGCACATCGGCCCGTAAGAACCCACCAATCACAACCGGCAGCAGTGCTTGCAAAAAGACATGACAGTCATGGCTCTTCATTCCACTGATCTTTCTGTCACTAGCATTGACACACCAGGCAATATTCGAGGCAAAACCATCAGGGAATTTAACTTTTGACAACCATGCACAAAAAGCCTTTCGCTCTACTAAATTTAACATGTAACAACCAAGGGCCATAGTGACACGATCACCATCATGTTGTAAGTGTAATTCTTTCCTAATGCCAAGGTTTGCCAAATCCCTACGTGCATTAGCAGAGTCCTTAGTTTTCCCTTCAATATTCAACAATGTTCCCAACACGTTATCGCATATGTTTTTCTCAATATGCATAACATCCAGGTTATGTCTCAAACCCAAGGATAACCAGTAGGGAAGTTCAAAAAATATGGATTTTTTGGTCCAATTTAGATGATTGGGTGTTCGTTTCCTCTTCGAATTAGACTTACCAAACTCAACATGTGACAATAGATTTAGTTGTTCTAGCAAAACCTCGCCATCGGCCCGTGATGGTTGGAGTCTGTGCTCTTCAAACCCATTAAAACTACCTTTTTTGCGTCTCCAAGTGTGACCGACAGGCAACCATCGTCGATGACCCATGTAGCAATGCTTGCGGCCATATACCAACCATTATGAATTGGTGTCCGATGTACAATAGGGGCATGCCATCTTGCCTTTTGTGCTCCACCCAGAAAGATTGGTGTATGCGGGGAAGTCATTTATAGTCCAAAGTAGCGCTGCATGCAACGTAAAGTTTTGCCCACTGAACGCATCATAGGTACGAATACCCTCTTCCCATAACTCCTTTAACTCATCGAGAAGAGGACGTAAAAACACATCAATATCATTACCTGGTGACTTAGGGCCAGGGATTAGCAATGACAACATGGTGTATGGATCTTTCATGCATGACCAAGGAGGCAAGTTGTAAGGGACAAGCAGTACGGGCCAAATGTTGTATGGTCTACTCATGTTATTGAAAGGGTTAAACCCATCACTGGCCAAACCAAGCCTAACATTTCGAGGATCTTTGGAGAACATCTGATGCTTGCTATCAAAGTCCTTCCAAACCATTGAATCTGATGGATGTCGCATGCATGTCGGGTCGTCAACACGTCCTTCAACATGCCATCTCATGGCCTGGGCTGTCTTCTTTGATATATATAGCCTCTGCAAGCGTGGCTTTAGGGGAAAGTATCGGAGAATTTTTTTCGGTACCCTTCGTTGCTCAGTTGTGCTTTGCTCCCACCTAGATGCTTTACATTTAGGGCATTCATTGTAGGAGGCATTTTCCTTCCAAAACAAAGCACAATCATTTGGGCACACATGTATCTTTTCATAACTAAACCCCAAGCCACGCTCCAAGCGACGGGCATCAGCATATGAGTCAGGGAATAGAGCATCCGGAAAAGCCTCTTGCAAAAGTTTTATAACCATGTCGAACGACTTCACAGTCCAACTACCAATGCTCTTGATGTGAAGCAGCTTGACGATGAATGACAACTTTGAGAACTGCTTACATGAAGGATAAAGTGGCCGTCGTGCATCAGCTACCAACTCCTCAAAAGTAAAGTTTGTGTTTGTATTAGAGGTGGATGTATGATCATCTGCGTTTACATCTCCGTCATTTTGCCTATGATTTCCCATAAATGAGCCATGACGAACATCAGGTAACATCTCGTCCAGATCATCTGCATAGTCACTGTAATCCGCTGCCTCATCTTCTTCATCATCAGAAAAAGGAGTAGAAAGGAAAGGATCATCTTCTCCATGGAATATCCATGACTGATAAGTTGGATCAATCCCTCTAAAGAACAAATGATCTTCGACTATACGAATGGAGTGGAAAGCTCTATTCCGACATCTTGTACATGGACACCTAATCTGATCAGTGCTAGGAGTGTGGGCTATGGCCATAGCGAGGTGACTCACTCAAAAATGAGTAGCATTAATGCTATCCCAAGTGTAGGAGGATGTCGTGTAATAATAAGAAATAAATTCCTAGATCGTCTCCTCAGGGAAAATTTACTCAAAATTTAAACTCGTTGAAAAATTGTGAAAAACTTCACAAAGAAAAAAAAATAAATAGTATGTGCAATGGATGGAAATTTTACTAGTCATGGACTAGATTCATGTTTTTAGATTTGTTTGTCGGATTTGAATGCAGCGATGAAAAGTAAGGAATGAAAATGCATGAAACTAAATTAAAATTGCTGAAATTAATAGACTGAAATTTAAAAGAACAAGAAAAATAAATGACATTAATTTAAATAATAGGAATTAAAGATGCAAGAAAATAAATGACATTAACCTAAATAGAGGAATTACAAGTGCGAGAAAAATAAATGATAGTAATTTAAATAGACAGAAATTAAATGTGCACGGAAAATATAAGACATTAAACTGAAATTAAATAAAAACAGGAATTGTAAGGAATAAACTTGATGTTTGGAAATGGAGACTGCGTTCTCCAATCCAAAAATCTGAACTTCCAGATAAAATGATTTCTCAAATAAAATAAACGCTCTAAATAAAATGCATCCTAAAAGAAATTGAACTCTCAATTAAATTAAAATTTCAAATAAATTACACACTCAAATTGAAGTTGAGCTCTAAATAAAATAAACACTAAAAGAAATTATTTCCTAGATGAATACAAAGAAAGCTTGCTTTAACATGGAAAGAAAACTTGCTTCCTTAAGTTTCAAATTAAAGCTGTAAAATAAACTGATGCTGAATGAAAACTAAAACAGAAGCATGAAACTGAAAAATGAATTAAAATGAACAACAACTGCCGAATGAAATGAGAATGAAACTGAAAAATGAAAGCTAAGTTTTAAAGTTCTGTCTTCTCTCCTTCGTCTCCACTGCCTTGATGCCCTTTCTCTTCTGAGCTCTCTCCTATTTATAGGAGAGAGCATCCTACCATTTCTCAAGAGTGGGTGGCCTAACTTGGGAGTGGGTGGCCTAACTTTGAAGTGGGTGGCCTAACTTTGAAGAATGGTGGAGTGGGTGGCCTAACTTGGGAGTGGGTGGCCTAACTTTGAAGAATGGTGGAGTGGGTGGCCTAACTTGGGAGTGGGTGGCCTAACTTTGGAGTGGGTGGCCTTTCTATCTTTCTGCATGTGCTGATTTTCTGCTTGCTCCCTTGAGTTCCAGCCGTGAGTTCCATTCTCTTTTAGTATTTTCATAAATGCCCTGCAGTACATAAAAAATGTATTTCTTTCAAAGGCAAATATAGAACTTTATGTATATAAAATATTGACATCAATTAATTTGCATTCAATATTAGAATTTGATGCATAATTAAGTGTTCAATCTTTATTTGATAAAATAAATCACCCATTTAAACAACTTAATTATGCAATTCTAACCTTTTATCACGAGGAATTGTCTAACACCTTCTTCATACGCACGGGAATGCAATCTATCATTAATATGCATCCATGCCTTATCCATCTTATGCAGCTGACCAAGTAGTAGAAAAGAGTTTGTTAGGATATCTACAAATGGATGTGCTAAAATAGGTAACAAAACTTTTTATAGTTACACCATCATACTCCGCCTGCAAATTTTTTGCACTAAACAAGTTGGAGCTAAATATCTAACATTCACCTCACAAATATACATCAAGCAATTTTCAGTACAGTTCTTAAGAGAAAAGAACTTCCTATGTGTAGATTAGGCGGGACAGCATTGTCGGAAGGAAACAACGAAGAATGGAAGATACCGTAAAAAACAAGATAGAAGGATCCATAATCTGCATGCTGTTGTGTGGGCCATGGAGGTTCAGATTTGATATTATCGTCATATGTGTTAGACTCTAGAGTATCTGTAAATTATAAACACGTAAATTGCCAATTACTACATGTCTATATGGTTGGTGGCTTATCACTCACAAGTTAAGTAAAAGGTCAATTGTGTAACATTGGCGCAACCTGTTGATAACTATATAGTCATCAACCAGGTTGGTAAGGTCATTAAGTGGTAGAACTGATCTGTGTTGGAGCTAACCTTTCTTTTAGAAAAATACTATTAGTTAACATAGCTTGAACTAAATAATAACTATATATTGCCTAACAATCTGAAATTTCAAATATTAAAATGGACAAGTAGCAGTAAGAAATGGGTTGGGAGGTCAAAGTGCAAGAAAATAGATTTATGGGTTACGGTGTAAGTGAAATTTGTAACCAATTTACTGGGTGGCAGTGCGTTGGTGTTCGTTAACATCATTTCAGTAATAAGTGGGTACGTAAATGTTAACTCAGATTTGATTTTTACTAGGTACATGGTGCGAACATGTAAATGAAGTAATATTCAGCAAAGGAACAAGATCATTGACCCCAGCATGAAAGTTGATAAATTTTTTGACATGTAAAAGCCTTTTACATCCGGAGAAGGCTGCACAGAAATAAGGTTGCATAGAATGTTGGCAGTGTATAACTGTTTGTTCTAATTGTGAGTTTTGGGTGAGTCAAGTAAAAAGATAAACTGGAGATTATCAGTGTATAGGGAAACTTGCGTGGAATTTTTTGTCTGGTGGAAACTGTCAGATTATCTACTTAATAAAATGCACAAAAGCTGAACCATCCAACAGTTGAACCATCCAACAAGTTTCCCATTAATAAATCAATGCATATGAATAGATGAATGCTCCATAATTATGCATAGGCAAATGGTTTAAATTAAAGACGTGGCAAAAAGTTGTGTGATATAGTATGGTTTCACAATCTATATCATTTTTTAATCTATTATGGAAAAAGCCGACTTTGAACATGTACAGGTTGGGATAGTATTAATTATACCTGTATTAGTTTGAAGATCTACTGAGGTTTCCTTAAAATTTGCATCTATAAATCAATGCTAGGATACTTGGATAGTGGAATTATACATTAAAGTTAAACAAAAAAGGTTGATAAGCTGAATTTAACCTCTAAGACCAAGGAAGTGTGCAGAGAGGACAACTTAACACTACTGCACATAGTCAAGCCAACAATATTGATGCTAATGTCAAAAATTGAAGGATTTATTAGGATATCTTCTCTAGAGAGGAGATCTGCATACATTAATTATATTGGATAATAATTAATGTCTTTCTTGGGAGCATAATTAAGGGAACTGCATTTCAACAACTAGATAATTACATCCACCAGTTGGCAAATGAGTATGTCCCTATTTATGTAATGTATATTCACGTACAGTATTTACTGTATATTAACAATCGATAGAGTTCTCCATTCCTTATTAAAAAAAGTAATTAACCGCAATTCAGTAGCCCCACTTTTTACAAAGGCTCAATGAAACTTCATGGTAATATAATAAGTCATGGGGGATTGGTTTTGAAGAGCTGTTTTTTATGGAATTTGTCATGTGATCTACTGCAATGGGGTAGGTCTGACCATGCTTATCAGTCGGTGGGTTCCACCTCAAGTGGGTCTTGTGGTTTTATTTCATGATTTCAATATCTATCAAAACACAATAAAGCACAGGTTTGGATAACTAGAGTAAGTTTATTAAAACAGCTAACTGTGCAATAAATCAAACCAAGTCTCTAATATTAAATATGATTCAGGAAAAACCATATACATAGGCCAATTTCATGCTGAATAAGATGCTTTGTGAAATATTAAATGGAATCACCATATAAACCATCTGGTTGAACAATAAATGAAAAAAAAAGGCATCATCCAGATTTTGGTAAACAGTTATAAACGAACTACCATGTCTTCACTTATTATGGTAGAAAGGCATCAAATTATATACAACAGTTTAAAACCAACCAGAAACAGATCAAATAGTATGGTATATAAATTCCATGATGGATATGCAAATCAAGTCATCTGATAAGTGCAAAACAAAGAAACAAGTAATACTTAATAAAAAATATACTTACAAAGTTGAATGCAAGAAATGCTTAACCAACGAAGCCCCCCACCCAAAACCTGAAAAGAAAACACAAAAAAAAAGAAGTTGAATTACCTCAAGGATTTTAAAACTTCAAGTTAACTTAATCTTAATAATAAGATTAAGCATATATAAAACAGTAACACATGTAAAACGCCACAAAACAGTAGGCGAAAGGTTGAATACTCTGAATTGATGGGTATAAAATCACCCATCAAAAGAGATAAAAGTAGGTATGCATAAACATATATGATTCAGGGCAAAACAGTCATTTGTGTGGTCACCATATTATCAGGAAATTCATAGGGTCAATAATTTGATGTTGCCTAATAACAACTGCCCAGAACAACCTACCATCCAAATATTACTAAAAAATCATAGTGGAAATAATATTTTATATGCCTACAGTTGTCGGTTACGTACCGGTGCATGAGTTTGCTATGATAAATATTAATGGGATATCACAAACACTTAGAAAATAGCATGGCCATCAAGCCTGTCCTATAATTTACGACATATATAAAAACCCAAATTCTAATCTCTGTAGTGTATTTTTATACAGCACAAACACCTGAATACAATTTAAACATGTTATCACCAGTAGCTAGCTAGAATCATGTGGTTTATTAATCTTATAAAAAACTACTTTAAGCTAAGCTGTGTGAAATAATGAACCTCTAATAGTGAACATAAAACAAATTAAATATGATGTTAGTTCTAAATGTATACAATAATCATGCAGGCCAACAATCAGAAGAAGTTGTACATTCTAGACTAGCATGATCTATTTTAACCTTATGTGAGAAAAAACAGAGAGACTTAAATGCATCCAGATTGTATGGATCACTTCACCCAGCATCTATCTTACCCCTGAGGGCACAAACAGACTATATTGGCAAGGTTAACTAACTCGGCCAATAATGGATGGAAAGCCACAATTAAAAAACAGGAATAAAATTTTGTTGCAATGCTACCGGTGTTTGGATGTGGAGGCTTGCCAAAGCTCATGTCACTAGCCCATGACTCCGGTTAGCACCAACTTGTTACTCATTGGTATAATTTTCCACCTAACCCAAGCTTGTTATATGGGAAAATGCCATACTTAGAAATCTATCCATTAACTAAAACAGTAGTTAATTTGGACCAAGCTTATAAAAATATAAGCTTCGAGTAATTTTTGTTCAACAAATTGTGCTATAAAGTAGGAAAAAAAAATGCACTTAAACATCCTAACTACTAACATGCCCTCATTCTTTTATCTGCTGACTTTCAGGCTAAGAACTCATGTGATGCACAGTTGTTGCCCATAATTGCAACAAATAGACAACTGGGTGTGATGCACCCAATCTACAGACTATTGCACACAGAATTTTCAGTACTAACTATGGAGATTAATGCTTGTTGCTCGAATTGCAGTGATCAATGCAGGAGTTATGTTTGAGAGCTCATTATCACTTTGTGTATTCGAAGGAGCTTAGCTCTGTCGCTTATGACCGACAATGACAATTCAACCTTGAGGCACTACCATTCCTTTTAATTAACAGAATATTTGGGATTTACCTTTCCTTATTCAAGTTTAATATGTGTAATCAAAAGGAATACCATGTATTGTCAAATTTAATAATCTTGATAATTGATATGTTATATATCTCCAAATATATATAACAAATTTATTGATATCACTACTTCCTAGGGGAGTTGCTGTTGAGGATCCAACTCCTTCTCATGGCCTAAAGCTGGCTAATGAGGACTACACGTCGATGGGCTATAAACCCTGGTTTGCAAATCTTGATTCTCAGTAAAAATTAGATTACACAGATTTGTGAGCTCAACATTATTTTCCAAAAGAGACAGAAAGGTTGCACACTTTATTCAAAGCCTAACACATGATTACACAAACACACCACTAATAAATATAGAAAACGAAGGGCGAATAGATAGAGGCTTACCGTGGCAAACGACAGGGAGAGCGGACAAACCCACTGCGGCTAGCGGAGGTGGTTCTGGAGGTTAGGGCAATTTCGTGGGAGAAAGCCCACGAAATGGCTGACTCGGATTGCCTCGGCGAGGGGGTTTGGGGCAGCGTCTCAACTGGGAGCAAGGAAGAAGGGGAGATACGGGGTCCAATTTAGAGGAGGGAATGGTGTACAAATTAATGGTTGAAAGTTGCCCTTGCGGGAGCGGGAGGGGGAGGGGGAGGGGGGCGGGGGCTGGGGAAGAAAGGAAATTAGAAGAAAGGAAAAGAAAAGGGGGAGAAGTATCGCGGGAACAATCGGGTATATTTCTTTCTTTTTCCGGCAGTTACTAGTCATGGGAAAAGATCAAACATCTCGTGGCAAAAAACAGTTACTCACGGCATTGTGTAACAACATCCATGTGGGTTAATGCGATGGTAAACATTTGGTGGGAAATACGAGTTCATATGTGGCTAAAAGTTTTACGCCATGAAGGCCATTAATTTTAGAGGATTTATTTCCCATAAACAGTAATTGGTAGCCATAATTAAAAAAGCTCGTGGAAAAAAATATATTTGCAAGGTAAAGAATTTTCACCACTATGATCTCATGGCAAAATGTGAGCTTTCCTTCCACGAAAAAATTTGGTGTAAATAGAAGACAATTTGCCCCCAGATTACGTCGTGGAAAAAGAATTCGTGGCAAAAAGCCGATTTTGTTGTAGTGCTTACAATAAATCGAATCTACCGACTTACAATAAAAGGAATTCTACGAATTGATTATTAAATTAATTTGTAAAGAGATGTTGTAACTCTGTTTTAAATTTGTATGTTGTATGTATGTATCTCTCTTAAAATTGTAAAAAATATTTGAAGTAGAAAATTGTAAAAAATTTCCAAACTCTGAAATCGCTAATATGCAATTAGAGCTCATAGCTAGCTAGTCATAGCCTCATCTTAGAATAAAAAAGAAAGACAACTATATATGAAACAGCCTTGATGAATGATGCAACTTTACTACAGCTAGCTCAAATGACTCACACCTTCCCTTCATGTCATATAATTGAGATTCCCCACAACCAAAGTAGACCATTTAATAACAAGCTTAATTAAACGTTAAACCCACCATGCCAGTTGACCTACATCAAGCATGCATGTCGTCCATGCAGAAGAAAAGGACCTTTATTTCCATCATTAATACTTTCAAAAAGAAGAAACTTTTAATGTTGCATGTTCCTTGATACTTTTCCACACTCTCCAGCTCAATTATGGACCTATGGTCCTTGCCAACATCATTGAGGAGGAGGGTGACATAGATATTGTAACAAGTAAGATTATCATGTGAAGGGATGAGGAGTCCCATGATTAAGTCTGAACAGCAACCACAGCTCACAAAGCAATTGCTATGACAATAAGTGCTCCTAAGATCAAACCCATTCATTTGGCATCTTCCTAATTCATATATCAAATCCAGCTTGACCCACATATTAAATCAACCAGAAATGACAAATATTTTTACCTAATATGTATTATTAAAGACAAAAGTTTTTAGTGGATACCATTTTTGTCATTGTTTTTCTCTGATGTCTGGTTAGCTTTCATGCAGGATACCAGCAGTTTTGGTGGGGCAACTAGTGAAAGTACCAAACCATCCCGATTACGTACAGTCACCTCAGTTACATGATTTGAAGTGATTTTTTCCCGTAAATAATTGGTACAAAGTCATGTCAATCAATGTAATTGAAGATGACTAATATGCAGAATAAAACGTAAAATTAATCTTAAAAGTCGTAATCATATCTCGAGCCCGTCATGCTTAACATGCATATATATTATTCAAGGTTATATTGCAAGAAGCATGATGATTTTGAGTACTAAAGTTTAGGTTGGCGTACAAATAAACCTAAACCAGTAATATTATATCTCCCTCACATGTCAATTCAATAAGGTAAAAAATGTATCACTTTCTATCCAAATATGATATATACTGAATTTTCAGGAACGATCTAGTTCTAAATTTAAAATTTTAAGTTAAACTCGAAAGAGAAATAATATTTATAATTTTAAGATGCATAAGTCTTTTGCACTCTCTTTATATAATTATGAGACTCACATAAAAATTTTATTTTATTTGATGAAACCTACTTTTTATCGAGTAAAATGATATACTTACAACTTTTTTTATTAAGTGAAATATAAATTTTTTTCTTCCTCCATAATAACTGCATTTTCAACAGCACAAGGATATGAAAAAAATGATGTGCGGTGTCTGTGGGGTGGTCATTATTAAGGAATTATTATGCAACTTTTCATAATGAGTAACACAGGTAATGTACACCCATTGTTGACCAAGCTGATGGGGCCCATTCAAAAGGTGAGAATTGAGGAGCCCACACCAACTCACCCCCTGGATTTCATGAGGCCAGCAAGATCCTTTTATCTTTTTTCTTGACAAGCTGGTCAGTGAGGGTGAGGAGGAAAGGAAAAGCAAGGGGGGGTTCCACTTCCACCAGTGGTGCATGGGAGTTGGATGCGCCGTGTTTCCAGCGTCGTGGCTTTCCAAACAAGGATCCTACCTGCATGAATGACTGACTTCAAAGAGTTTTTGGGTCTTCTTGATTATTTTAATACATATATGCATTTAATATTCTCCAGTTTCTTTCCATGGTTTATTATCTAAATCCAAACCCAAATTCTGTGCAATCAACGCCCACCCAGAATACCCCATTTATCTATTTGGAGCAGTTGGCAATGCCATTGTAGCACCCTCCTGGTGTCCACCTCACACACACAAATTCAACCTCATATTCAACCCCCTAGTTGACTGCCAAGTGTCACCAACCCATTTCCAAGAGGACTGACTTCTTACTCTTCCTGACCTCCAAAGAAACCAAGAAAGCTGGCCTCTGATCAACCAACCCATCTTTGGTGCCTGGCCTATTTATTTACCTACAAAAGGTAAACTCTGAACAAATACAAACCTTAGACCGAGTTGTTGAGCACAGACTCTGCCGAAGACTGCAACTTTTTAGCATTTTTTCCTCTCTCCATTTTTCGTGCTCTCTCGCACCAAGCCTATAGCCCTATTTTTTTTTTTTTTGTTATACTCCCATTTGTCTCCAATGCTTAAACTCCTCAATGGCAAGTTCCGCCGCCTCTTCTGTCGCCTCCGCTGGCCCGTTCGCCGCCGGACCAAGTCCAAGATTCAGGTAAAAAAGTTCGGGAAAACGAATTCCAAATCTCAACACGATGCAAACCAAGAACCGAGCGTTAATGGGTCGGCAGCGGTTCATCCTAATGGAGAATTGGGTGGTCTAAAATCGATACGGATAGCCACTTTTAATGCTGCCCTGTTCTCCATGGCACCTGCAGTTCCTGAGACCGAGAAGACCGCAAGTTTTGGCAATGAAAACGGAGATATAATGAAGGTCAGACGGTCTTTGGACGTGAATTTTCGAGCAAAGTCTGCGAATGATCGTCCCAAAAGTATTCTAAAGCAATCTCCACTGCATCCAAATTCTATGAATGGCACAGACACTCATTCAACCCAGCAAAACTTTAGAAAATCCAAGTTACGCGTGTCGATAAATCTGCCCGATAACGAGATTTCTTTATTGCGGACTAGACAAATGAGCTTCGATGAGAGGGAAGGTTCTTCTTCTGCTACCGCTGCTTCGAGTAGCACAATAAGTAGAATTCTGAGAGGGAAAACTCCATTAAGATCTACTGCGAGCTTCTCAACGAGTATGGTAAATGGTATAGATGTCGAGGGCTATAGAAGCAGTAGGAGTGTGCTCGAAGTGCTGAGAGAATTGGATGCCGATATACTGGCTCTGCAAGATGTGAAGGCAGAGGAAGAAAAGGCCATGAAACCTCTGTCAGATTTGGCTGGTGCTTTGGGAATGAACTATGTGTTTGCAGAGAGCTGGGCGCCGGAGTACGGCAACGCCATCTTGTCTAGGTGGCCGATTAGCCGGTGGAAAGTACAGAAGATCTTTGATGATTCTGATTTCAGGTCAGTATTATTTTCTTTCCCCATCTTCATTCAACCCATTTTGGAATTTTATTCACTCCTGTTTTTCTTTTTTGAGAATTTTCTCTGTTTTTGTACTGATTACCCAGATTTAAATGCACACCTGTATGCTAGGAGAATCTCAGAATTATATGCTGCTTTCAATTCTTGACAAACAAAAGCGGTGCATTTAAAGGCACATCTGTGTTGATTCCATAACAAAGATGACAGGATTACTATTTTCCATAGAAAAGTTACCCATTTTTCCAAACCCTTTCTTATAGAATTATGGGAATTTTCAGTATCAAAACTTCATTTCCCCAAAGGTATGTATTTTTCAGAATTATAGGATTATAACGGTGATAAGAACTTAAGGAGAAGAAGAATTATTGATGCAGTAGTTTTTAGATAATTAATTTTTAATGTACATATAAGCCTGAAACTCCAACAACTTGTTTTATTTTATGTACGAACAGCTCTGACACATTGGCGATCCTGTCAGAATCCCAGCTACAGCTGTAGTATGCAAGGATGCCAAAACTGGAGACTATTCCTCAGTTTTTCTAAATTCTCATCAGTTTTCTTTTCTAGACGGGCCGCTTTCTAGATGATAATCTAAGTTGCTTCCAAAACTCATAGCTAACTATTCAAGGTCACCAACTCTGGATTAGTAAAGGATGGGAAGCTTCATATATATATATATATAAGTAAAGGATCAGAAGCCGAACCTATTTGGCAAAATCCAGAAAAAATCTACATACAAATGGTTAGTAATAAATGATACTACTTTAAACTCTCTAGTGTGTGTATTATTATTTTTTTTCTTTTTTTTCTTTTTTAAATGATATTTGCAATCTAAATGTGCGAGTCCCACACACTTTCTTTAAAAAAAAAAATTGGGTAAATCTGTAACCCACATGAAAAATTACTTTTTAATGGTGGGCTTAACTTTTTTTTAGAAAAAGTGTGCGGGACTTGCATATTTTAAGACTATCTAGTATTACTTATTCTTCTTTTTTTAATTGAGAAATGCATTGCTAATCTGACAAATCCCTTGGACTTTTCCAAATCAGTTCTGATGTTTTTCTAGGTTGATTCTGAATTGAAATTGTAAGAATGACATATGGTGCTAAATTCAAAATTATTTATCATGTTTGAGATTGTCTGAGCATTTCTTCCATTGGCTGGGGGATCCCATCCAATTCCATAACTGGAACTGAAAGGATATTGCATCAATAAATCAAATTCCTAAGCTTTAACATATAATCATACCTCTTTATTTGTGGAAAAAGTTGAGATAATGACAAATACCCCATCTTTACCTTTTGTCAACATGACTGAGAGACCCCAGATGCCATTTTTCTCTGCTACTTTCTGGCATTAGAATCTGATTGATTTAAACAGAAAATGAAGTATCCGCAGCAAGAAAATTAAAATATGGATGTTAGGTAAGTTGCACATTGGTATGACTGCAATGTCGGTAGGCTCTGCTATTAAATTATTAACATGATTGAGAAATACGAGGGATGCCAATCCTCCTATTTCTTTAAAATGCAGCATTCCCTGAAGGTTTCAATTTTACTATTATTAGTCTTAACTCTTTCCAAAGACAAAATAATAGTTAGAAGGCCCTTGAATCTTCTTTCTGTTGGCTGTGACACAATTATTGATGAAGAAGAAAAAGAAAAGAAAACGACTTATACAAGTAGCTTTCGTTGGTTGTTGACAATAGAACAGAAAAATAATGAAAACAGAAAGTTGATTATGGAACTCAACTCCCTTGGTGTTTTCTGTACATGACAGGAATGTTCTGAAGGCCACGATTAATGTACCAAACATGGGAGAAGTCAACTTCAACTGCACTCTTCTTGATAATCTTGATGAGAATTGGCGGATGAAGCAGGTAAATGCCATAATCCAGTCTAGTGATGAGCCTCACATTTTAGCTGGAGGTATCAATTCACTCGATGAAACAGATTACTCCCCAGAAAGATGGACTGACATTGTGAAGGTAAATGTAACATGACCACCTTTATCATAGGTTATATACTACACTTTCATCCCACTTCTATCCTATTATTTTGTAACCACCCATAAACTTTAAATTGATGCGTGTTTTTCCAAATAAATAAATAAATGGTTGATCGAAAATGCCACATAAACATGCATAGTGGGATAAAAGTATGATGTCACGAGTGTAGTATATATATAACAAGAATAGAAAACTATAGTGCATGGTATCACAGTAACCTAACTGATAAACTAAATTTATTTTCATCTATGGATTCATGTGGTGCAGTATCATGAGGAGATTGGAAAGCCAACACCAAAGGTGGAAGTGATGAAATTTTTGAAGAGTAAACAGTACTCAGATTCTAAGGAATTTGCAGGAGAATGTGAGTCAGTGGTCATGATTGCCAAAGGCCAAAGTACGAAATGATCTGTCACCTGATATTCTTTTGGCCAATAATAGTCTAGAAATGGATTTCTTTTACCCTAGTATTCATGATCATTAACGCCTAGCTCGCTGGAGCTAATGATCTATGTACATGCGTGCATGCAGGTGTGCAGGGAACATGCAAGTATGGAACTCGGGTAGATTACGTATTGGCATCCCCAAATTCACCCTACAAGTTTGTTCCAGGATCATATTCAGTCTTTTCTTCCAAAGGAACATCTGATCATCACATAGTCAAAGTCGATTTAGTGAAAGAAATTACCAGTGCTACTACTGCTGAAGATCAAAATGCCACCAGAAAGCAGCGGCGACAACCAAAGCAGAAAGTTGTAAAGATAGCAGCGCAGTCTTCTCCATCACATGGTATGTGGAAAACACAGACATTAAGATCAGAAAGATATTGACTTTTTTTTTTTTTATAATATTTTTTGGTCTTTTTTCAGTTATAATGTGGTTTGATCTGTGTGTGGGACGAAGGGGGCTGAAGGGTTAATTTGGACCTGTTTTTCTTCTCCTATATATGATTTGTAAATAATTTAACACTGTCATTACTTGTACGTGTAGGAAGATACAAGGATATAAACAACATTTGGTGTAAGTAATCTAAACACAATTTTATCGATTAATAATTATAAGAAATTTATAAATATAGAGGAAATATGACAAAAATCAGTTATATAAGCTGAAAAGAAAGGTTGAATGCATGTCTCAAACTCTTAAAATTACCTTAAAACTTAAATGATCAAATTCTAGGCATTTAACCAAAGAATGTATAACATGCAGCACCAACACTTCCGCTTCAAAAATTGTTATAGATTCGAAATTTATATATGCCACGGATATAGATATATGGCTTTGAAATGAATTTATCAGCCAACCCAAATGCATTGCAAAATTAAATTCGTGAGACCGAACGATGGATGTAGGAAATTCTATATATGTTGGGAAGCCAACTACTTTATGTAGTATTTTTATAGAATCATTTTGCTAAAAATAACTTTCATTTTGAATGTGCAAATTTTCTAGTTGGTAATAGACATGTAAAAAAGACTCCAAAAACACAACTTAGCATCTCCTTCATATATAGTAATCATAGAATAAAATCCAATTATTATCATCTTTAGAATGAAGATATCCAAAGGGAGAGTATCTTGGGTTCTCTCATCTAAGAGCATTGGCAATGTTCTAGCCATTACCAAAGTCAAAATTTGGCTAAAACTAGAGCTTTTGGCTAAACTCAAAGCAAATCAAGATATATGTCCACATTGGACTATCTATTCTAAAGTTAAAATAATAACATAATGTTATGCATTTTAATTATTTTTTTCCATATGTTGCAAATACACTCCAATGTTAATTAATGTTCATATTTCGTAAAATGGACATTAATTTATCTTATCTAAAACTACTATTGAAAATTTTGGAATTGTCTTCATAATCCTGTCCAATACATGCACAAAATTGTTCAATGGAGTTTTTATATAAGATTATATCTAAATTGTCCAACTGTGGTTTCCACATTGGATTTCTTGAAAAAATCTGAAGACAATTCCATTGAACATTGTGAAAATTAAAAATTGTTCAATTCATACATGCCAAGAGTTTTCGCACAAAAACTGTCATCATGTGTTTTAGCAACAGAAACTGGAAAAATCTAAAAATTGTTCTTTACCTCTTCACACAACAAAAATGTCAAGAGTTTCAACAACCATGATGGGCATGCTAAGCTAATACAAAACTGTGCAGTTATTCCAATCCAATTCATACACACTATTTCCAAACTTAGTGCAAATATAAAACTTAATATTAGAATACAAACCATATATGTTGATATCGTGTTTCGCAACTTGGTCAACTCCATGGTCTCGCCACTATCACTTGCAAGACTCAAAGAGATGAGAGCTTGGGGTGGTGAGGGACACCTTCAATGCTTAAGTTAGATTTGTCTCTCTATGCGCGAATATATGGAGAAAATGAGTTTTTTCTAAAAGGACTTGATCATGAGCTGCATGATCTTCTGCCTAGTGCTGAATCCTAAGTCCAAGGAATATCCCAATCTGACTGCGAGGAAATTCCTTTCTGTGTATAGGGTGTTGCATCTTACTAGTAACCTCTACAGCTTCAAGGCTCATGATCGGAGGCGAATCTCCGGCCTAGAGAAGCGCTTTTCTCACATCAAGGTCTCGACTAAGCGCATCTTCTTTATTTCTAGCTTAGGCTGGGAATAACCCAAGAGGGAGGCCAACCACCAAGAGTTCCCAATTTGAGCTATTTATGGAGTTGTTCTGAATGACAAGTCAATCTTTATTTCTCTATCCGATCGAGAGGAGGCCAGGTTAGAGGTCATCCTATCTTAGACCAAAGCTCACCCTGATGACTCAAAGTCGGACATTGTGCTGGCCAACTACAACATTTAGCGCCACCTTACTACTCCAGATCGTTGCTACATCCTAGGTTAGCACTTTTTTATGGGGCCTCCCAACTTGTCCTTTGCCCGTGTTGACCTAAGACAAAAGAGGCCTACGCACTCGTCCTTCGCCCGTGCTAGGGAGAAGAGAGCCCTAGTCAACCGAGATGCTGTGGGGGGGCTTCAAGGCCCATGACGTGGGTACCCTAGCCTGAAATTCCAGTCTCACGCTTGAAGGCATGGCTTTCTTTGAATCTTTCCTTAAGCTCGTTTCAAGAGGGGTTCCCGTGATGGTGGCACCCTTCGAGGACAACCTTGAGGAGCCATAAGGTGTTCCCGCTGAGTTCTTGGCAGAAGCGGCTATTGAAGATGTCGCGGCAAGTGCAAGTCCCGACTGAGATAAGGGCAACCCAGGATATCCCCTTGTCATTGAACTCAGAACATCAGGGTTTCCATACCCCCGCCCCCTTTTAGCCAAACCTCCTAACCTGAAGTTGCCTCGTTCTTCGCCTTCAAGGCACCTCTTAACCAAGGGGAGAGGGAGTCTAACCTAGGAGGAGGAAAAGAAGTCGTGCCCAAAGAAGAGATGGTGTGAGAGCTTCCTGGCTCACAAGAGTCACCTATGCACCTTGAGGATGAAGAGGCTGAGCTCGGGCAATGGGGGCTTTCTTGGGGGGAAACAACGATCCCCGAGGTCGAGGATTCGAAAGGAGAAGTTGCTGGGGATGTCCCCCTGAATGCGTCCAAGGAGACCGAGGAGCCTAGGCTTGTCTCGGGCGACAAGGAAGCAACAGTAGGAGGTTCAGGTGGTGCTGACCACTGGCCTCTCGACCTTTCTGGCAATTGGGTGAAGTTGGCCGATCTGTGTCTGATGAGGGAAGCCATCCCGAGAGGATGGGCTAAGGATTCGGTTGAGGCAGTCAAGGCCAAGGCCAAAAAATAAACAAACTATTCTTGTAGGTATCCACAAGACTTATTCTAGCCTTTCTATCTGGTTCTACCTGGTTTTTCCTTCTACCTTTGTTTTCAACCTTGTTTTTCCAAGGAACTGACCAACTAGCCACCGTGATTGTGAAGGAGAGGGGGGAGCTTGAGAAGGAGGCTCAGGTGTTCCAGTACCTCGTTCGCCTTGCTTACTTGGAGTTTCGTAAGGCGAAATAGAAAGCAGAGGAGGCATCTCTTGGAAAAGATGCCATGGTGGAAAGTGTGACCAAGCTGGAGGTTTGTTGTGCATGATGTAAGCACAAGCTACAGAAAGCCTGTCAGGAGCTGACATTCCATAGGGGCAAGTGTCCAAGGCACAAGAGGAGGCGAGACGACGCCTTTGCCAGGAAGCCTGTCTCCAAGAAGACGAGAGGGATTGGTTACCGGCCAAACTGGATGAACGCAAGGCAGAGCTAAGGGAGTTCAAGGGTTTTCTTAATGTCTTTCGCGAGGATAAAGCGCAATTGACTGAGCAACACAACACTGATGCCCAACAACCATAGATGTCGGGCAAGTTCACCTAGCTGACCAAGGCGATACAATGCAAGAGGGAAGCCATGAGGAGGCGTGACTTTAAGATCACAAACCTCGCGACCGAGCTATCTTTAGCATAGGATGCGGTGCAGTCCCGCAACCTCCAGATCCAAGCCTAGGAGGCTCATTGGAAGGACGTCACTTCTTAGCTGAAGAAGGATTAGGACGTTTGGGACCTAGCCTAGAGTTACGGCTATAAAGAGGGTCTCGAGAGGTTGTGGGACCACCTTATTTAGAACCTAGGGGCTAACTTGAGGGTTCTTAATTTGGCTTCTCTCGAGCCCGACTCAAAAGTGTTTCACTTCACCTGGACTCTGGGCAGGAACCTAGTGCCTGCCGCCTTCCCTAAAGCTCCTCCTCCTCCACCTCCCGAACTTTAGGAACTCCTTGTAATTTTTCTATTTTCCAATTTGTAAGCACATATGGTTCCTTCTATAAATGAAACCTATACTAAATAAAACAGAGATTGCCTTTATGTAATTCTTGCTATAAATGACACTTGCAATTCTTTCGATGTCATTGTGACTTATACTAGTTCTGATTTCATGGCAAGTTAAGGGACTTATGTTCAACGAGCCGTGAGGGCAAGTCATAGGGACTTCTACCCGGTCTAGCTTCACGTCTGGCCAAAAGACTCGGCTTGGTGCATGAAGATTGGCAAATCAATAGACTTGTGTTTGACGGGCCATGAGGGTAAGTCCTGGAGACTTCGACCTTGCCTAACTTTGCAGTAAGACAAGGGACTTGGCTTGTTGCACAAAGGTCATCAAGTCAAGAGATTTGTGTTCGACGAGCCATGAGGGCAAGTGCTAGGGACTTCTTCCCAACTTGACTTTGTGGCGAGTCAAGGGACTCAGTTTAGTGCACGAAGGTCAACAAGTCAAGGGATTTATATTTGACAGGCCATGAGGGCCAGTCCGAAAACTTCTACCCGGCCTGACTTCACGGCGAGTCAAAGAACTCGGCTTGGTTCATGAAGGTTGGCAAGTCAAGGGACTTATGTCACAAGTCCGACGAGCCATGAGGGCAAGTTCTGGGGACTTCTGCCTGGCCTGGCTTTGTGGCGAGTCAAGGGATTTGGCTTAGTGTTCGGTTGACTTTAGGGAGGCATCTTGAGAGAAAAACACATTCATTTCCATAATTTAACACTTACATATGCATTGGCAAGTTACAATCTTAAGGGAAAAACTTCTTCAAATGTTTGGGCCTCTCTTCCTTTCTCATCTCTCAAGTGGTACAAGCCTGGCCTACTGCTAGTCATTACTATATAAGGCCCCTCCCAATATGGTCCCAACTTTCCTTCTTCTTGCATCAACATCCCAATTTTTTTTTAACACCAAATCACCGTCTTTGAAAGATCTGGGTCTAACTCGTTTTTTTGGAGTATTGCTCAACTTTCCTCTTATTTCTTACCATCTGTACCTCAGCCTCCCGCCTATTTTCTTCTAGTAAGTCCAACTGTTCTTCAGCCTTTTGTCTTTGGCAACCAAGTGAAAGAGTTGCACCTGTTTTGCTAGATCCACATGTACTAATTCCAGGAGTTCATTCGGTTCTACTCGCTGAAAGGTCTGTTGAACCTAAGGTTTCAAGTTTTGTGTAATTATATATTTACACATGGATTTTGATGATAACAAATGAATTCAAAGAATAAAGGAGTCTCAAGCTCAAGTTATCTACACAATGGAGTAAAGCACATCAAGAAACCAAGCATGAGCAAGAAGGGAACAAGCTCACATTAAAGTCATAGAGTAATGTTGTAAATCTCTTAAAATTCGAAATTAGGATTAAGGTTCAAAATTAATATTTTATCATAAAGCATTAAAATACATTTTCCACATGTGCATGAATATTTTTGAAAATTAAATTTGAATATTTTGAAAGATAATTGATTGTCATCTTTCACATATGCATGTCATGATTAAAGGTTTGAACTTTGAAAATATTAAAGATGATTGATTGTCATCTTTCACATGTGCATGTTTTATTTGAATATTTTCAAAAGTGATTGATGCTTTTCTTGACTTATGCAAAAGGAAGATGTCTTTGTTTGAATATTTTGAAAAGTAAAGTGTGCTCCTTTTGTCATATGCAAAAAGTAAAAAATTAGGTTTGAAATTTTTTGAAAAGCAAAATGTGCTCCTTTTGT
>QGSO01000324.1:244330-481252 GCA_011037825.1 Carya cathayensis
ATAGCATAAAGAACAAGACAAACTAGTTTAAATCAGGCGTTTGTTTATATCTCGTTTGTCAACAACATCAGGCGATTTGTTTCTATCTTCAACCGCACTAAATTCATAGAGTTAGGCCTCGAGGCTTTGCAGGACTTGTCGGGTCACGGACGGCTCTCTTTTTCAACTATCTACAGTGTATTTTAACGCACCGTTTTCTTCAGTCTATTTACTTGCTGCCGATCCTTTTTAATGATGCCAAAAGGGGGAGAAGTTTTAGACTAGAACATTAACATTGTTTAAATTGCTAAACTTGTTATATATGCTTGGAATTATATTTATATTTTTGCTTGAAAAACTAACGCACATTCTCAGGGGGAGCTTAAGTATTAATACAGGCTTCAGGTTCTATCAAGTATTTGTCATCATCAAAAAGGGGGAGATTGTTGAACCTAAGGTTTCAAGTTTTGTGTAATTATATATTTACACATGGATTTTGATGATAACAAATGAATTCAAAGAATAAAGGAGTCTCAAGCTCAAGTTATCTACACAATGGAGTCAAGCACATCAAGAAACCAAGCATGAGCAAGAAGGGAACAAGCTCACATTAAAGTCATAGAGTAATGTTGTAAATCTCTTAAAATTCGAAATTAGGATTAAGGCTCAAAATTAATATTTTATCATAAAGCATTAAAATACATTTTCCACATGTGCATGAATATTTTTGAAAATTAAATTTGAATATTTTGAAAGATAATTGATTGTCATCTTTCACATGTGCATGCCATGATTAAAGGTTTGAACTTTGAAAATATTAAAGATGATTGATTGTCATCTTTCACATGTGCATGTTTTATTTGAATAATTTCAAAAGTGATTGATGTTTTTCTTGACTTATGCAAAAGGAAGATGTCTTTGTTTGAAAATTTTGAAAAGTAAAGTGTGCTCCTTTTGTCATATGCAAAAAGTAAAAGATTAGGTTTGAAATTTTTGAAAAGCAAAGTGTGCTCCTTTTGTCATATGCAAAAAGTAAAAGATTAGGTTTGATTTTTTTTTAAAAGTAAAGTGTGCTCCTTTTGTCATATGCAAAAAGTAAAAAGATTAGGTTTGAATTTTTGCAAAGTGAATGATGATGTCTTTGACATGTGAATCTTTTTAAATTTGAATATGAAGTCTCATATGCCTATAAATAGATCATTTGAGAGCTTCACATTCACAACACCAAGAGCATACAACTCTCATTCAAAGCTTTCATTCTCTCTTCTCTAAGCATTGAGTCTTAACCCTTGTTCATTTTGAAAGATATAGTTTGTGCTTGTATTGTTCTTATTTCACTCATTGAGGAGTGTTTTCTGATATCCTACCCACTATCAATTCTTGTATCAGTAAAAGGGGTGTATACAACCCTTGTGCGTTTAGAAAGTGTTCTACACAGGGAATCGTTGAATCACCACGTGTAAGGTGATTGCAAGTGTAGAGGGTGTTCTACACGGATCCTTTGTAACGGTATTGTTTAAAGGTGTAATAGGTTTCTATCTCCACCTGAAGGAGGTTGAATAGTGAATTCGGGGATCCTCAAGGGGTAGCTTGAGGCGAGGACGTAGGCAGTGGGGCCGAACCTCGTTAACATACTAAGTTTGCTTCTCTCTTACCCTTACTCTTTATATTTATTGCTGTTTCTTATTTTGTTTATATTTTATATTGTATATTTGATTTATAATTGTTATTTTTTTAAATACAACTCAATTCACCCCCCCCTCTTGTGTTAGTCATCTTCGTGTCGACTTTGCATGAACAGGTTTCTTGGGCAAATGCCTCCCAGTAGGGCGGCCAAAGTGATTTCTCGTCTTGGTCTTCTATCTTCATTCTTTCCCTAATGAACCGGGATAGGTACACCTTCAGACTTTTGTCATCGAAGAGGTATTCCGTCGGCCTTCTTCTTTTCCTCCTTGCCATGAACTATGTCAGGAATAGGTGGGCTAACTCTCCAAATCTGTCGATGAACCCTAGGAGCAGTGACCCAAACCTCCGTCTTGTTGCACCCTTCAATGTCAAGAGAAAAACCTGGCACATGATCTCACCTAGAAACCCGTGTAGGGTCATATGGACTTTAAATGTTTATAAGTGTTCAAGAGAGTCTTTAGACCTGTCATATATTTCCAAGTTAGGAACTTTGAACTTGGGCAGGAAAGGGCTGCCATGACCTTTGCACTATATGGTCGATCGGTGCTAGTGAGTAGCTGGTCCACAGATGAGGAAGCACCCATTCTCATGGCCATTTTCGTGTATTTGTCCATGAACCCTTGTAGCTCATGGTGCATCTGCCTCATTTCCTCTTCTTCCTCATCCATCTCTGTTGCGCTTCATGACTCAACATGCTTGTTCTAGCTTGGCCCAACATCCTCCTCGAACTCATCATTCGCCCTTCGTAGCACTTCATTATTATTGAAGGCTTCACACCTCCGTAATTAGCTTTCTTATTATTTCTTCCATTTCAACCAACCTTGCTTCCATGTTCTTCAACGTCTCCTCCTACTCATGTGTGGTTTGTGAACGTATTGTTGCTAACATACGAATGACACATTAATTCAAAAGACAATGCCACCGTTGATGTCCTGTTTTCAAAGCCTGGAAAACTCCACGATCTCGCTACTATCACCTATAAGACTCAATGAGATGCGGGTTCAAGGTGGTGAGGGATACCTCTTATGCCTAAGTTAGATTTGTCTCTCTGTGCATGAATATCTGGAGAAAAAGGGTTTTCCTAAAAGAGATACTTGTGCTCGAGTTGCATTATATATACAACCCTCGTGGTCCCCATCATTTGCTTGGCAAGTCGTGGATGGGTGTATGGGGGACTGCACGAGTGGCAAACTTCTACCCCTGTCATATCCCCCATCCCCTTACCACATTGCGTATGGGTCACTAGTCTGTCCCTTGCGGCAAGTAAGGAGTGGGGGGTGCATGCACTACCTTGTCCTAGAGGTGTACAAGTGCCTATCCTTCTATTGCATGTTAGCTCCTCTGATCATTTAATGCGGTGTGCCTACTATCTAGCGACGTGGCTTGCTGCTTGGGTGATAGGCCTCCTCGAGCCTTGCCTCGCCCCTTACCTTTAATGGTTTTATGTTAGGCTACCTACCGAACACTTAGGCCTTAGGGGAAGAGCCAAACTCTTATACGGCCCAAGGAAGGGGGTAAATCTCCTCCTCAATGTCATTTCCAAATTCAGTGCAAATATAAAACAATAGCCATTTTCAAACTCAGTGCAAAAATAAAACTTGACATTAGAATACAAAACATGTCATTTCCAAGCTCAGTGCAAATACAAAACTTAGACATGTTATTTCCAAACTTAGTGCAAATATAAAACAATAGAGAACATAATTTCAACCCACTTTACATGTCATTTTCAAACTTAACATTAGAATACAAAACATGTCACTTTGGTTAACATATTGCAAAATCAAAATCTATCCAGTTGTAATATCTAACCAAAAGAAAGTCTATCAAATTTGTCCACTTGTTCCATCTAATACAAAATTGTCCAGTTCTAGTATCTAATAAAAAAACTATCAAATATTAGCTGTCATACATACCAAATGCAAATATTAGCAATGTTTACCCAAAAATCAAAAATCATAATTGCTGCACAGCCACATGTTTTTCCATAACAAGTGGCTAGGCAGCCACTAAAATCTTAACAGATAACCAAGCCCAACAGTTACAAACCTCCATCAGGTGTAGATGGAAATATAAATATACCTCCGAAATTATTCTTTGATACCTCATAAATTTCCTCCTGAATATTAAGAAAGTGGTCTTGCTGTATGGCATTCATGAATATTGATTCTCCTCCTCGATGTCGATTCTCACCCACCTTCGATTGTTCCTGCCAAATGGGTCCTGAGCTATGCCGATAGGGGAGAAATAGATGAGTCTTGGGTTGTCCTCATAAGCAAGTAAAACCCAAAAAAAAAAAAAATGGGGAGAAGAGGAGAAAGGGAGTGTCGGTATGGTGTAGTGGGAAGAGAGAAAGAGAAAAGTGCAGCAAAATATGAGGGAAGGGTTCAGCTTGAGCAAAATACGAGGGAAGGAAAGTGCAACAGTTGGACAGACGAGTTTTTTTATTTATAAAATAATCATTTGCCCTATGAACAGTGTAACGCCAGAGGTGACTTTTCCTTTGGATTTCTTTTAGCTCAATGGTTCAACTTCTTCAATTTAACTAGTCTAATGCCAATAGTTTTAAGGGAAAATGGGGCATATTTTGCTCGAGTCTAGCATTTTGCTAGGTCAATGCTAGTGCTCTAACATTGATGACTGGGGTATATATACTTTTTTTCTTTTATTTTGGAGACATGGCTATCGAATGTCCATCTTGTTACAAGTCATTTTTTTCTACATTAGAACAACTAAACATAAACTATCGAGTGATCTTTTAAAAGCTCATGTCTTCGTTCTTAACGTAAGCAGTTTATGCAAATTTTATGAGATAAAATGAGATGAGATGGGTTCAGATAAAAGTTGAAAGTAGAATAAAATATTGTTAGAGTATATTTTTTTAATATTATTTTTGTTTTTAGATTTGAAAAGATTGAATTGTTTATTTTATTTTGTATAAGAATTTGAAAATTTTGCATGTAATGATTGGATGATATGAAATGAGATGAGATAAGAATAATTATGAAAACAAATGACGTCATGCCTAGGTTGGGAGGCCACCTCAATTATCCGTTCTTACCCTTTTTTGTCTTGAGAAAGAGTCTTGTGCGGTTATTGAATATTTTGATGCCAAGTTTAAGCCTAAAATGCTACAATTATGATCTCATATATATTTTTTCTTCAGAATAAAATTATGAATTAATTCTCTCTCTCTCTCTCTCTCTCTCTCTCTCACACACACACACACACACACACACACACACACACACACACACACACACACACACATATCCCTAACCTTAAATGTCTTTGTATAGTGTTTGTTTCAAATTTGGGTCAATATTGTGATTGAAAAATAAAAATACTAAGGGTTTGTTTGGAAATAGATGTCATCCCAAAATTCTCATCTAATCTCATCTCATGCCATCTCCTTTCCAAACATAATTCAAATATAAAATTTTCAAATTAATTATTACAACTTTTTCAAACTTTTAAATAAAAAATAAAAAAATAAACTTTTTCAAATTCTCAAATAAAAATAATATTATGAAATTATATTTTAATAAGATTTTAAATTTATAATATTTTTATTCAACTTTTTCTCTCTCATTTTTCAAAATTTTAAAAATACTCAACTCAAATTATCTCACTACTATTTTCAAATAATCTTAATTGTTGTTATTTACAAAATTCTCATCTTATCTCATTCTTTAAAAAAACCTTAATTTTGGAGGGATTCACTTCATTATACCAAAAATTAAAAAAGAAGAGAAAACTACGTAGAAATGCAACCATTTAATGCAATAAGATCACACATATTTGAAAGCTAAATTTAGCATTAAAAAAATCTCTCACTGTATGCTTTTTGTTTACACCGTTCAAACGGACCCTATGCAACTAAATGCCCGTTTGGTTACACAAATAAGATAAAATAAGATGAGATGTTTCAAATAGTAATAAATAAAATATTATTATAATATAATTTTATAATATTAATTTTGTATTGAAATATGAAAAAAGTGAAATTGTTTATTGTATTTTGTATGGAGATTTGAAAAAATTGTAATGATGAGTTGAGATAAAATGAGATGAATTTTTTATTTTTGTGTAAACAAACAAGTAAACTCTTTTATTTTTGAAAAAATAATGAGTTTACAACTATACAGTTTATAAATTTATTATTTATATAAAATGGAGAGTAATTTTATAATATTAAATTTTATTTTTAATAAAAATAATAAAATTATATTAGTGGACTGAAAATGGATTATAAAATAGTAAAAAAAAAAAATCCTACGTATATTAAAAATGTAAACTCATTTTGAAAAGATATCAAATCAAATCCACATAGCCTAACATTCTTCCCTCTGACTGATTACCTCTTGTTTGCCGGGTGAAAGGCCAGCGGGCCTTCAAGCCTTTTTTCCCCCTTTTCTCCTCTTCTTTATTCTTCTTGAGGAAGCATGATGTCTCTTCTAGGACCACCGTCCTGGACATCAGTCCCTACGTTATTTGGCCCTACATTCTCCTCCTCCTCCTCCTCTTCTCCCTCTTCGTCTTCTGCTTCCTCAGGAAACGCAATGTCTATTCGAAGTCTTCCGTCTTGGCTATGAGTACGTACGAGCCTCGGCTGCAAGTTCCTCTTCGCAACGATCAACAATCGTCCAGCACTCCTCACTTTCACCAGGTTGAACATTGGCCGCCCGTCCTCATCCAACAAGGGCAACATTGGTGGGAAATCCTTCGAACTCGCCTTCGCGCTTGTCAGGTTTTCTTTACTCACAGTCCTCCTTGAACTCGGTCCGGTCCTCGATCTCACCGTCCACAGAGACTGCACCAGCGTTGGATCTCCGTGGTCCAATCTCCCATCAATGCACTCTGTCCAGAATCCGTACCCTCGCTTATGGACCCCGGCGTCGTCTCCCAGTGCTACTTTCAAGCCTTCATATCTCTCTCGTGCGCCGCCGATTGAGCAAAGATCGTCGTCTCCGGGTGATCCTTTCATGTTTGCATTGCTCTCTCCGGTGAGTCCTGAAAAACCAAGATCACCCTCTCTGGGCGTTAATGTCTGGTCAGAATGAGCTTTTCCCACACCAACTGCGAATGACTCGAGAACGTTTACCGGTCGGTGTCGAATCTCCCCGATGACAGCGCGCAGGCCAAAAGTTGTGGAAAGGAAAGGACTATCCCGACGCTGGTGAAAGGGCTCCGTGGTGGGATCGAAAGACTCTCTCCAAGAAAGTCAGGTTTCTTTGTTTCTGAACTTTCTTTAATATTAATTTGTTCGGAAAGAATAATTATATAGAATATTTATATTCGAAATTTTCGCGCGAGTTAGTGATGATGTGGCAATCTAGTAACGACAGCGGTCATGGGCAGACTAGCGTGTCTATTTAGTATTTATACCGACCATGGGTCAGAGTAAACGGAGAAGAAAGTTGCTAAAGTCACCCGCCGACCCGGAAAAATGACAGACGAGGAGATCTTGAGGATGCTCGAGGATACCACGAAGGAAGCCTCACGTCACCAGCTCGAGACCCTTCGTTCGATCCTCGAACGCCAGGCTGGAGTACTTTATCTCCGATCCCACCTCCAAGGCCACGATGAGCAACCGGTGGACGCGGCCACCTTCCGTCGCGCCGTGCCGTTGTCTTCCTATGATGACTACGTTGACCACATCGATCGGATGGCCGACGGACTCATTGACCATGATCTGCCTCTCTTGTCCGTTGATACTCTACTCTGTTTCTTCTACAGGTACTCATCTCCTAAGACACTCTTGATTTTTTTTTTTTTTTTTTCTATTTACTGTTCTTTCTTATAATTAGATTTGGGTCGAGTTTGATCAATAACGGTGCGACTCAAAACATTCTATTTACCAGCTGCAAGTCGCGCTTTTCGATGGTTTTTTCAGTCTTGAATCGTTAGAATTCGTGTATGAAATTGTCTCTTCAGAAATATTAACAAGTAAATTCAGAAAATACAGCAATATTATAATTGCAATTTAGAATCTTAGTTCGGGATTTTGCAGCTCAGGGACAAGTGCCATGAAGCCCAAATTGATCCCTTACTTTGATTCTAAGCTCTCAAAAGCAGCTTCCTTCATGGCTCACCAGGGCAGCGCCTCAATTCTTCGAAGGTAACTTATTTACGCTCTTGTATATCATTGGTGTGGTTGTTATTGTTGGTTAATAAGCTCCTAAAATCTAGTTTTTATATATAACAAGTGAATGTGAACTTTCCTATAGGTTGTTTCCTCCTAGGACCTCAGTGAGAAAGATCCTATGGTTTATTTATGCCGATAACATTGCAACCACCAAAGGTGGTTTTAAGGTTATGGCCGCTTCTACATATCCTATTCATAGTGGTGCCACAAATTGGTCTCAGTTTCTATCTTGTTCTAGTCCCCGCGAAGTCATTCTTGGGTCGAATGTGGAGCACCAGATGTACTGCCACCTTCTTTGTGGTCTTAGGAACTCTGATTTTATTGATGGAATTAGAGTCCCGTATGCCATAGGCTTGATCAAAGTGATTGGTCTTTTAGAGTCCAAGTGGAAGCAGCTATGTGATGATCTTGAATGTGGGGTTCCAAGTTTGGAGATTTCTGATGTTGCAATGAGAGATTCAGTAATTGAAGTTCTTGGGGGGCCTCAACCAGAACTGTCAAGAAGAATTCGGGCAATTTGTGAGGACAAGAATTGGGGTGGGATAGTGAGTAAACTGTGGCCTAATGTAAGGTTCATTAGGTGCGTTACCACAGGGAGCTTGGCTCAGTATTATCCTAAGCTTAAGCAGTATGCCGGAGAAGTACCTGTGTTAGGTGGAGACTACTTTGCCTCAGAATGTTGTGTGGGTATTAATATGGATATTATGCAGCCTCCAGAGAGGACTCGATTCATTTTGCTCCCAACTGCGGCATACTTCGAGTTTCTTCCATTTGCTTCAGATGTGACTGATGTGGTTAGTGAAGAAACAGTAGACATTTCTGGTGTAGAGGCAGGGAAGATGTATGAAGTGGTTGTCACCACTTATAGAGGATTCTATCGATATCGTCTAGGTGATATTGTGAGAGTTGTTGGTTTCTATAACACATCTCCGCTAGTGGAGTTTGTGATGAGAGCTCCTAAAGCTCCTTCCGAGGTAGTAACTGAGAAAGATTTGTTACATGCAATCGACTATTTTCAAAGTGTGTTAAGAAATGCAATGGCGGTGGAGATCACAGAGTTCTCAAGTTTCTTGGACTTAACTTTGAGCCCAAAGCTCCTGAAGGTTTACATAGAACTTAGAGAGGAATGCATGTTTCTGCCAGAGGAAAAGATTGAGGAGTTAGTTGTTATTATTAAAGGGTGTGGTTCCTCTATTGGGGATAGCTTGGGAGACAATTACAATGTGCAGAGGAAAAGAGGTGAGATAGGCCCTTTGGTAGTATCCATAGTAAAGCCCGGTAGCTTTGATGCATTATCCCAGTTAGCTATTGAAAATGGAGCACCAGCTACTCAATATAAACCGCCCAAGATTATAAGAAATCACCAAATTGTTGACTTCATTGAAAAACGTATTCTTGTTACTGTACCGTTGGATGGTTAAGACCAAAAAAAATGGATCGGAATATTGCAATTCTTGACCCTGCATTGTTCAACTTTCATCGAGGTATGTAAAGATGCTGTATGGGCTTCCCCCAGTCATTTTATAATACAATATCAAGCAGAAGAATTTGCCTGTTGGGGAAACAAGTCGTAGTTCCATTTCATTGTTCCACTTCATAAACATTTTATGTAAGACATACGCTGGACAAGGCTAAAGTAACAGAACATATATATATCTATAAGAATGATTCTCCTGCATTTGTGTTTTGGCTTGGTGTCTTTATCTTTCTGAAAGATTCATAAGACTCCTAATGGATGGAAATGTGCATTTGAATAAGCTAAATGTAAATTTACTTAACATAAATATCCTTGGGACCTTCCTGTCATGAAGTTTATGTAAACGAATCCAAATGTTTCTGGGAACGATCCTTGTTGACTGCCTTCTCAGAGAAGTTTGTTCTCTTAACTGTCTAGTTGTATAAATAAATCCTCTAATTTGCAAATGAGCAACAACTACTGGCATCAACTTAATCAGAGGCTAAAATCTGCCACCTTTGGCCCAATCTCTCAATTTAAGCGTGCATGAAGATCTGCGACATTCTTCTACATGATACATTGCATATTGCAAAAGAGCTCATGACTTCCAAAGTAAAACATTTTTCTCTGGTCCAAAAAGTCATTAATGGAATCTTCAATTATGCATCACGATAACAAAGAAAATGACTTTACAAGCTAAACACTAGGGATGACATTCCAAAGGACATTTACATGTCAAAAGCTTGTAAATGACCATGGATTAGAATTAAATAAAAACAAACCTTTTCTGTCTGTACGGCGCAGATGTAGCAAATGAGAGGAGTGGAACTTCCATGATGCTTCCATTTCGAGCACAACTTCCTTTATTTGAGAATTTTCTCTTTAGAAGGCAATTTACTTCAACAAGAAACAAATCAGTATATCTCTTGTAATTGCTGCTCTGGCCAATGTGTGATACATTTGCAATATTGGCATATGCAAGTCATCAAAACCAAGATCCAAGGGCGGATTCCACTCACGACCGATGTAATAAGTTACACCGACAGCTACATGAAAGTTAACTCATCATTGGCATGGATAAGGATTTCTGAACATTTTCTGACCTAAACATATAGATATCACTGCATTAAATATTGAAGTTCGTGTCATCTAAATTTGCATGATGTTAGATCTCAAATTGTAAGAAACAAGACTGCCGTTATAAAGCCATTCATTAAGAGAAGGCCGGTTCCCCCACTATTGGGTAAAAGTACAAACCCAGTGAGATCTAAAAAGTAACAAATGATTTGTGGCAGCTCTTTTAGCTAACCATTCTCTACTCCACAAAATTTACAAGAACCCACTATAAATATACATGTATTTTTTCTTTACAATAGGTAAGGCCGTTCCAAATTCAGGAACCATAAAATATAAACCAACAAATCAAATCAGGGTGACCATATTGCCAGTTAGATAGAATGGAACTCATAAAATGACTATTCAGGACTCCTAGGCCGGTCACTTTCGAATGTGAATGGATGATAGCCAGTTGAGCTAGACATGTGTCCTGAGCCGCTGCTGCTAGCAGTTCTCTCAATATCGTCAAGCTCAGCCACTAGAGGAATCGGTCGTTCTGGGATTGAGGGAACTGAAAGGTCTGTTTCCAACATTTTCACAACCTGATCCATTGTAGGCCTAGCATATAACTGTGGATGAGAGCATAGCACTGCAATCAGAACATACTTCTCTAGAACCTCCGGCACACCTTGCTCTGGCATTCCACTTTCAATTACATCTAAAGTTCTCCCTTTCCTCACCAATGACCACGCCCAATCTGTCACAAGTGAGGGCTGGCCCTCATTGCTGCCAACGAGAGCCTTCTTTCCACTCAAAAGCTCCAGAAGCACAACCCCAAAACTATACACATCACTTCTCTCTGTCAACTGACCATACAAGGCATACTCAGGAGCAACATATCCCATTGTCCCCGCCACCCTTGTGCTCATATGCGTCATTCCCTCCGGCGTGAACTTTGCAAGGCCAAAATCTGCCACCTTGGCCTCAAACCTCTCATCCAAAAGTATGTTACTAGCTTTGATGTCCCTATGTATGATCCCCGGTTGAGCCCCGTAATGCAGATAAGCCAATCCCCTTGCTGTCCCCAAGGCGATCCTCTGCCTCATCGGCCAACTTAGCTTCCGCTCCAAAGGACCAAACAAATGGTCATGAAGACTCCCGTTCTTCATCAGATCGCACACGATGATTCTCTGGTGACCCTCAAATGGAGTTGTGGCGGTACAGTACCCTCTCAAAGCAACAAGGTTGACATGCCTAACACTCGCAATAACCTCAACCTCATGCGCGAAAGTCGCATCCCCTGCAGCAGAACAATTCTTGAACCTCTTCAATGCAACCTCGGACCCATCTGACAACATGCCCTTGTACACATTCCCATAACCTCCTCTACCAATTATACTGTCCCTAGAAAAATTTTTGGTCGCTTTCTTGATGTCTTCGAATGTGAACCTCAATAAAGTAGTACTATCATGGATCGACTCCAGCCCAGAACCCAATCCCATCTCAATTTTACCGACCTGTCCTCTGTTCTTCATGCTCATGATTAATCCCTCATTTTTTTTTCTTCTTCTTCTTATTCGCAACAAAAACCAACCCCCACCAATTAGGAGCAAAGTCCCGACACCGCATGCAATCAAGACAACCAAGATTACCTTCCGCCGATTACTTTTGGAGCTCGAGGACGTAAAATCGAGCGAGAAGAGGCACTTGGCGGTTCCTGTATCTGTAGGCCCGTACAGATTGGCGAACGCAGCCGCGTAAATCGAGGGGTATGCCGTGCAGTCAGAGACGTTGCCGACGGAGGGCCCGGTCAGGTACGAGGCCTGAAGGGTGGAGAGGCTGGTGGTGCAGGAGGCGCAGGGGGAGCTGTTCTCAAGGGACTGGTTGCAGCTGGTGACGACGTCGTCCAGGGTTTGCTGGGAGACAATATCCTCGAACTGGGCCCTGGTGGTGATATTCATGCAGCCCCTGGAGATCCAGTCGGTCTGGAAGCCGCAGGAGGATCTGATGTTGAAGCCGGGAAGGTAATTGTCGATGAGAGCTTGGTAAGCGGACCAGCATGACTCGGACGAGTTGAGTGGAGGGAGGAACGAGCTGGTGAGCTGGAGGTAACGGGACTGGACGAGTCGGAGGCCCATGCGGATGTACTGGCAATTGGTGATGAGGTCCACTTTAGGGCGGTTGGAGTTTTGGATCAGCCGTTGGAGGGCGCGGAAGTCGAGAGGGCACGGATCGGAGTTGTTTTGTTGGGAAAGGGTCGGGGAGGGTAGGATTAAAGCCAAAGCCATGGCCACAACGAAGAAACGGAAGAGGATCATGGGTTTTTGGACTTAGATATTGGCTATGGAGTTTTTGCTTTCGAGGGGATTGGAGTAGAAGTACTGTGATGCTTTGGTCAAGGCAGCCAGTTTGACAGTCTGGAGTGCTTGCTTCAGACTTTGAGAATAAAGTGATAATGAGATGCAGAGGAGAGAAGGAGAGGGGGCAGTGGCAGCAGTTTCCAAGGAACACACAACTGGGGACGCAAGAGACCACAAACGCACACCAGAAAAGATAATTCACGTCCACCGGTCAAAATTGTTCAGATTTCCTTTCTTCCAAACAAATACTGTAGCCAGATTTCATTTCACTCTAACAGTGGGTCATTTCTGACGACGGTAATGATACACGCATCGTACATCTCACAATATATTTTACAGCATTTATTATAAAATAAAAATATGCTTATAAAATAATATTATTTTTAAAAAGTAATATTATTTTTATAAAATAATATTACTTTTATAAAATAGTTTACAAAAATATTATTAATTTTAGAACATTATTACCTAAAGTATTGTGAAAATTAAAGAATAACGAATGTTTATCATTTTTCTTCTTACAATCATAATTCTTCCCCTTTTTTTTTTTTTATCATAATTACCGGCCTTCAGGAAAAAATAAAAAATAAAAATGAAACTCACAATTCGTATTCATGATTAAAGTTACCCCATTTCCCTAAAAAATAAATGCCCCATTAAAAAGAAAAGCCAAACGAACAATATTTAAATCGCAATTATGGCCGAAAAAATATTATTAAAATAGCATAAAATTGTTTTTGCCAGCTACAAAGGCCGGCAATTTGGCAAATCCGTACAGCAACGCCAAAAAGTTTGGCAGTTTTTTTAACAATTTCCTTTAACTTTCTACAATGATTCATCATTCAACGTCATATATTTTATATTTTTTAATATTATTTTATATTTTTTATTAATTTATTTTATATTTTATTAAATTAATTGAGTTGTTGTATTTATTATTTATATATCATATGTTTATTATAAAAAAAAATATTTAAAAAATAAAAATAAAAATATTTCTATAAAATAATATTATTTTTATACGTTAGTTGAAATCAGAACACTGCAAATAGGGGATCTCTCAATTCTAATGCGTAGTGCCACACGGAAATTAAAGCCTTCTGGCAAATTCCAGCGCTAGCTGCGACATTCAAGGATGAAATTCCTTTGCGTAATTTCTAACTCAAATGTCCGTTTAAATTCAACGATTGCTTGCCCAAAAAAAAATAGGCCGACCAGTTTTTTTTCTGAATAAAAAGTACGTATAAGTACAGCATGTGTTTCAGGGATATTTTTGCTGGAATAATAATGCCTAAATGATACAGAGACTGAATCTATAAAGATCCATCAAGCAATCATTAAATCATTTCTCCGTTTCAGGTAGGCTTCCTTTTAAGGGTCTTGTGGAACAAAACAAATATAGCAACTTTGCTATACTATAACATTGACCCACTACTACTGCTGCATCTCCTCGTTGATGGTTCAAATATACATAGAAAGATAAAAATAGTAAAATTTTGATGTACAGTCATTTTTAGGTATTCTTTTATATATTCTAATAATTTGATTAGTTGTATATTAAAAATATTAATTTAATTAATTATATCAATAGAGTGTGGAAGAAGTATACAAAAGTGACTGTATATAACATTATTCATAAAAATAGTTGAGAAAAAAGAGGGCAAGTTTTTGTGACACTAGAAACTCAACATCTCCGAAAATGATAGGGATCTTTTAAGCGCAGCAACATTATTAGTGCCTGGAAAACGCTAAGGCCACCGCTGGTGGCTCCCATGCTGGCCAATTTTTTTTTTCTTAATGATTAAGAAAAAATTGTTTAATATTATTATAAATTTTTTATATTTTTTAAATATTTAAAACTATTAAAAATGATTTGAAAAAAAAAACAAAAAATAAAAGAAATTTTTTTGCCTAGTGGTGGCTCCCAACGGTGCTTGTAGCACCGTCTTTAATGCCTTCAGGGCCAATCGAGACCCAATTGTCAGTGAGAATAGTATTTCTACTCATTTCACCTTCCTTAGCAGTACACACTAGATATGGATATTGAAAACTAAAAAATCCTTCTTTATAAATGTTTGGTTCCCAAAATAAACAAAATTAAAAAAAAAATTATAAATTGATATTACTTAATGTGATGCATTAAGTTTTAAAATTATTTTTATTTTAAAATAATTTTAATATATTAGATCTAATCACATCAGCTAGTGGATTTAGTTTTGCGACATTAGTGTGTAAACTTACACACCTGATCTAGTCCTATATTTGATAACTCTCCAAAAGATTCGAGTGTATCACTTTAATTTATCTCAATGCATTGAACCATTCAGTTGAATAAAATGTTAAAGAAGATATATATATAGAGAGATCAAGCAAAGGCTTGTTAGTCTTAATATATAAAATAGAAGAAAAAATCAGGGTTTGTATGTTAAGAGTTTGTTCTCTTGACTGTCTAGTTGTATAAATAAATCCTCTATTTTACAAATGAGCAAAAACTACTGGCACCAACTTAATCAGAGGCTAAAATCTGCCACCTTTGGCCCAATCTCTGAATTTAAGTGTGCAAGAAGATCTGCGACATTCTTCTACATGATAACATTGCATATTGCAAAAGAGTTCATGACTTCCAAAGTAAAACATTTTTCTCTTGTCCAAAAAGTCATTAATGGAATCTTCAATTATGCATCATGATAACAAAGAAAATGACTTTACAAGCTAAACACTAGGGATGACATTCCAAAGGACATTTACATGTCAAAAACTTGTAAATGACCATGGATTATAATTAAATAAATACAAACCTTCTCTATCTGTAGCAAATGAGAGGATTGGAACTTCCAGTTTCTATGATTACTCTTAGCAACAAGTCCCAACTACAACAGATGACACTTTCTGTCCGTAGCACATAACTTGAATGATTTAAACCATATAAAGTTGCTGAAAAATAGTCCTTGACAGTTTCAACTGGAAATTTCTGGAAATTTAATTCAATACACAAAATATGGGTTCTAATGATTACAACACCTGACAACAACTATGAGGGACATGTAAACTAATCAGAGACTTGCAAATACATACAAAATCGATTTACTTGTTCTGTTTAATTACATTCAATACGCCATATATTATACATTTTCTCCATGAATTATAGCTACAAAACACAAAAATTATTAGTGTTTAAAAATGGAACAATCTGATTGTTTGATCTGGTTGTGTCCCATCCATACACTCTGGTTGTGATCCATCCAACATAAATTGCATCTGTAATGAATATTCTCACAAATATTAAAACAATATTATAGAATCATGTTTAAATTTGACTCTTAGTAACAAATCTTACTGTTTCTTGACACTCAAATATTGTATGCTGAAACTGGGTTCCACTAATGTCGATAGGTGAGTTGTCTGCCACAATCTGTTGAGAATGAAAAAAATGTACATGAAGATTATTCTTTGCTTTTTGTTGAGAATGAAGAAATTATGTGTTGAAGAAAAAAAAAAAACTCAGAATTCATAAGTTTATATAACCTGAATATTGGGGCTCTCTGATGGGCCAAATAAATTCTTGCGCGTGGCCATATCTGCTGTATCTCCTTCATCTCACTAATAATAAAGTAAAAAGTAAAAATACTTATTAAATATTTTTTTTTCTAAGTTAAACTTTAAAATCATTAGAATAATCATAAATTTAGACAACTTATAAAAACTGCTGCACCTGTTTGCGCTTTCCTCCCATTTGTGCTTTCTTCTGTTTCGCTTCAACCTTCCGCATGTCTGTCTCCATCCTGGATGCTCTCCTCAAAGATGGGGGTCATCATTTCCCTCTGACAACAATTGGACTCTTAACTTGTTCTGAACTACCAACGGCAGTAGTATCTAGTGTTGTAATTGCACCTGTTTGGAACAAAGACTGTTATATTCAAAAAACTATAATTATAAAAATTATAATTCAATATTTGAGAAGTTATAAAGAACTAATTAAGGAAATATACTAAACAAGTCATCACCAATTTTGGAAGCTTACCTGTTTCCGCACAAGATATGGGGTGTTGGTTCTGACGATACAATTCAGTCATCTCATGTATCCTCTTCTTTGCATCTTCAAATTGCTCATTACAATCCACCGCATAATCTATCATCGCATAACACATATTCAAAAAAATTGAATATCTATTCCCATTTGGCCTCCCATCCGAAGCGTCGTAGCTGCTTCGGATTACTGTGTATCTCCTCTTGATGTCCTTCCTCCATCGGTCTAAAATGTACCGATCTGGAAATGATTTAATGCCGTTCGATTTGAATACAGCCAAAATATGCCTACACAGTATCCCCCTCATTTGAAACAACCCACATGAACAATTTGCGTTGGAATCATTGACATTAAGATCCACTGAATATGTAACCAATTTTGTGAACTCCTGAATACGAACTTCATCCTCTACCAAATAACTCTTCATTATCCCATCCGACGTCAATAGAAATGGATTCAGATCAAGCACACCAATTACTTGTTGCCGGACTTCCTTAAATTTAGCGTTGGTGTATAACTCTTGAAATTTCTTTTCAATTGGAAATCTTGATACGCAGGGAATGGTGACGTTAAATGACTGGAATTCTGCCTGATTTTCATTCTCAATTTTCTTCTTCAGCGCACTGTCAAACTGGTCAACAAACTCCTTCAAGTTAGTCTTTGAATGGACATAACCGTCAAAAAAAGCATTCATACTCTCGCTGCGCTGGGTTGTACTCATTCCAGCCCAAAAGTTCTCTTTTAGGAAAACTGGTACCCAATGATCACGCTCTGCATATAAACTTTTCAACCACGAATTCTCATGTAAGTCGTATGTGTTAATAAACTCAACCCAACACTTTTCAAACTCCTCAATAGATTGTGTGTCGTACACACATTTCATCAATCCAGTTTTCAACCCACTTTTGTACGCAGCATATGACCCAAGCTTCTCAGGGAATTTTTTTAGTATATGCCAAAGGCAAAATCTATGTCGTGTTTCCGGAAAGACAATGGCAATTGCATTTTTCATTGCTCTATCTTGATCAGTAATAATGGGCTTTGGAGCTATACCGTCCATACACTGCAACCAAGTTTTGAATAACCATGTAAAGGTCTCTGTGTCTGTTGCCCAGATGACTAACACAAGAGGGGGGTGAATTGAGTTGTATTTAAAAAAATAACAATTATAAATCAAATATACAATATAAAATATAAACAAAATATGAAACAGCAATAAATATAAAGAGTAAGGGTAAGAGAGAAGCAAACTCAGTATGTTAACGAGGTTCGGCCCCACTGCCTACGTCCTCGCCTCAAGCTACCCCTTGAGGATCCCCGAATTCACTATTCAATCTCCTTCAGGTGGAGATAGAAACCTATTACACCTTTGACCAACACCGCTACAAAGGATCCGTGTAGAACACCCTCTACACTTGCAATCACCTTACACGTGGTGATTTAACGATTCCCTGTGTAGAACACTTTCTACACGCACAAGGGTTATACACACCCTTTTACTGATACAAGAATTGATAGTGGGTAGAATATCAGAAAACACTCCTCAATGAGTGAAATAAAAACAATACAACACAAACTATATCTCTCAAAATGAACAAGGGTTAAGACTCAATGCTTAGAGAAGAGAGAATGAAAGCTCTTGATGACGACATCTGCTTCGATGAAGAAGAATTTCAATCTAGAGAAATCAATGATGAATTGGCTGTTGAAATTCCAAAAGAGGATATTGCCGCATCACAATCTCTTAATAGTGAACAACAACATGTCTATAATGCAGTGCTGGAAAAGGTATTTGCAAACCAGAATGCTGCATTCTTTGTGAATGGCCCAGGTGGGATAGGGAAAACATTCATGTACAAAGCACTTCTCGCAACAGTACGATCAAGAAAATTAGTAGCACTTGCAACTGCTTTATCAGGTGTTGCTGCATCTATTCTTCCAGGAGGTCGAACAGCACACTCACGTTTTAAGCTTCCACTTGATACTGGCGAAAGAAGCACGTGCTGTGTCAGCAAACAAAGTGCACTGGCAAACCTACTACGTGCAGCAAAATTAATAATTTGGGATGAGGCTCCAATGACGAGAAAACAACACATAGAAGCATTGGATAAAATGCTACGGGACATCAATGATTCAGATGTAACATTCGGTGTGAAGGTGGTTGTTTTCGGTGGAGATTTTCGACAGGTTTTACCCGTGGTTCGTAAAGGAACAAGACAAGAACAGGTTAATTCCAGTTTGGTTTATTCCTATTTGTGGCCTACATTGACCAAGTTCCGATTAACTGAAAATATGCGAGCAAGACTGGATCCAGTTTTTTGAGATTATCTGTTAGAAGTTGGAAATGGAATGCCGCCAAACACAGTTGATGAAACCATAAAAATTCCGAATAGGATGCTTGTTCCTTATGATGATGATAGCACTTCTTTAGATAATTTGATAGAAGATGTTTTCCACAATATTCATGAATATTCAATAAATATTTCAACCATGATGAATCGGGCCATATTAACACCGAAGAACGGTTATGTTGACGAAATAAATGCATTGTTGATTCATAGGTTCCCGAGTGAAATTCAGCAATATTACAGTTTCGATGAGACAATAGATGCATCTAAACAATCAATTATGGAAGATTTCTTACATACTCTAACTCCAAACGGACTTCCGCCTCAAGAATTATTACTCAAGAAAAACTGTCCCATCATGCTACTTAGAAACATTAATCATTCAGAAGGGCTATGCAACGAAACCCGTTTGATTTGTTGGGCTTTTGATCGAAATGTCATAGATGCAGAAATTGCAGTTGGACACCATATCGGAAAAAGAGTGTTCATTCCAAGGATACCATTCTTACCAAATGTTGATGAAAATAGTGGTTTTCCATTCAAACGAACTCAGTTCCCTATAAGATTAAGTTTCACAATGACTATAAATAAGTCACAATGACAGACATTGGATTATGTTGGGATTTATTTACCTCAACCAGTTTTTTCACATGGTCAATTATATGTGGCTTTATCGAGGGCAAAGACAGCATCTGCAGTGAGGATTCTAATACGACCAGTGTCCACTAAACAACGTGAAGATAACTGCACAAAAAATATTGTGTTTACAGAATTACTTACATTATCATGTCTGAATTAATGTTATGCAGGTAACTAGATTTAATTGTATAGTTTCGATTTATTGTGTATTATAATATTTTTCTCCATATGTCTAATATTCAGTCATTTAATTAAATGTCTTCGTCAATTGCTTTAGTAGTTTATGAATTTAAATTAAGATTTGTTACGCTTATACATATGATATTTTTGTTTCTAAAAAGGAAAAAAATGTGGACGGTGTATACATCAATAAAGGATATCACTCCGAATACAAAAAACTGGAAGATTAAAATGATCGTTGCGGAGAAGTCACCTAAACGAATAAGCCAGCGCACAGCAGTGAAGTACCAAAATTTGACATTAATTGATCAAGAGGTATGATAACTGTAAGCATATATTATGTTTCCAATTTTCAATATCGTTTGAAATTAGATGCTCTTAAATTCTATCATATATTATATAAAAATATTAATTACATTACATTTATTTATTTACCTTTTGACAACATGTTTTGTTTAAAAATAAATAAAAAATACTGGAATTATTTAAAATAATTAGTATAGTAAAATAATTCTGATAATTTTATATAATACACTATTAATCACAATTATTTTTATTATTGGTACAGGGAAATCGAGTGCAGGCAGCAATGTTTGGAACTGATATTGATCCTCGAGACGACACTTTAAAAATTTTACAGTCGTATTATATCATCAATGCACACGTCAAACCAGTGGATCCAAAGTACAAAATTGGAGAATATAAATATTAATGGACTCTGAACTCAAAAGCAATAATAGAAGATGATCCACAGAACGAAGAGCAAATAGATGCACCGAAATATGAGATCGTCCCATTCAAGGACTTAGAGGCTTACAGAGGATCGATTGGAGAAATAGGTAATTTAATATAAATTTTATTATAAATTATTTATCGATAAATTAACATTTCATATTTAAATATTTAGATATTTTAGCTGTTGCAATAAAAGTTAAGCCAACTAAAGAGGTAATAACGGCATCTGGACCAGCAACAATCCAAGAGATATATGTTATTGATGAAAGGTAAAAAATTCTTATAACTTCTCATTTCTTTTAAAATTGAACTCCAATATTAATTTAGGAATATTTTATTAATTCTTTTAATTATTTCAAATTTGTAACTTGAACCCCATATGTTTGACTATGTGGGGTCGATTTGTACAAGACGAATGTCAGAAAATATCAGATATTATTGAAGATAAGCCAATAATACTTGGAACAAAAATATCTGTTGGATCGTATAACGGTATTTATAATAATAAAACATCTTAGATATTTTTCCATACTGTATATACTTGCACTAATATTGATCTCAATTTCAACAAATGATTGTCTCTGTCATCACGTGGTTCGAGTACCTTTATAATCAATCCTCTTCTTCCTGAGGCAGCTGCAATGAAGCAATGGTAATTCTCGCAAATTAACAATTACATATGAATGCATTTATATTAGAGTAAATTATGTGATTTATGTAATTTACCTGTATATTTCATTTCCTTACATTATCCTTCTTTCCTCAATTTTAAGGGTGAAGAATAATGATTTGATAATTAAAAGTATCATTGCAAGATCCTTGACATACCCATCTGCACCGCTTTCATCTGTTGGTATTCGAGAAATTGTGAATAATTGCGATATTGCAGGATTGATTAAGGGTTTACAACCCATGGCGGTAATTATTATTTTATTAGTAAATATTATTTTATTAGTAATAAATTAAATTATTTACACAAACATTCATTCTAAAATTTTATCATTATTTAATGTAGAAAACATAATTTTGGATAAAGGCGAAGATAAATGTGATTGACTTTGCCCAAGTTTTTTATTACATGTCATGCATTGGCTGTAATAAAGGAACTGGATATAAATACAATGAAAGCTTCTTTTGTATATATTGCAAAAGCCAAGGGGTCTGCATGCCACGGTATGTATCTTACAATTTTGATTTAAAATTTATGTATGATTTAATTTATAATTTAACACTATTCAAATTAAAATTAATATATTCAACACATTTAAAGTGCGAGGGCATATGTTGAACTGGACGATAATACTGGAAAGCTAGCCGCTACTATGTTTGGTGAAATAGCAGAACAGACACTTGGTTGTTCAGCAGTTGAATTGATGGAACATGCTGGAGAGGTATCTCTTAAATTTTTCTTCAAAAGTTGAGTTTTGTTATAATGAGTTAATTACAAAAAAAATTGGGTTTCTTTTATTAATTATGTAAAGCTATTCAAAATTTATTTTGTAGGAAAATCGACCATATGTTAAAAGTGTAGTGGAGAAATTATCAACAAAAATTTGGAAGATTGAAGTATATGCAGATCCAGAGAAACTGAAGGAGAAAAAATATAGGCAGTTTAATGTCCTCTCTGTTGAAGCGGTGCAAGATGAGGAAAACGATGGATCTTCATCTTAGAATAAAAATGATCTCAAACAGTTTTAATATCTAATTTTTTTATGAACTAAAGCATCTCTAAAATTTTTTATGCTCAAGTCAAGTTGCAGTTTGTGTTTATTAAAAATTTATGGATTTTATTTTTTTCTTTTGCATGCCATTGGGTTCAAATAGCTTTCATAAAACTATGAGCAATGTTTATTTATCGGACCATGGTATAAATTCTATTAATGCTCTTCTTTTTTAATATATTACAGCGTTTATTTATTTATCAATTATATAAATATTACATCATTAGTTATTTAATTAACCAAAAATATTACATCTTTATTAATGAAAAATTAATTCTTAACCAAAAAAATTACATATAAACTAAGCAAACGTGCATTGCACGTTGCTTTTACCTAGTATATATATAATATGTGAACAGGTTCGATCCGGTCTGGTTTGGTGTTGGAAAACATAAAACCGATTTTAGATCGAATTTGACCGGTTTTTAAAATAAAAGAACCGATTCCAAACCGTACCGCTCGAAAATTGGACCGAACCAACCGATCCGGGCCGGTTTTCAGATCGGGCCGGTTTTAGGTTTATCCATTTATTCTTACACCTCTAATTTTTTTTGGGAACCAAAAATTTATAAAGAAGAATTGTTTAGTTTTCAATATTCATATCTAGTGTGAACTGCAAAGGAAGGTGAAAAGAATAGAAATACTACTCTCATTGAAAAGATCCCTATCACAGTCGGAGATGCTGAGTTTCTAGTGTCAGAAAAACTGGCCCTCTTATTTCTCAACTATTTTTATCTCTCCCTGTATATATGAGCCATCAACCAGGAGATGCATTTGTAGTAGTGGGTCTATGTTACAGTATAGCAAAGATGCTATGACATTTTGTTTTGTTCCACAAGAACCTTAAAAGGCCGGCTACCTGAAACAGAGAAATGATTTAATGATTGATTGATGGATCTTTATAGATTTCAGTCTCTCTATACACATGCTGTACTTATACGTCCTTTTTATTCAGGAAAAAAAAAATGGTCTGCCTATTTTAAGCAAAGGAATTTCATCCTTGAATGTCGCAGCTAGCGCTGGAATTTGCCAGAAGGCTTTAATTTCCCTGTGGCACTACGCATTAGGATTGAGAGATCCCCTATTTGCAGTGTTCTGATTTCAACTAACGTATAAAAATAATATTATTTTATAGAAATATTTTTATTTTTATTTTTTAAATCTTTTTTTATAATAAACATATGATATATAAATAATAAATACAACAACTCAATTAATTTAATAAAATTAAAATAAATTAATAAAAATAAAAAATAATAATTGACGTGGCCCGCGTGCTTACTCCACGTTTGCATTCATCGACTGACTGTAGCAGGATTGATGTTACAGTATAGCAAAGATGCTATATTTGTTTGAGAAATGCTTTTTACAGTTGGGATGGGGAGACTCCGTGTAGTCGGCTCTGAATGTGACATAAGTTTTAATTAAATAGTGTGTTTTACCTTTCCGTAGCCCATCACGAATTACAGTTGACTTTTCTCTAATTTGGAGTTTCTCTTTCTTCCCTCTCCTTCAACTTTTTCCTTCCTTAAGCTTTTTCTTTCACTGCTTTCCCAGGTTCTATTTTTTTTTTTTTTTTAACTCTCAAGACACAAGCACACACAACTGGGCAATCGAAGAAAAGAAAAATAATTCTGCATTTTTAAAAAGTGGATAAAAAGACATGAAGAAAGTATTTTAAAGCACTTAGACATAGACAGGCTTAGATAAGAAATGAGTTTGGGACCTGGTTTTTCTTATTAATCGAGGGGCATTTTTCTTCTCTATTGGAAATGGGTTTGGGCGTTTCCTTCTCCAATGGGTTTCGGCATTTTGGTGTACTGATATCTCTTTCTCCATCGAAATGCTCTGAGTCGAAATGAGTTTTAGCGTTTTTATTCTCAGATTGTCTTCTTTCTTTCCGTCAAAATGAGTTTCGGCGTGGGTTTTGGTGTTTTTATTCTCAGATGGTCTTCTTTCTCTGTCAAAATGAGTTTCGGCATTTTTCTCCTCAAATGGCTTCTTCCTATTCGTTGAAATACCCTCACTTGAACCAAGTTTGTCAGCAATTTTACTGAAGATCATAAATGAGATTTTTTTTTAATAAATACTTATGTCAGCCGACTGCACGGCAACTGTAGTCAGTGACTATACGTAACATAACTGTATTTGTTTTGTCAATAGTTCTACAGGCAGTCGTCAAGTATAAGCGGGGTGCAGTCGGCTGATGTGGTGTCAGGCCACATCAGATAATTTAAAAAAAAAAACCAAAAATGCGCAGAAATGGTTTCATATTTCCCGCTCTGTTTTGGTTACAGGCATTTGTGCGAGTATTGTAGAGGAACCAGCTTCAGCTCACGCATCATTGCGTCCAGCTCACGGCATCACTGCGTTGGTCGTTCGTTGGTGTGGGTGCAGAAATGGACTGGGTGGGGCTGGGGCGTTCGTTGGTGTGGGTCATGGGTCAAGGGCCAACGCAGTGAATCGGGTTGGGTCAGTGTGGTGGGCTCGGTTTGGGTCAGTGTAGTGGGCTCGGTTTGGGTCAGTGTGGTGGGCTCGATTTGGGTCAGGTTCGTGGGCCAAGATATCGGGTCATCCATTTCGTGGGGAAGCTCCGTGGGTCATCTCCGTGGGTCATCTGTGTGGATCATTTGCGTGGATCTGGTTGGTGATTGTAATCTGTAGGAACCCTTTTTCATTCTTGAATCTGCAATAATGGTTGCATTTGCTTAAATAAATACCGGTTAGTGATAAACAATCAAGCACGTATTGATTTAGTTAACAAGATAAAAATTTTGCATTGCATACAGTTAGATGATAATAGAAATTTGGTGGCTAAAAATACAACTTTTGACGTTAAATATTGTGGTTTAAATATTTAAAGGTTTAGTTGTTGTTAAGTAAATGTTTCTAGTTAGATGAATAGAGGATGGCATTTTTCTAGTTGGTTTACTATCCTCTACTGCCTTGGTTGTTCATGAAGAGGATACATGTGAAACTATACGTGTTTATGATGATTTTGGTCATTGCTTAGATCAATACCGGACAGTGATAATATTTCAAGCATGTATTGTTTTACTTAACAATATAAAAATACATAAAAATTGCATATAGTTAAATATGTAGAAATATTTTGGGTGAAAATATTAATTTTCTAGTTCCATATATTGTGGTTGTTTTATTTTTATATATGTAAGAAGATGCAAAATAGTTATTTTGTTCCAAGAGCAGGCTATGAAATGTTTAGAAATATCTAAGAAAATATTGCCTCTCTTAAATGAGGCTGGATTTTTATTGATGTGCTATTATTCGGTGCACTTTAAAAGTATAGTAATCTTGTATTCTATGCTCTTTAAAAGTATATGTAGTATTGTTTTATTTTTTTTTCATAGAAGAAGTAGTATATACAAGATTAGTCTTTATTACTTGTCTGGGTCATTCTTGATATAATTTTCATTGAAACCTTATCAATGACTAACTTTAGATATTGAAGAACTTTTACAGGGCATGGGAAAAGGGGAAGAACACTCGTCTTCGCTAATGCTATCTAGCTCAAATCCCCCCACTTCAGTATGTTATTTGAGTCCATAAAAAACTTATTGCTATTATAGTTTAGCATCCAAATTATCATTATTATTTTTATGTTAGGACATTGTTGAAACTGGTTTAGTAAAGTTTACAAATTACATGGATGGTTACTTTGGACCAGTGCCTGCATGGCCACCATCTTTTTTGCCATATCAAATTGCCATATCAAGCTGGCAACCAAATTCCAATCAACATTCAGGTGGTTTTTCAACTTTAAGTTATGGATTTGCAATTATTTAAAATTTTTTGAAGTAATTTAAAGGTTATCTTTTTTTACTTTTAAGCAGAACTTTGGTTACCCATTTCAAGCTGGGATGGGACCTCCGAGGCCAAGTATCAGTACAAGCTCCGCAACGAGTGCAAGAGTTGGTGAAGGAGATAGACCCGATTGTATGCAAACTGAAGAGCCATGTAGTTCCACTAGAGTGGATGAAGACACTGCCTTGGATAGACCAGATGAACAGGAAACCGATTATGGCACTATCGGTACACCACAGGTAGGTCCATCATCGGATGTTGATGATATCATCGAGGAGCCGAAGTCGGGGATGGAATTTAATTCGTTTGAAGATTTGTTGACCTATTATAAACATTATGCTAAAAAAAAGGGGTTTGGGATGATGACCCAAAGGAGTGAGAGGTCAGAAGATCAATGTGTCAGATATGTTACCCTTGGGTGTGCACGGGGAGGAAAGGCCCGGAATAAGAGTTTGAATGTAGCCAACCCTCGTCCAACAGGAAAAACGGACTGTAAGGCAAGGATTAATGCTTTAAGAGTCGAGGGAAAGATGCGGTTGACTACAGTCTATAATACACATAATCACAGACTAAGCCCAAAGAAATCCCGGTTCTTTCGATGTAATAGAGTTGTGAGCGAGACCGTTAAAAGGGTACTAGACACAAACGACTTAGCTGGCATCCGATTGAATAAAAGTTATGGATCTCTTGTCGTAGGGGCAGGTGGATTCGAGAACCTCCCATTTCTCGAAAAGGATTGTCGCAATTACATCCACAAAGCACGACATCTACAACTTGGTGCAGGGGGTGCCGGAGCACTTCGAGATTATTTTATGAGGATGCAGTTCAAGAATAACGGGTTTTTTGCGTTGAATTTAGACGATGACGGTAGGTTAAAGAATGTTTTTTGGGTAGATCCACGTAGTCGGACAGCCTACCAATATTTTGATGATGTGGTGACATTCGACACAACATACCTGACAAATAGGTATGGGATGCCCTTTGCACCATTCGTTGGTGTAAATCACCACGGGCAATCGATTCTTTTGGGAGCTAGGTTGATTTCTAGTGAGGACACTGTTGAACCTAAGGTTTCAAGTTTTGTGTAATTATATATTTACACATGGATTTTGATGATAACAAATGAATTCAAAGAATGAAGGAGTCTCAAGCTCAATTTGTCCATACAATGGAGTCAAGCACATCAAGGAACCAAGCATGAGTAAGAAGGAAACAAGTTCACATTAAAGTCATAGAGAAATGTTGTAAATCTCTTAAAATTCGAAATTAGGATTAAGGCTCAAAAATTAATATTTTATCATAAAACATTAAAATACATTTTTCACATGTGCATGAATATTTTGAAAATTAAATTTGAAAATTTTGAAAGATAATTGATTGTCATCTTTCACATGTGCATGCCATGATTAAAGGTTTGAACTTTGAAAATATTAAAGATGATTGATTGTCATCTTTCACATGTGCATGTTTTATTTGAATATTTTCAAAAGTGATTGATCTTTTCTTGACTTATGCAAAAGGAAGATGCCTTTGTTTGAATTTTTGAAAAGTAAAGTGTGCTCCTTTTGTCATATGCAAAAAGTAAAAAATTAGGTTTGAAATTTTTGAAAAGCAAAGTGTGCTCCTTTTGTCATATGCAAAAAGTAAAAAGATTAGGTTTGAAATTTTTGAAAAATGAATGATGATTTTTTGACATGTGAATCTTTTTAAATTTGAATATGAAGTCTCATATGCCTATAAATAGATCATTTGAGAGCTTCACATTCACAACACCAAGAGCATACAATATTCATTCAAAGCTTTCATTGGAATTAATGTCTTTCCCCATTGATTCAATTGTAAAAGAGATTGACCTCAATACTTGGGTTCTTACATTTGATATAGAATCTTCTGTTGATTTGAAATCAACTGACATATCTTGCTCAAAGCGTTCCCAAAGCTCCCTTGGATTGGTTGGATTACAATAAACTAATATTGTTGCAAATAACCGTCTCAAACTGGATGCCATTTGATATAGAGATGCTTCGTGTAAACAATCTTCTAAGCTAATGTCTCTCTGTAGCAACCCATGCATTGTTGCTGCTTCGCGAAATGTTGGGGCCACAACTGTAACAGCCCGCTAAAATTATCAGTTTTGGATTATTTCCCGACAGCAATCACATCTCTCTTGTCTTTACCCTCATCTGGAATCACGCGTATAGTTTATCTTTTCCGTAAATCACGTATTTTGTTCTTCACCGACAGCTGTAAAATCATGAGTCTTCCAAGACCACGCCTAGCCTTTCTCAAGCCCAAACTACCACTTTATGTGGTGGACAGCCACCGTACGCCGCCACGTACGTTCCTCCGACGCATGTTCGTGACGAACAACGAGCGACGCACGGGTTATCCCGTCGATGGTATAACCTTCTATCTCTAGTTATTTTACGTTTAAAATAGTTGGTTGGTTTGTGGATTGTGTAGTTGTATTTGTGGAATTCGTTGCGTAGTTGTGAAGCGAAGTGTGGTTGTGAAGTGTTGAGTTTGATTGTGTATTTTGTGGACTGTGCTGTGAAGTATAGGCGTGAGATGGATGCCGTAGATGTGATACGGCGGGTTGTGTGAAGAGAATACGCGTGTGCGTATTCTGTGTAATGCAGCGACGCGCCGCGCGACGTGCACTGTAGTGATGTGGGTCGTAGAAGGAAGGGAGTACGCATGTAGTGTACTCCGTGTGGTATGGCGATGCATCGTGTGATGTGCATCGTGTTGATGAGTGTTGTAGCGAAGGAAGTACGCGTAGCGCGTACTCCGTGTCGCGTAGCGATGCACCGTGAGACGTGTATCGCAGTGATGGGTTTTGTAGTGTGAATGGAAGAGAGTTAACGTGAGTGTACTCTGTACTAAGTCGTGATACATCGGATGGCGTGTCACGAAGGGTTGAATGGCGTAGCAGAGAAGTGTGGAGCGTATGGTGTAATGTTGGGAAACTGTATGACAGTGTCCCGAAGCAGTGATGATATGGATTATAGTCCGGGATGACTGGTGTCATCTTGTGGTTGACTATGGCTAAGAGTATATGGATTGAGAAATGAGTTGTTTGTTTGGTTGTTATTGATAATTTTAATGAACTTGTTTTAGTGCAAAGGCTTTCTGAAGTCAATTTATCTCTTCCGAGTATAGTGAAACCTCAAGTTGGCCGTGGTGTTGCAAGTGCTTACAATATGGCAATTGAGTTCAGAAGTGAAAATCTTAAGGACTTGAGTGTTCTCTTCCAGCTGTTGTGCAGTTCCTCGTGTCTCGCGCTCTATTCTCATAGAACGCGACGATCGAGGTAAGTTAGCCTCTAACTTACTATCAGTTTATTGTGTATGTGTGATGGGTAAGAGAACTACAATTTATGTATGTATGTTATCGTATATGCCATGTCATGCTATGTCATTACATGTTTATCTGCTACGATGATTTAATCTCTCATGAATAATTATCTGTTACATAATCTTTTCTGTCATACAATGATGTATGTTATAAGTATGCCATGTTAAGTATGCCATGAAATGTTATGATTAAATCATATTGTGCCATTTACAAGTATACGCCATGTTAGAAAAGTATATGATATTAATTAATATCTCATGCATTAAGAAAGATAAGATATGTTATGATACGTATAATACGTGGGGCCACAACAACTGTGGAGTACGTATTATATTTTATGTTATTTATAATGCGTGGGGCCACAACAACTGTGGAGTACGTATTATATTTATGTTACTTATAATGCGTGGGGCCACAACAACTGTGGAGTACGTATTATATTTATGTTACTTATAATGCGTGGGGCCACAACAACTGTGGAGTACGTATTATATCTTATGTTATGTTATGATAATACGTGGGGCCACAACAACTGTGGAGTACGTATTATATTTATGTTATTTATAATGCGTGGGGCCACAACAACTGTGGAGTACGTATTATATTTATGTTATGTTACTTATAATGCGTGGGGCCACAACAACTGTGGAGTACGTATTATATTTATGTTATGTTACTTATAATGCGTGGGGCCACAACAACTGTGGAGTACGTATTATATTTATGTTATGTTATTTATAATGCGTGGGGCCACAACAACTGTGGAGTACGTATTATATCTTATGTTATGTTACTTATAATGCGTGGGGCCACAACAACTGTGGAGTACGTATTATATTTATGTTACTTATAATGCGTGGGGCCACAACAACTGTGGAGTACGTATTATATTTATGTTATGTTACTTATAATGCGTGGGGCCACAACAACTGTGGAGTACGTATTATATTTATGTTATGTTATTTATAATGCGTGGGGCCACAACAACTGTGGAGTACGTATTATATCTTATGTTATGTTACTTATAATGCGTGGGGCCACAACAACTGTGGAGTACGTATTATATTTATGTTACTTATAATGCGTGGGGCCACAACAACTGTGGAGTACGTATTATATTTATGTTATGTTACTTATAATGCGTGGGGCCACAACAACTGTGGAGTACGTATTATATTTATGTTACTTATAATGCGTGGGGCCACAACAACTGTGGAGTACGTATTATATTTTATGTTACATGAAGTATGGGGCCACAACAACTGTGGAGCATACACTACATGAGACACAGCAATTGTGACATGTAGAATACGTGGGGCCACAACAACTGTGGAGTACGTATTATATTTTATGTTATGTGAATTCATGGGGCCACAACAACTGTGGAGCATGAAGTATGGGGCCACAACAACTGTGGAGCATACACTACATGAGACACAGCAATTGTGACATGTAGAATACGTGGGGCCACAACAACTGTGGAGTACGTATTATGTTTTATGTTACTTGAATACGTGGGGCCACAACAACTGTGGAGTACGTATTAATGCACATTATTAATCAAGACAATTAAATAAGATTCCAAGTTTATGTTAAGTCAAGTTTCAGATCAAGTTCATGTTATATTATACTCACGTACATGTTATGTTCATGTTTATGTTATGTTCCAAGTTCATGTTCACATCATGTTATGTTCACTTTTATGATATGTTCAAGATCACGTTCATGTTATGTTATGTTCATGTCCATGTTATGTTTCACGTTCATGTTATGTTGTTTGTTCATGTTATGTTTTAAGCTTAAGTTTATGCCATGTTAAGTCAAGTTTCAGTTCATGTTTAAATTCTGGTTAAGTCATGCTATATGTCAAGTTATACTATGTTTATATATGACTATAATTATGCATTTATGCTTTTACTGCCATGCATGCATTTTTAACCTGTGTGTGAGTTTTATGTTAACTTACTGAGATTTGTAATCAAATCTCACTGTGGTAGTCCCAACTACCATTCCCCCGAATGGTAGATCTTGTTACAGGACCCAAAGGAGAATTGGAATCTGACCAACTGAATACGGTCGACTAGGCCACGGTGCGATGTTGATGATGGTATAGTATTTAACTTAGGTTAATACTTGTACTTTTGGAGTTGTATCTCAAGTATTCTTTTGATCACAACCATTTTAGACTAGTGTGGTGATCACGGCTTTTTAGTATGCCTTTATGTATGAATTATGTTTCAAGTATTTGGGATATATTTAGTTTGGTGCATAGTATTGCTAAAGAAAAAGATTATCCGCTGCGAATATTGCATAATGCTAGATGCATGTTAGAAACATTGCATCTTATATGTCATGAACGGGGGCAGGTAACCTTGTGTTGCATGTCCCGACGCTTCAAATGTCCGTTCAATCACCAAGCGGAATTTGGGGGCGTCACAACAACACTATCAACTGTCCTGAGATCTTCAAACACAAAGGTCCTCTTACATGGTTTAGCAATATACGAAGATAATACCTCTCGCCTTCAAATGGATTTGCTGTAACAAGACGGCCTATAACGGTTTTCTTTTTCCGAGGAGTCCAATCTTTGTTCTGTTGGCTCCAAACATAATATTCTGGAAATTCTTTATACAGTAATCTCTTTGCATTCTCGTCTACTCGATTTAATGCGAAGAATTCTTTACATTGATTTTCTAGAACGATCTAAGTTGACAACATTGATTAGATCTTCATTTGCTCGGAAAGTCACTGGGTGTTGATCCTCCAGATGTAAATGTAAACTATACACTGCTGGGTACATTTCATTAATAGTAAAGCCATATATCCTCCACATAGCTTCGGGGGGAGCAATCCATTGCGCCGATTGGAATTGTTGGATTTCATCAACTTGTTGATTGTTTTGTTCAGAAATCAAGTTGAAAGCAACACGATCATGTCCTTTATAAATGTATTTATAAATATATTTGACTGCTTTTATCGTAGAACAAATCTCGACATTAATGTGACAGTCAAATGTTGCAAGCAGATATGGATTATATGGAACAACCCAACGATTATCTAAATTTTGGCCTCTGACTTTGACAGTTATTCCATTGTTTGAACGCCTATATATTGGGAAGCAATCATTTCCAACGGTTGTAGCAGATGCGTAATTCTTTGGATAATTACTTTTGCAACGGCCATTTTTTTTCATGCAAACATTTGATGGGTTCAACACTCCACATGGCCCATGCATCATATGCTTTACAACAGCGTTATGCAAGTGCAAGTTTGTATTTTTATCTGGTATCTCTGCTGATACGATCTCATCAAAAGATTCAGGCGCATAGACCTTCCAATCCTTCTGTAAGATAATTAAAAAATGCGCATGTGGAAGACCTCTCTTTTGATGCTCAATAACATAGACATATGCTGAGACTTTACCAAATATTTTCCTCTTGAATAAATGATCCTTTAATTCTTCTAATTTTGCACGAAAGACTCGGGCAACCAAATCAGGTCGATTCTGACTCTCCTCATGCAGATTTAGTTCATTTGTAATTTCTTTCCAGTTTGGATTGCACGTCATTGTTAAGAAAATGTCTGGTTTGCCATAACGCTGAACTAAAGCCATTGCTTCCATATATCTTTTTCTCATGTCTCTTGGACCTCCAATAAATGATGAAGGCAGTATAATCCGTTTTCCAACATTAGAAGCGTTTGTTTCCCCAAGCGTAATTGTATCAACAATACCTTGATATAACTCTGATCGAATATGTTGTTGCTTCTTCCTAAAATAATCTAATCTTGACGTCTCGATCTTAACATACATATCTACTACAAATTGTTGCAATAGTCGACCAGAAAGTAGCAAAACTGATCTGACATTTTCTCTGATTTGCAATTTGTAGCAATAATATTCACGGCATGAAACAACTGGATCCTTGCTTTTTCTATTTGACGCTACAAAAGTTGAATGTGAATGAAACGTTACTAAGTTGGATGTACATACGAAATGAAATTTTTGAATATTAATACTGCAATCTAACCTCGTTGTTCTCTTGCAAGTAATTCTTCTGCAGTCACTGATTGTTGAGGATTTATTGAGCTGTTTGTTTCGTTATATGTAGATCTCCTTCCTCTACTAATCCTTTCAATCCCTTGATGCCAACCAACATCGCCAAATGGAAATAATAACGGATATTGCAATGGATCATAACACCCAAAATAGTACTGAACTATATGACTTCCACCAGAATGGTTAAAGACAAAAATGTCACGTCTTCTTAGTTGATCTTCATCATCATTTTCTACCCATATTGCTGCAACTTGTGAAGATGTGGGGGCATTGAATACACGTTGATCTAGGCCAGCATCTGATCTTATATGAATTATTCGACTTTCCAAATCTGGCAAATCACCTAGGGAGCGGAAAAAAATAGAATATGGATTGATGCGAAGAATATCGATGAGTTGAGTTACGATTGATGGATCCATTCTGTTTGAATCAGAAATGCGATTTTCTAATTCATGTTCTGTATCATAGAAATACAACTGGAGATAAGAAGGACGACCATTTGAAGGAAGCAAATCATTGATATAGTGATAGATCTGTCCTTGAGTTCTGAAAGTATAGATTCCTCTATTTCTCCTGCAAAGATCTTTATCAAACTTCACACCAAAGGATGTAAAAGCAAACTTGTTATTATAAGTTCGAATGTATGTCCTAAAATGTGTAGATTCATCTGTATTGGAGGTAAACAACGCATAAAGCTGATCAGGAACATCATTTGTGGCTAAAGAAATTGTTCCATCAGCACAGCAAAAGCCAGTTGTTTCATGGTGGAATCGCTTTGCTTTACAATGTATGCAGCTGGGTACTAATGGCAGAGAATATGCTTCAGATGGCACTACCTTCAACAATTGTCTAAATCCGGTAGAACCGTGATGCGACTGACCTATTTGGTTAAAAAATGAAAATAAGGCAACAGACGCAAGGTCATCATATTGTTTGAATTATATGAGTAAGGACATTACTGATACAGTAGCAAGATTTGATGACTGAATTAAAAGAACCAACTGATTTTATATTTGTTTCTTACCCCTACAAGGTGTCGGCATATTTGTATCGTAGTTCGACTCCTCTCGAACGATATATGAATCCTATTTGTATAATATATTCTGAAATCTCAGACGAAAAGAACAAAATGATGGTTGAATAAGAAATATCGAAAAATGATTTGAGGAAAACCTACTGGATAAAGAGTTGATTAGAAGATTCCGAGACATTGTTTCTGGATGAAATTGTCTCTGAATTAATGGCACAGACTTCAACACCAGGAAGAACACATACTTCACTAGATGAATCCTCTTCAACGATATCAATATGAACATCAGAATTTCGCTTTCTCTTTGATACTCTTTGAATAAGACTAAAGTCTTGAATGTTGTCTGTATATTGGACATCATTGTTTGAATATTGAGCAATCGACGTAGTCGTTTGATCACCAACAGATGTATCGAAATCATTTATACGAATCGAGTTCCTTTGAGATGCTTTTTGTTTAGCATATCTTTCTCTTTGTTTTCTACGGATCTCTTCCTTTTTCTCTTCTGGTAAATCTCTATACAGAATTCTTTTTGCAGGTTCTTTTCCATGATCTTCAAAAAATAGTTTACAAACTTAAATTTTACAGAAATTTATATTTTTGTTTGTAAATTTTTTTAAAAAATTATTTACAGAATCTTACCACTTCTCATTATGTTAATGAAGGAAGTGATTGTTTCAACTGTTGGATACTGTTCTACACAAGCAAGACGAAAGAAATAAATAACAATTATTTCCTATGCTCAATTAAATAAATAATCAAATGATAAAATATTATGAAACTAACAAAAGCATATTTCAATATCACATACAAAAAATGTTTTAGAAGCTATTTGTCAAACTTAATTCCCTATTCCAAGCAACTACCAACTATTTTTCTACTAATTATTTTAAAATATTTCTCTACTAATTTTTTATTTCGATGTTATGATTTTTTAGTTTTTTATTGTTAATTTTTAGAGAAAAGGGATGGTTTGAGTCTTGAGAAAATAAATCAATCAATGTGGCATATGATTTGTATCAATCAGTTTTTTATTATACTTAGATCATTTAAATTTACACATTTTTTAAATTTTTAATTAGAATCTTTTCAAATTTTGTATCTTTCGATTTATATAAATTAAGTGTTTGGATTTATATATTAGTGTGTCATCAGTGGATATATATGAACTTAGCTAAATAATAATAATAATAATAATAAAGTTAGAAATGCTTCAATCAATCAATAGATGTTAATGAAGGAAATAATTGATTCAACTATTGTATATTGCTTTACACAAGTAGCATGAAATAAATAAATAACAATTATTTCCTATAGTCAATTAAATAAATAATCAAATGACAAAATACAATGAAACTGAAATCTAACAGTATACAATATTTTAAGAATGAAGGTTCAAAGATTTATCCCATTATGATGTTTGATGTGATCAAGAATCAAGGCTTATTTTAATATATATTGTTTAATCCGTATATATATAGTAATTCTTTTCTCATATATATATATATTAGCAATAATTTAGCATCAAAATATTTGAAAAACCACTCTTTCTAACTTTTTGTACTGTCAAAGCAACAAGGGTAATTAATGTAGCCCTTCGTTAGTGTTTCCTTTGACTACTTATTGGTTTTTGCTTAAATACTAAAGTTCAAGTTTATTTTTATTTATTCTTGTATTTGAGTAGAGTGCTGGTGGCCCAATTGGGATCACGCATCTTTGTGGAGAACAAGCCCATCTACTGGCAAGTGAGTATAGTAAAGATAGCACATAATTGCCATAGGCACGTATATAAATAATATCAGATGCAATTTATGTGAAATCCATTTAAAAGAAAATATATAGATTTTTAAAATGGATCTTATTTTTAAAAAAAGATGTTGGTAGTTACAAATGATTTTTCCTAAATAACTTGACATTGCTCATCTATTTTTTTTATAGGATAACTATGCAATTTCTTCATTAAATAATAAATCTAAGGATTTTTGTTCTGTATCCAACTAACAGCTGGTCATGCCGAGTGCAATCCCACTTTTTTTAAAAATATTTAAAAAAATATATAGATTTATTAGCAGTAACTTTTTTAAACATATAAAAAAATTAAAATGCACTAATAGTTAAAGTCAAGAGCAAGTCGATCCTACATGGCATGTACAGTATGTGATGTGGCAGCAGCTCTTATAAGAGGATTTTATCTATGTATGGTATGTATAAAAAAGTAATATTACATACAGTCTTAGAATATATAAATTTCGTATACTCATTTTAAAAAAAAGTGAGATCTATCATTTCAAAAATGTTTTTTTTATGTGAATTTTATATTTATATTATTTATATTTTTCAAAATTAGTACGTGAAGCTTGTAAATTCTAAAACTATAAATTTCATTTCTTCCTATAAAATGAAGATACAATATAGCAAACAGTATTATCTGATTATTTCTTTTGCTCTCAAGGGAGACCTGTGTGTGCATGTATATATATATATATATATCCACTCCGAAGGCATGCGTGTGCATGTCCTTGTGCTGACTTGACCGTTTGCTTTGTAGGATTAATCATCTCATCAACTCATATAAATACGTTGGAGTTTAATTTGTACGTGGGCCTGCCTAGCTAAAAGGATCATCGAGTCTTCGTTAATAAACATTAACAAGGAATTTGAGTTTTTTTTTTATACTTAATTTCATGAATCATTTGAAAAAAATTAAAAGTGCATGTATAATTATTGATATTTGAAGAATTATATATACAAGGCTGATCTTAGTCAACGAAAATAAAAGGAATAGGCAGGTAGAGTTGCTGGCCTATATTTATATAATGACAATAATCCACTGAGTTCAACGTACAAAAGTTCAACAGAAAATTAAGGCCCTAGCCAATCTTAGTCAAAGAAAATAAAAGGAATAGGCAGGTAGAGTTGCTGGCCTATATTGATATAATGACAATAATCCACCCAGTTCAACGTACGAAAGTTCAATAGAAAATTAGGGCCCTAGCCATATATGGTTTAGACACGCATGCGCGCATCATGATCGATCATCAGTGGTTGGTTTGATGTGATGATATATGTCAGATTGAGTAAAGGCAAGTGTAAATTTACAGCTTGCATGATGGTGATGTTTGGCAGGGATATTTTCCTATCGTTTTGACGCCCTGATGAATTCTTTCCTTCTTCATTTCTGATGCCCCTCCCTCTCCCTCCCGACCTCTCTCTCGATCTCTCTCTATCTAAATCAACTTCATCTTCCGTCTAGATCCGTTTCTTTGTCCCTCTGTTTCAATGATCTTGACCCTAGATTTCTCCAGAAGCTATGAGACCCAGCCCCAACGCCTCTCTCTCCCTCTGTTTCCATCATCTCAACCTCAACCTTTGCGATTTCCACTCAGATCTATAGCTTCTCTTCTCGATCTCCTCCACTGCACTTTAGAAACAGTAGTTTCGGTAGTTCTCTCTCTCTCTCCACCGTCCATGGCTAGTGAAGCCTAACTCTGACTTAGTTTCTTTTTTCCCTTTTTTATTTGTTAATTTGTTCGAGTTAATCTTTGTTCGGTGCAAATATTTCTCTACACAAATATTTTTCTGCAGCCTTGGTTTTATCTTTACACAAATATTTCTCTCTAAGACCCACATTTTCTTAGTTTCTTATAATTTTATTTTTCAGGTTCTCTACGAGAGGGACACGAAGAAAACACTCAGTCGATCTCCATTGCAGTAGATCTTCGTCACTGGTTGTTATGTAAGTATTACAGATATTATTGCTCCATCACGGATTGCTCTATAAATTTTACAATGCCCTAACCTAGATATTTCTTTCATATATATTTTTTTGCATATAGGGGCTAATGATGCGAATCTGGTTGTAAATATATATGGTGTTGAATCTATTTTGTACTGCACTTATCTCATGGTTTCTTGTTTCTTTTTATCTCTTGTTTTTTATGGATTATGTTTTTAAGAATTTCTTGTTTTTTCTTTTTTTTCCTTGCATAGAACATTAATTTTAAGTTGAAATAATAATATTTTTCTTCAGAAAATGAAAGCTTCCTAATGATAAATTAATTATCAACTGGTACCACCTACGTACTAATCATCTCCAAATCCAGTACTACTTAATATTTCTTAAACTATCTAGGCTTAATTTGTTATAACAACATGCTTCCCTAATCATAACTATGGAAATAATATATCCTGGACAATTCAACTAATAATGCAACAAATTTATTAGTCAATATGTTTGAAATAAGTAAATTGAAGAAGAAAAATTTAATTATAAGCCTTATAAAAATATAGATATTTCAGTTCTTTTTATGTAACTAGGAGCTAAAGCAAAAGAGTTCTTTTCTTCTCCCACACTTGGAAGCCAATTAAAATCGACACAGGTTACTTTAATTAAACAACAAATCAAACACCCCACATGGTTCTTTATTTATTTATTTTTCATTCATCATATCTGATTTCTCTAATAGATTTGCTCCTCTGGTAGGCATGTAGTAACCTATTTGTAATCTTGTAGTTACCCATCCCATATTTTGCCTTAGCTAGGACTTCCCCACTTTATAGTGATCTGTATTATTGCTTTGTTTCGTGTGTTGTTAGGCAACTTTTTCTCTTACTGAAACTGTTCAGTTGATATTTATTTTGATGTAGCTAAGTTCTTGATCAGATCTTGACCTTGAGTATACTAAACCAAACCAACCTATTTGCAAGACTTTAAAAAATAAACTACCTAAAAAATAAACCAATCTATTTGAAGAGATCTTGTTCAGATCTGGTTATTTTTGTTTTTTATTTTGCCGTTCGCTTTTGAACATCTGAACAGATCTTCACAAAGTTGAGAGATCTTGTTCACATCTGAGTGTTTTTCTTTTTTATTTTTAATTCTAGTGCACAGATGACAAGTTGCAGTCTTTGTCTACATTTTCGTGATAGATTAATTTTGATGAGAAATATGTGGAACTTTGTGCTGGTTCAGGCATGTAAATTTCATTGAGTTATTAATTTTTTAAAAATGTTGATTGGATATGGCGACTAACCAATTTTTCTGGCGTTGTAGGGGGCTGAATTGATGAGCAAATATGGGATCAATGTTACAAAAGGCGTTGCAATTTTTTCTGGTGATGGGAAGAAGGCAATTCAAGATGTATTTCCCAATCAAAGTGAGGTAATTGGGAGTAATTCAATGAGTATAAATCCTGTGTATTTTTTTTATGGTATTTTTTTATATGCTCATGTTAGAAAATTTGTGGCTTGATTTGGATGTTTTATTTTTTTGGTTTGCATCTCATTATTTTAATTTTTTTTTCATTGGTAGGAAATTTTTTTTCTTACTGAAACTATTCAGTTGATATTTATTTTGATGTAGTTAAGTTCTTGATCAGTCCTAGACCTTAAGTATACTAAACCAAACCAACCTATTTGCAAGACTTAAAAAAAGAAACTATCTAAAAAACTCAGTTTTTTCTCCAGTTTAATGTATTTGTGTTTGCATTGTTTGAATCTATGCCTAATTATAATATATCAATTAGAATGAAAAAGAAAAAAAATCGGTGGGTTTTGTATTTTGGATTTGTGTAGTAATGTTTGCTTTTGGGTTGGTCAACAAAATGCGTAGAACTGGTAATGCATAAAACTTAGAGATTGATGTAATGCATATATAGATAGATTATATATATAATATAAACACAGAAAAGGTAGTAAAACTAACCTTTTTAATGTACCTTCAAACTTTTGCACCACTGCACTGCTTCACCACACCTGATTTGAGAGAAACAGAGCATGGATAAGTTTTCTGAATTGAGTTTTGTGATAGGTTTTTTAATTGATAAATAAATAATATAGACTTATACTATAAACACACAAAAGAAAGTTAAGACTTACTTTTCAATCTTCCTTCAAACCAAGGGAACCGTAGCACCAATGCACTGAAAGTAGTAGAAGATATCAGTCACTTTTCAAATCTTAGCACCATTGCACTGAAAGTAATAGAAGGGTTTTCTTAAACCCCTTTCAATGACTCTTGGGTTCCTACTGAATGTCTCTTGGGTTTCTCTCTGGTTGCAGCTTCCAATCCAATGCATGAACAATATTCACAAATTTAATAGCTAGCACACGTACAGAAAGGGAAAAATAAGAGGAAATGAGACTGTAGTTTTTCAAAATTGTAACTTATTATAATGTTTTGCCATTGTAATTTATAAGAAAAGACAATGGTATTCTTGCATATAATTTGGCACTGTTTTCCTTTAAAATTTGGAGTTATTATATAATGAAATTTAAATAGATAATGGAATTGAAATAGACAACATAAATGGCCACAAACAGTTGCTTAATTGCTATTAAACGGAAACAACAAATATTATATAATGGAATTTAAACAGATAATGGAATTGAAACAGACAACATAAATGGTCACAGTGGCTTAATTGCTATTTAACAGGGACAACAAATATTATATAATGGAATTTAAACAGATAATGGAATTGAAACTGACAACATAAATGGCCACAAACGGTAGCTTAACTGCTATCCAACGGGAACAACAAAACTAACGGAAAAACAAGAATTTCCGTTTAAAACAACAAATTCTGTTTCATACACACTTTTTATATATAAAAGATATTATTAATTTTTAATATTATATATAATATATTATATATAATATATATAATTATGTATAAAACAATATATTATAATTTATAACATAACATTTTAATCTTAAACATGAAAATTTATTTGATCATATGTTTTAAATATAAAATATATATATTAAATACATTTTATTGCCTAATAAATTCTCAATATATTTCTTTTGATAAATACATTAGTAATATTAATATACTTAATATATTAAAACCGGACCGGAACTGGTAAAATCGGATATACCGGTTTAGGGGGTAACCGGTGCATAATCAGTTTTTGAAAATACAAAATCGGTATATACCGGTTTAGTCCTAGATTTTTTCCAAAACCAGACCAAACCGGACCCGTTACACTCCTAAAATAAACAAAATTAAAAAAAAATTATAAATTGACATGACTTAATGTGATGCATTAAATTTTAAAATTATTTTTATTTTAAAACAAATTTAATATATTAGATCTAATCACATCATTTAGTGAATTTAGTTTTGCGACATTAGTGTGTAAACTTACACACATGATCAAGTCCTATATTTGATAACTCTCCAAAAGATTCGAGTGTCATAACTTTAATTTATCTCAATGCATTGAACCATTCAGTTGAATAAAATGTTAAAGAAGATATATATAGAGAGATCAAGCAAAGGCTTGTTAGTCTTAATATATAAAATAGAAGAAAAAATCAGGGTTTGTATGTTGAGAGTTAGTTCTCTTAACTGTCTAGTTGTATAAATAAATCCTCTATTTTACAAATGAGCAAAAACTACTGGCACCAACTCAATCAGAGGCTAAAATCTGCCACCTTTGGCCCAATCTCTCAATTTAAGTGTGCAAGAAGATCTGTGACATTCTTCTACATGATAACATTGCATATTGCAAAAGAGTTCATGACTTCAAAAGTAAAACATTTTTCTCTTGTCCAAAAAGTCATTAATGGAATCTTCAATTATGCATCATGATAACAAAGAAAATGGCTTTACAAGCTAGACACTAGGGATGACATTCCGAAGGACATTTACATGTCAAAAACTTGTAAATGACCATGGATTATAATTAAATAAAAACAAACATTTTCTGTCTGTACGTTCGCAGATGTAGCAAATGAGAGGATTGGAACTTCCATGATGCTTCCATTTCGAGCACAACTTCCTTTATTGGAGAATTTTCTATTTAGAAGGCGATTTACTTCAACAAGAAACAGATAAGTATATCTCTTGTAATTACTACTCTTGCCAATGTGTGATAGATTTACAATATTGGCATATGCAAGTCATCAAAACCAAGATCCAAGGGTGAATTTCACTCACAATCGATGTAATAAGTTACACCAAGAGCTACATGAAAGTTAACTCATCATTGGCATGGATAAGGATTTCTGAACATTTTTTGACCTAAACATATAGATAGCATTAAATATTAAAGTTGAAATTCCCAACATACCTGTAAAATTACGAAATTGTCTATTAATTTCCTTTCACAAATTGGTTAGATCTCAATATTATGATTATTAAACGAATCAAGTACTTAAAGAAAATAAACAAACTTGCATAACACAACGATTGGTTATGAAAGGAAACCCTTTAAAGAACTCTTTAAAAGTAAAACCCTACGGGGCAACCAAACCCACGAAAGTCAACCTTATTATTTGAAAATTAATTACAAGTATTCATTAATTACAAAACCTTTACAATTTGACTCTCTTATTTGCCTAGAACCTTTATCAATCTTATTATTTGTCTTCTATCGCAGTAGCAGCTAGAACCCCTGTCGTTCTTCAAATGTTATCTTTCCTCCTAGAACTCTAGTGGCTGAAATCCAATCAATGATCATTCACACTTGAAGCACGATCACACACAAGGAGAGATGAAAAATGAAGTGAAAATTCTCAAGTGAATTTTCTCTCACAAGCACTCAGAATATGATCTAAAGAATTCGTGGCTCAAACTCCTTAATGAGTTACAAAACAGAATCCCTCTAACAACAGTCGCGAAGACTCCTGATGGATTGCTGACATTTTGCGATAACTCTCTCCTGTAGTGACTGATATTCTCTATTCAGCTTCTGTTCTGGATAAATACAGATCTTTCTAGACTTGATTTTTACATCAATGATTTATCTAAACAACCTCTAAGACTTCTAAATAAACTCAATATTGTTTAGAGATAAATTAATAATTATTTTACATTCATCCAACAATTTCAAATATATAAGATAAGCCTTATCATATAGTCATCTAATCATTACCCATTTTTACCTTTATAGTCTCCTCCTTTGGCAGATTGGTGACGAAACCAGTTTGATGAATGTAAATTCCCTGTGAACATTTCAATCAACAAACCAAGAAAAAAAATAGAAAATTCTAAAGAGTTGTGATTCAATAAAAGTATAATTGTCTGTTATCCTAATAAAAGCATAAGTAAACACATACCAAATTGTATCTGAATTACAAAAAAAAAAAAAAATGAACTAGAAAACAGGATATAGATTTGCCAATGTAATAAAGTTTTCTTCTCTACTTACCACTGCTCACCCCCTCTGGTGCTGCTGCTCCCCCTCAAATTTTTCTCCCCCTTTTTGTCAACAATCAGCCATTTAACAACATAGAGATTTGCTCAAGAACTTAAGACATAGGTACGGAAGGTTTAGGGGGTGAAGATGCTGACTCATTAGTTTGGGGTCACTTTTTAGTATAACAGCCTCAAATTTTACCACAGTTAAAACTAAAATAGACATTGGCATCTTCATGGTAGGTTCATTTGCCCTAAGAGGGATTTGGCGTTTATAGCCAACTTAGAAATTAAATTGCCAAAAGGAAGATTTAGCTCTTTTTCCACATGAGACCAATGAATAATATCAATAACATGCTGTGAAAAATCAATAGTGACCCCAGTAGCCTGAGCATACATGAAGTAAGCTTGCTCTAAAGTAATTTATGTGTGACGACTAATGGGCCAGAGATTTGTGAGCACTATTTTGGCTAAGAGACGAAACTGAGGGAGCATATGATTTAGAGATAGTTTATGGGTTTTCGCAGTCTATTTATGGCCATTGGGACCAACAAAGAGATTATGCATAGTAGTCTTTGTTGGAGCCCCATGCCCTTGTATGGGTATAGAGGTGTTTTCACTTCAAGGAGGTCAAACAAACCTTTGAGGATAGCAAGGGAAACCTCAATTTGAGTTTCTCGAACTATAGAAATGATGCTATGATCATTTAAGTTGAAATGGACTATGTTTGAATAAAATTCTCAAACGACCTCAACACAGGGTGTGGGAGATGCATGAGTAAGTTTCTCCCAGCCTCTTTCAATGAAGATAAGTTGAATAAGCTGAAAGTCATCTGAAGGAAAATCATTCATACTTACATCCCTTTCACCCAACACAGGTCTCTTGGAGAATGTATTACAATATGCATTCTCAGCTTCAACAAAGGTGAAGCAATCAGTAGTGGCTCCTGTAGGTGCAGTCATGATGGAGATGGAGGAGGAGCTGAAGTTTCTCCTAACTGCACAGGTTCTAGTAGAGGTTCATCCTCACTTGAGGAGCTCTCAAATGGCACAGGAGAAGTGAACTTCTTTCACTTTGCCCTTTCTTTGAACCTCATCTAGATCAATATATCAACCAAGTCAGAAAAAATAGCCAAAATCGAAGTGTAAGAATCGGTTGACAATAGGACCCCTTGATATTTGTGTAAAAACCACATACAAATTACTCACACTGATAGTATTGCTATATATAAAAAAAATAGACATAGCAAATATCCATAAATATGAATTGTGAGTTGATTGAGAGATTAACACAAACACTTGGTGTGCACCCGTGAGAAATCAAAATCCATAATCGCATAACCCACACAAAAATGTCCTTAATCCATGTATAGAATACTCTGAAAAGACCAATCCAGTCACTGTCTACTCAACCCAACAAATAATCAAACTCATCCTTCACATACTCAAACTCCACAAACCAATCTCCATCAAACATACTCCGATCGCTAGACTTATAAAAGAAAAGAAATTCGATTCAAACAGGCTTATTGTGATGTTGAATAGGAGTCTAAGATTGTTTGTTCTTAGTCCCAAGAGAATCGAAACTGGTATAGGTGATGTGGGTAGTATCTCAAAGTGAGAAGATGTGAGAGGACCTTGGCCTACTATATCTCATGGGATGAGAAAATAATATCGGGATGAGGCTGGGTGCTTTTTGTAGTGATATAAGTCACTTAAGTGACTAAGGCCAATGCTCTTGCCATGCCTCATAAAGTCCCAATTGGACTTAACCAAACAACTCTGAGACCACATCTTTGACATAGACCAACACACAAAACTTTGATATTTTTATTCCTCCATATATTTTATAAATAAAATGAAAAATAACAAAATAAAAATAAAAAATATGGAATAATCAAAGCCCTTTTTTATTATTTTTATTTTTATATATTAGTTTTATTTTTTATTATTTTTTTTTATAAATATGAGCATTGAGACAAGTAACATGCTTAGATGTATCTTAGGTCAACCATAATATATCTCACAAAAACAAATCCAATAGTTTATGGCCTCTCATTTGCCACAATTACTATGGATGTTCACTCCTCATAAGATTATCAATGTCAAAATTCATGTGAGTGTGTGAGTAAGTAAACTTATACCATAGCATTTATTATTATTATTATTATTATTGTTATTATTATTATTATTATTCTTCAATATATTTCTGGTACTATTATTCAAAATATTTTCTTCTTATGGATGCTCACAAGAGTTCGTTACTCACCTTAAAAGTCAAATTTTATACTTAGGCCTAGATACATAAGCATCTCCTCCAAACACTAGTTTGCATAACCTCCTCTCTTTTTCTTTATGTCCATTCTTGTTACTCATCTTTTTCCACAATAATTAGAGCAACGATTCTTTCTATAAGGACCTAAGAAGATAGATCCGTGTAGGGTGTTAGTCTTTTTCTGTAATGATTTAACACAAATTTTTCATATATGGATCAATTTTTTGTGTTTGACAAGAGGAGAACTCTTTATTAATGTACTAGGTTCAACTAGTATTAGTCTATTCAAGGCATGAACTCCCTCTATGATGAGCATCTCAATAACCAATATAAGTTTCAATTATAATATGCATACTGTAGAGGAAAAAATTGGTTAGGATTATATGACTAAATGATAAGGTTTATCTTATCATTATTTGACTAAATGATAAGGCTTATCTTATTATTATATTTGAATTTGTTGGATGAATGTAAAATAATTATTGATGTATCTTTAAACAATGTTGAGTCTATCTAGAAGTCTTAGGTGTTGTTTAGATAAGCCATTGAAGTTAAAATCAAGTCCTTGTAGATCTTATTTATCCAGAAGAAAGCTGACTAGAGATTAGTCAATCCAGAATAATGTTATCGCGAAATCTTAGCAGTCCGTCGGTATACGTTTTCGCGACTGTTGCTAACCATCAGCAAAGTCCTACTGTGACTGGAACTCTTTCCAGACTTTCTATTTAAAGGGATTCGGTTTTGTATCTTATCATAGACTTTGAGCCACGAATTTCAGAGAGGATATTCTGAGCATATGTGTGAGAAAATTCACTTGAGAATTTTCATGAGGTTTTTCATCTCTCTTTAAGTGTGATCGTGCTCCGGTGTTGGAGGATCGTGTGATTGGAATTCAGCCCCTAGAGTTCTAGGAGGAAAGGTAACATTTGAAAATCGCCAGAGGTTCTGGCTGCTACTGCGGTAGAAGACAAACAGGTCGTTTGTCTTGGCAAGTAAGATAGTCGATTTGTAAAAGTTTTGTAATTGATGATTGCTTGTAATTGTTCTTCAAATAATAAGATTGACTTTCCTAAGTTTGGCTGCCCTATAGGGTTTTACCTTTAAAGAGTTTTTTAAAGGGTTTCCCTTCGTAACCAATCGTTGTGGCTTGCATATTTGATTATTTATTTTATGTATTTGATTCGTTATATAATCTTGATAATTGAGATCTAATAAATTTGTTCAAAGAAATTGGTAGGCAATTTATTGGTTTTACAGGGGTACGTTGGGAATTTCAATTGGTATCAGAGCGTGGTTCACTCATTCGAGTGTGATCCGTGCCCTTGTAGATCATGTCGACGTCATTATACATTCCACCATATTTCGATGGGGAAAACTATGCTTATGGGAAAGTTCGTATAAGGGCTTTTCTCAAGTCTTTGGATGAACGTGTATGACATTCGGTTGAACGAGGATGGACTAAACCCGAGACATCTATAGATGCTTGAACGAAAGATGAAATCAGTAATTGCAATTTGAATAGCAAAGGACTTAACGCTATTTTCATGGCGGTATTCCCCGAAAAATTTAAAAGAATCTCCATGTGTGAGATTGCTAAAGAAGCTTGCGATATTTTGGAGGTTACACATGAAGGCACAAGAATAGTAAAAAATTCAAAATTGCAGATACTAACCTCTAAATTTGAAGAGATTAAATTGTTAGAAGATGAGAATTTTAATGATTTTTATGCTAAACTGAATGATATTGTGAATTCTAGATTTAATCTCGGCGAGAAGGTGGAGGATTCAATGGTAGTGAGGAAGATTCTGAGGTCTTTACCTGAAAGATTTTGACTCAAAATTACTGCTATTGAAGAAAGTAAAGATCTGGATGCAATAAGAGTAGAAGAGCTGGTAGGTTCTTTACAAACATATGAATCTTCGCTTCCTCAAGCAAGAAAATGTAAATCCATTGCTTTAAAAACTATAAAAGAAAATCATGAGGATGTTTCTGATGAAGAAAATTTTAACAATGAGGATATAGATCTCATAGCAAGAAAGTTCAGAAAATTCATATTTAATAAAAAGTCAAGTGGAAAGCAAAAAAGAAGTAAAGAATTTTCTGCAAGGAAAAATTATTCTGAAAAATGGAATAAAGAAAAATCTGAAAATAATGATAAAATAAAGTGCTATGAATGCTGTGGTTATGGTCACATAAGAATTGAATGTCCCAATTTCAAGAAAAATAAAGGAAAAGTATTGAATGTCACACTTGGTGACAGTTCAGAATCTGAAATTTCAAGTATATCATCTGATGATGACAATTCTTTTGTGGCTTTTTCTACTGTTGTTAATGATTTTTCTGATATTGGGCTAACAAAATCTGAAAGTGATGATGATCATAGTGATTCGGAGGTTACTCTAGTTGTGGATGATCATGAGTTAAGTCTACAAGAAGCCTATAATGATCTATGTGAGGAAGTGATCAAATTAAAGAAACTCAACAAGAAGCTGTAAATAGATTTACTGTTGTGAGAATGAGAAAAACAATTTTTCTGAGACATTAAAAAATTCTGGTGTTGAAGTATCAATATTAAACAATCAAAAGGCTACGCTAGAAAAAAAGTTGGAAAAGTTTCAGGAGTGTCAAGAAAAAACAGCAACACAGAAGTTAGAAGAGATGTTGAGTTTTCAAAATTCTAGTTGTGATCACACGGTTTTGGGGTATATGACTTCCCAAGGTATGAAATTTAAAGGCTCATCATCCGCTGCCACTTCATCAAAAGATATCATTTTTGTTAAATGAAGTCAAGATGAGGAAGCTCAAAAAAAAGTCGAATCTGAAACTCATGTTGCAAGAGCCTCACATGATAGATCAATGACAAAGAAGCCCAACCAAGGTAAGTCCAAAAGTAAGTTTATTCCTACTTGTCATTATTGTAATGTTGTTGGTCATATAAGACCAAATTACTTTAACTTGAATAAAGTGCAGAAAATGAATCGTGAAAGAAATACACAAAGTAGAGGAAAGAGTCTAGAGAATCAAGTTTGTGATATGAGTCAACAAATCAATTTTTTAAGTCTCAAACTTGGTGAACTAGCAGATATTTTCTTTCAAAATAAAGAAAAAATCATACAAAGTGATGTTAATAATAGGCCAAAATTTAAAGCAAAATGGGTGGTCAAAGAAGATGACATGTCACATTAATTGATAAGACTACTTGCATGTTCTTGCATTCTTTATATTATTGCATTAGTCTAGGACATGCATTTTATTTTTCTGTTTTGCTTTTATGTTTCTATTTTTTAGTTTTAAATAAAAAAATATAATATAAAATTTTTTTTTCTGATTTGGTTCAAAACTTTTCTTTAAGGAAAATGCATGCTTGATATGTCAAAATTTGAACATTTGTGTTCTCACTTAATAAATTTTTGAACCTATGCATCTCTCTATTTTGTGCGATTCACTTTGTGCATACTAATCCTATGGATTATCTTGGCAAAATTCATTTTCAATGCATAATGAGGAATCTATATGTATGCATTTTATAATTAAAGTTCATTTTTTTTTAATGAGATGCTCATCAAAGAGGGAGTTCATGTCTTAAATTGACTAATACTAGTTGAATCTAGTACATCAATAAAGAGCTCTCCTCTTACCAAACACAAAGAGTTGATCATATAGAAAATGTTGGTGTTGATTCATTGCGGAAAAAGACAAACACCCTACACGGATCTACCACCTTAAGTTCTTACAAAAAAAATCGTTGTTCTAATTATTATGGAAAAAGATGAGCAACAAACATGAACACAAAAAGGGGGTGTACAAACTAATGTTTGGAGGAGATGCTCATGTATCTAGGCCCTAGCATAAAGTTTGACTTTTAAGGTGAAGCAACAAACTCTTGTAAGCATATATACGAAGCAATCATTCATGAATAAAGATATAAAAAATATATTGAAGAAAATAGTTCATAAATATGCTATGGCATAAGTATACTCACTCACATAACTCACATGAAGTTTGACATTGATGATCTTATGATGAGTGAACATCCATAGTGATTGTTGCAAATAAGAGGATGTACTCTATTGCATTTGTTTTGTGAGTTACACCATGTTTTGAACTAAGATGCATCTAAGCATGTTACTTGCCCTATTGCCTATTTTTTATATATAAAAAGAAAGAAAGAAAGAAAGAAAAAAGTTCAAATTTTTTGTTATTTTTTTTCTCATCTCTATTTATTTTGTTTTATATAAAATAAATACATGAGAGTTGTTCGTCATGTCTTTTTTAGTGCCTTCATCTTGGCACACATAAGTGATATTTATTCTATTTTGTGTCTTGTCAGATTAGTGACAAAAAGGGGGAGTATTGGAAGAACAAATTGGAATATTTTGATATTGTGAAATTTAATGGGAGTTTCAGTAAGTGTGTTGTTGATGGGAAGTTTAATAAATTTGTTGAAAATAAAGTTGATGAGGGGGAGAAAGTTTATTTTTGCTGGATATAAGTTTTTATTTTTGATTATTTGTTTGAAATTCCTACTCGGTTTCTTGGTTTTCTGTTTGTGCTTTTGACAGGCTTTATATTACATTCATCAAGTTGGTTTTGTCACCAATCCACCAGAGGGGGAGATTGTAGAGGAAAAAATTGGTTAAGATTAGATGACTAAATGATAAGGTTTATCTTATCATTATTTGACTAAATTATAAGGCTTATCTTATCATTATATTTGAATTTGTTGAATAAATATAAAATAATTATTGATTTATCTCTAAACAATGTTGAGTCTATTTAGAAGTCTTAGGTGTTGTTTAGATAAGTCATTGAAGTTAAAATCGAGTCCTTGTAGATCTGATTTATCCAAAAGAAAGCTGAACAGAGATTAGTCAATCCAAAAGAATGTTATCGCGAAATGTTAGCAGTCCGTCGATACATGTTTTCGCGACTGTTGCTAACCGTCAGCAGAGTCCTTCTATGACTGAAACTCTTTCCAGACTTTCTATTTAAAAGGATTCGGTTTTGTATCTTATCATGGACTTTGAGCCACGAATTTCAGAGAGAATATTCTGAGCATATGTGTAAAAAAAATTCACTTGAGAATTTTTATGGGGTTTTTCATCTCTCTTTAAGTGTGATCGTGCTCCGGTGTTGGAGGAGATTCGTTATATAATCTTGATAATTGAGATCTAATAAATTTGTTCAAAGAAATTGATAGGCAATTTATTGGTTTTACAGGGGTACGTTTGGAATTTCACATACATACAGGTTTCTCATTATGCATTGTATATGAACTTTGCCAATATAATTCATAGAGTTCGTATGCACAAAGTGAATTGCACAAATTAGAGAAATACATAAGTTCAAAAATTTATTAAGTGAGACCACTCATGCTCAAAACTTTTGACACATAAAACCTGCATATATATATTTTTTTATTATTTTAAAAAACATAGAATAACCAAAACAATTTTTTTATCTTTTATTTTTTATTTATTTGAAAACTAAAAAAACAAAAACAAAATCAAACTAAGGTATAAAACAAAAAAATAAACTAAAAGTCCTAAACTAGTAGAATGCAATACTTCTCACTTGATATCACACACACCAATATCTTTTCTTAAAAACTCAAACCATAGACTATATAAAGGTTTAGTAAACAAGTTAGCCAATTGATGTTCAGTAGGCACATGTTCCAAGGATACTATTTTAGACTCAATCACGCCTCATATAAAATGATGTCTAATGTCAACGTGCTTGGCTCTAGAGTCCTGAACAGGAATTTTGAAATACTTATTGTACTAGAATTATCACAATATATTGTCATAGTATCTTGAGAAAAGTCATAATCATCAAATATTTTTTTCATCCACAAAACCTATGTACAGCAACTTCCTACAGCTGTGTATTCAGCTTCAGCAGTAGATAAAGAAATCGAGTTTTGCTTTTAAATCATCCAAGCTACAAGATTTCCACCTATATAAAAACACTCACCCATAGTACTCTTCCTATCATCAGCATTCCCCGCCCAATCAGCATCCGAATAACCAACAAGTATTAGATTAGTGTCTTTAGAATACTATATCCCATAATAAACAATTGCATTAATGTATTTTATGATTCTCTTTACTGCAGTAAAATGGGATTCTTTAGGATTAGCTTGAAATCTAGTACAAACACCAACACTAAAAACTATATCGGGTCTACTTGTTGTAATATATAATAGAATTCCTATCATGCTTCTATAAAAAGTGGGATCAATGTTTTTACCCGTAGAGTCATTGTTGATTTTTATTGAAGTGCTCATAGGAGTGCGAGCATTGCTTTTCCATTCCATTCAAAACTTCTTAACAAGGTCTCTTGCATACTTAGATTGTGAAATAAAACATCTTTCTTTACATTGTTTTACTTGAATACCCAAAAAAAAATTTAACTCAACAATCATACTCATCTCAAATTCAAATTTCATTTTATTAGCAAAGTCATATGCAAGAGACTCAAGTGTTGCTCCAAAAACAATATCATCAACGTAGATTTGAACAATTAAGAGTTGTTTACCTGATCTCCTTATGAACAGAGCCCTATCAGATTGTCCTCTAATGTAGCCATGATCAAGTAAATAAGCTGTCAACCTTTCATTCCAAGTGCGATGTGCTTGTTTCAGTCCATACAGTGCCTTCTTCAACCTATACACATATTTAGGATAGATGTGATTAATAAACCCTTTAGGTTGTTCAATATATACCTTTTCTTGTAACAGTCCATTTAGGAAGGCACTCTTAACATTTATTTGATATAGTTTGAAGTCTAGATGACAAGCAAGTGCAAGTAGAATATGGACAAATTCTAACTAGGCCACAAGAGCAAATGTTTCATCAAAATCAATCCATTCTACTTGTGTGTAACCTTGTGAAACCAGCCTTACTGTATTTCTCACAATGGTGTCATGCCTATCAGACTTGTTCTTGAAGATTCACGTAGTCCCAATAATGTTATAATTTTCTAGTCTAAGAACTAACTCCCATACATCATTTCTAGTGAATTGATGAAGTTCTTCATGCCTGGCATTGATCCAACTCTCATCATTTAATACTTCCTCAACTTTCTTGGGTTCAACCTGTGACAAATAACACACAAAAGAAACATGATTTAGTACCCTTCTTCTAAGCCTCATACCTTCATCTAGCTCACCGAGAATATTTTCCTTAGGATGATTTTGAATAACTCTTGAAGAGGGTTCTTTGCCTTGTAGATTTTGTGGTGTCTCCTCTATGTGATCCTCTTCATCTTGCACTTGCGAGTCTTCTTCAATGGTTTGCACCAGCTCCTTCATATTTTCAAACTCCTTCATAGCAGTCTCAATTGAAATGTCATCCACAACTACGTTAATTAATTCCATAACAGATTTTGTATGTAAGTTGTAAACTCTATAAGCTTAACTATTAGAGTAATAACCAAAAAACACTCATTCATCATTCTTATTTTCAAATTTATTAGTGTTTTCTCGATCTCTTAGCATATAGCACTTACTACCAAAAATTCTAAAATATTTTACAGTAGGCTTTTTAGTTTTCCACAGAAAAATCAATCTTCTTATTTGAAAATCAATTATAAGTATTCATCAATTACAAAACCTTTGTAATTTGATTCTCTTACTTGCCTAGACAAACGACTCGTTTGTCTTCTACCATAGTAGCAGTCAGAACTTCTGGCGATCTTCAAATTTTAGATTTCCTCATGGAACTCAAGTGGCTAAAATCCAATCAATGATCCTTCACAATCAAAGCATGATCACACTCAAGGAGAGATGAAAAACGAAGTGAAAATTCTCAAGTAAATTTTCTCTCACAAGCACTCAACTCTATAGAATTCGTGGCTCAAACTCCTTAATGAGTTACAAAACTGTATCCCTCTACATAGAAAGTTTGGAAAGAGTTCCAGTCAAAGAAGGATTTTGCTGATAATTAGCAACAGTCGTGAAGACGTGTCCCGGCAGATTACTGACATTTCGCGAAAACTCTCTTCTACAATGACTAACTCTGTTCAGCTTCAGTTCTGGATAAATACAGATCCTCATGGACTCGATTTTTATCTCAATGACTTATCTAAACAACCTCTAAGACTTCTAGATAAACTAGATATTATTAAGAAATAAATCAATAATTATTTTATATTCATCCAACAATTTCTAATATAAGGATAAGATAAGCCTTATTATATAGTCATCAAATTGTAGACACTTTCTACCTTTACAGAAGTTCATGTCATCTAAATTTGCATAAAATGAGATCTCAAATTGTAAGAAACAAGACTGCCGTTATAAAGCCATTCATTAAGAGAAGGCCGATTCCCCACACACAACCCCCCCCCCCCCCCCCCCCCCCCCCCCCCCCCCCCAAGTTCTCAAAAGTAACAAATGATTTGTGGCAGCTCTTTTAGCTAACCATTCTATACTCCACAAAATTTACAAGAACCCACTATAAAATATAAACCACAAAATTTACAAGAACCCACTATAAATATACATGTATTTTTTCTTTACAATAGGTAAGGCCGTTCCAAATTCAGGAACCATAAAATATAAACCAACAAATCAAATCAGGGTGACCATATTGCCAGTTAGATAGAATGGAACTCATAAAATGACTATTCAGGACTCCTAGGCCGGTCACTTTCGAATGTGAATGGATGATAGCCAGTTGAGCTAGACATGTGTCCTGAGCCGCTGCTGCTAGCAGTTCTCTCAATATCGTCAAGCTCAGCCACTAGAGGAATCGGTCGTTCTGGGATTGAGGGAACTGAAAGGTCTGTTTCCAACATTTTCACAACCTGATCCATTGTAGGCCTAGCATATAACTGTGGATGAGAGCATAGCACTGCAATCAGAACATACTTCTCTAGAACCTCCGGCACACCTTGCTCTGGCATTCCACTTTCAATTACATCTAAAGTTCTCCCTTTCCTCACCAATGACCACGCCCAATCTGTCACAAGTGAGGGCTGGCCCTCATTGCTGCCAACGAGAGCCTTCTTTCCACTCAAAAGCTCCAGAAGCACAACCCCAAAACTATACACATCACTTCTCTCTGTCAACTGACCATACAAGGCATACTCAGGAGCAACATATCCCATTGTCCCCGCCACCCTTGTGCTCATATGCGTCATTCCCTCCGGCGTGAACTTTGCAAGGCCAAAATCCGCCACCTTGGCCTCAAACCTCTCATCCAAAAGTATGTTACTAGCTTTGATGTCCCTATGTATGATCCCCAGTTGAGCCCCGTAATGCAGATAAGCCAATCCCCTTGCTGTCCCCAATGCAATCTTCTGCCTCATCGGCCAACTTAGCTTCTGCTCCAAAGGACCAAACAAATGGTCATGAAGACTCCCGTTCTTCATCAGATCGCACACTATGATTCTCTGGTGACCCTCAAATGGAGTTGTGGCGGTACAGTACCCTCTCAAAGCAACAAGGTTGACATGCCTAACACTCGCAATAACCTCAACCTCATGCGCGAAAGTAGCATCCCCTGCAGCAGAACAATTCTTGAACCTCTTCAATGCAACCTCGGACCCATCTGACAACGTGCCCTTGTACACATTCCCATAACCTCCTCTACCAATTATATTGGCCCTAGAAAAATTTTTGGTCGCTTTCTTGATGTCTTCGAATGTGAACCTCAATAAAGTAGTACTATCATGGATCGACTCCAGCCCAGAACCCAATCCCATCTCAATTTTACCGACCTGTCCTCTGTTCTTCATGCTCATGATCAATCCCTCATTTCTTCTTCTTCTTCTTCTTATTCGCAACAAAAACCAACCCCCACCAATCAGGAGCAAAGTCCCTACACCGCAAGCAATCAAGACAACCAAGATTACCTTTCGCCGATTACTTTCGGAGCTCGAGGACGTAAAATCGAGCGAGAAGAAGCACTTGGCGGTTCCTGTATCTGTAGGCCCGTACAGATTGGCGAACGCAGCCGTGTAAATCAAGGGGTATGCCGTGCAGTCAGAGATGTTGCCGACGGAGGGCCCGGTCAGGTACGATGCCTGAAGGGTGGAGAGGCTGGTGGTGCAGGAGGCGCAGGGGGAGCTGTTGTCGAGGGACTGATTGCAGCTGGTGACGACGTCGTCCAGGGTTTTCTGGGAGACAATATCCTCGAACTGGGCCCTGGTGGTGATATTCATGCAGCCCCTGGAGATCCAGTCGGTCTGGAAGCCGCAGGAGGATCTGATGTTGAAGCCGGGACGGTAATTGCTGATGAGAGCTTGGTAAGCGGACCAGCATGACTCGGACGAGTTGAGTGGGGGGAGGAACGAGTTGGTGCGCTGGAGGTAACGGGACTGGACGAGTTGGAGGCCCCGGCGGATGTACTGGCATTCGTTGGCGGGGTCCTCTTTAGGGCCGTTGGAGTTTTGGATGAACACTTGGAGGACGCCGAAGTCGAGAGGGCACGCATCGGAGTTGTTTTGTTGGGAAAGGGTCGGGGAGGGTAGGACTAAAGCCAAAGCCATGGCCACAACGGAGAAACGGAAGAGGATCATGGGTTTTTGGACTTAGATATTGGCTATGGAGTTTTTGCTTTCGAGGGGATTGGAGTTGAAGTGTGATGCTTTGGTCAAGCCAGCCAGTTTGCAGTCTCGAATGCTTGCTTCAGACCTTGGGAAGAAAGTGATTATGAGATGAAGAGGAGAGAAGGAGAGGGGGCAGTGGCAGCAGTTTCCTAGAAGACAACTCGGGACGCAAGAGACCCAAAACGCACACCAGAAAAGATAATTCACGTACACTGGTCAAAGTTGTTCAGATTTCCTTTCTTCCAAACAAATATTCTAGCTAGATTTCACTTCAATATTGGGTCATTTCTGACGACGGTAATCATACACGCATCATACATCTCACAATATATTTTACAGCATATATTATAAAATAATAATGTTTTTATAAAATAATATTACTTCTATAAAATAATATTACTTTTATAAATTACTTTTTTTTTTTAAGTCAATCATTTTTCTTCTTACAATCATAATTCTTCCCCTTTTTTTTTATCATAATTACCGGCCTTCAGGATAAAAAAAAAATGAAACTCACAATTCGTATTCATGAGTAAAGATACCCCATTCCCTAAAACATAAATGCCCCATTAAAAGGAAAAGCCAAACAAACAATATTTAAATCGCAATTATGGCCAAAAAAATATTATTAAAATAGCATAAAATGGTTTTGGCCAGCTACAAGGGCCGGCAATTTGGAAAATCCGTACAGCAATGCCAAAAAGTTTTGGCTAATTTTTTACAATTTTTTTTTACTTTGATGGATGATATCCATCGTTCCAAACTATATATTTTAATATTATTTTTTATTATTTTATTTTTATTAAATTAATTGAATTTTTTTATTTATTATCTATATATTATATATTTATTATAATTTTTTGAAAAAATAAAATAAAATAAATATAATGTGTTGAGATGATAAACAAAAACATTATTTTTTCTTTCAAAGTGATAATGGGCTTAGTAGTTGGAATTAAATAGTATTAGATATATTATTAAAGTGAAAATGGCAGGCAATAGTGCTTTTAAAGGAAAACTCTTAGTACTTTCCACGTAATCATGGGAAGCTTCAAGCTGCCAGGCCGTCAAAATTAAACCTTTCTCTAAGATAAAAATGATAATAATTAGTGTTAATAAAGTTGAAAAGTCTATGCATATCTCTACAGAAGTCATTCTGAATAAACGGCAGCCGATTGTCTATTTCAACTCCTAACTGCTATTAGTCTTTGATCACTTTACGTCAACAGGATGCTAATGTTCATTTGTTGACAAACGTGAGAATTGAATTGGTACTCGATCGCTTTGTATTAAATATGATAAAAAAATAAAAATAACTATAATTATTCCCTAATGATGCCTGATTACTTTTAATAACACTGATTTTTAAAGTAGAAATTCACTTTATTAGTAAATGACACGTACTTGATCAAACTCAACTTAACCCGATTAAAATTCGTTTGTTTATATCCAACTCGACTCATTAACTTAGATTTGATTAAAACTCTTTCTTACATAGTTGAGTGTCTATATATATATATTAAATTTAAAAAGATAAGCATGGGAACCTTTATAATTACATATGTAGCAGTTAACCTAGTTTTATATGCCTACATCTTAAATATAATTGTATAGTTATATGTTAGTTACTTAGTTACTTATTATAATAGTTATTTTATAATATGTATGATAGTTAGTAGCTAGGACTTAGTAGTTTCATAAGCTAGTATACAGGAACCATGTAAGAAATGTTGATATATGTTGTTGTATAATATGTATTCTATCATGCATACCAATGAACCAATGATACCATGCATAGGGTATTAGATAATAGGTTTATAAGTTAAATATAATAAATAGTATCCAATTATCTAATATCACATCATGAGATGATAAGAAAATGATAAAAATTGAGATTATGATTACGTAGCATTACTCTTCATCATTCTCTTTATCTATCTCATATGGGCCACAAAAAACTAAATGTACGTTAAGGTAGGAAATTTTTTCAAACTTTTTATACAAATTTTCCGACTTTAATTTAAATATCTCAAAAATAATATTTTATTCCTAAAACAAAACTCTTTTCGCCCAATAATTGGATTAAAAAAAAACCATAACAGCTTTTACAAAAACTAAATAAAGAATTCTTAAAAAGTTTTATTTAAACAACTTTTCAAATCTATCTACTAACTTTCACAAATCTTAATACAAAGAATATTTTAAAAAACTCTTATTCATATTTTCCTATCTACTTTCACAAAAATAAAGAAAAAAAAAACGTCACAATCTTAAAAATTCACAAATATTTTCAAGATTTTCGGGTACAATTAATATTTGATTATAGGAATTTTTAAGAATGGTTGAGAATTCTTGGAAAAATTGTGAAATGATTTTCTACTGGCTGGGTTTCGTGAAAATAAATAGAAAATTTATAAGATGAAAAGTCGTTTGAATAAAAGACTTATAAAATATCAGCCAAATGTCCAAACTGATTACGTTGAATTATCTTTCAAGGATGAAGAATAAGTTTGCTAATGCGCAATGGCCACATGACCAGCTTTTGTGATGAGGAGTAGAAGGTTCCAATATTCAATGAATCGGACTGTAATCAATGTGAAGAAGATTCAAGCGAGGACTAATATTCTAACACACCTAACTACTTATTTTGATCTTTCTTTTCATTATCAATTTATAAATTGCTAAGATCTTTTTCATCATTTACGTAAATCATAGATCATGAAACCTTACGCATGCATGAGGAGATTCATTAGGTTGTAAAAATTAATCTAAAACATGATGCAATCTTTTTCATTCGTGAATATTTGTAAAATCTTTTTGAGATTAGGTCACTTTTGAGATGTTTCATGAATAGAAAAAATAAAATAAATAAAATTGTTTTAATATAATATATAATTTTAAAAAACTTAATAAAAAGAAAAAATTAAAAAAATAAATCTTTACGTGTTTCTTTCTCTTTGCTCATCGTGATATATTATAACGAATGTGTAAGTAGAAAGTGAGGGAATTCACTTAAAAAAAACTGTTTATGTGTAGTTAGTTATTTTCTACGAAAATAACTAATTTTTATCAAAATTATTCTATTTTCGTCACAAATAGTTATTATCGTCACAAATGCACATTTTTCTTGTAATAAAAATAGGTTGTTAAAATTCCCAAGTTTAATTTGAAGAATTGTGACCCCACCCAGGTGTTTGTAATGTCTAGTGTTTAGCATTTAATTATAAGTTGTAATATGTATTTCAATATGTAAAGATATACTTACAACTCTTTTAAAATTATTTTATAAATTAATTAATATACTAGTATCACTTTTTTAAAAAGTAGTCTTAATTTTATATGATTATATTTTATTTTAAATAAAATTATAAAATAATTATAGACTAAATATTATAGGTTTACGATTTTTCGAGATTTAAAACAAAAGTACTGGAAGAAGCCCTCAAGTATTGGTAATTAATAATGCTTACGCTTTCTAAGATAAAACATTGAAAATGGGAGATGGAGTAGCCCGAGAGGCAACCGCGCGAGTAACTATTTTTTTTTAATTTATTTATTTATTTTTTTATATTCTTAAATATTTTTTAATAAATAAAAAAATTCACAACATCACTAAAAAATACTTTTTTAATCACTAAGTAAAAAATAAATATAAATAAAATAATACATTTAAAAAAGTTAAGAGACATATATTCCGTAGGGTTGTAAGGTGGTCGGTCCAGACCGGAGAAATTGACTGGTTCGGCTGGTTTGATCCCACCTGAATTTGAGATCGATCGGTCTCAATCCGTGAAATGTCAATTTCTCGATTTCAATCCGGTCCCAGGGCGGATTTTTTCGGACCAGACCGACTGAATAGAAAAATACATATTTTTAATTTTTAAATATTATATATATTATGTTATATAATAATTGTATAACTAATTATATAATTTTCATCTAACCTATCACTATTAAGAATATAAGATTTTAAATATGTAATTACAAATTAATATAAAGCGATTAAAAATATTATTGTAATTAACTAATGTATGATATCAATTACGTAACATATCACCAATTCACCATTAATAATTACTAACATCTACGTGTATGATCTAATTAAAGTTATTAGACAATTTTTTTGTAAAATAGCTAAGTTGGAAGTAAATATAAAGCATCTAATATATATATATATATAAATTCATCGTGAGAGGTTTCAAGTGAATCAGGAAACCATTGTCTGGAGTTGGTGTTGGATTGAATAAAATCTTTTCATTGGGATTTACTTTCTCCCATTTGAATTTGGTTACCACATTATGAATCAAAGTGAGTATTTGTAATCGTGCATATTCCAAAATTTGTAAAGTTTTGGCCATTTTAGTTGGCCAGCAATGAAGCCTAGCTTGGCTGATCTTTTATTTGAGTGTAGCAATGAGATATTTGAATATTAGTTATTGTTCCTTTAACACGGTTTGGAATGATTAAAAAGTAGGACCAAATTAATTAAGTTATATAATAGGTTGAACTTTATATTTAACACATCTTAAGCTGAACTTTTTCATTTTCTTCTTGAATTTTGATTCTTGACTTTATATTTAAACTAATTTTTGATTAATTATTTTTCTAGATGGACCCTACAAAAGAAATAATTCCACAAGACTCTATTATAGATTATGTGAATGAGTCAACACAGCCTACACAGGGGTAAGGTATTCCTCCACTCACACCCAATGTAAGTACTATACCGAGTGTTAATGGACCACTTAGTGGTAGAGTTAGGTCAATAGAAGCCCTCCAAGCATTGGTAATTAATGCTTACACTTTCTAAGTTTAAACATTGAAAATGGGAACTTCTAATTAGATAAAGTACAAATAAATAAAAATAAAATAATGCATTTAGAAAAGTTAAAAGACATATATTCGGTAGGGCTGTAAGGTAGTCGGTCCTGATCAGAAAAATCGACTGGTTCAGTCCGGTATGATCCCAACCGAAATTAAGATCAGTCGACCTCGGTCTATGAAATTTCAATTTCTCAGTTTTCGATCTGATGCTAGGGTGAGATTTTTTCAAATAGAAAAATACATATTTTTAATTTTTAAATATATTATATATATTATGTTATATAATAATTGTATAACTAATTATGTAATTTTCATCTAACCGATGACTATTAAAAATATAAAATTTTAAATATGTAATTACAAATTAATATAAAGCAATTACAAATATTATTGTAATTAACTAATGTATGATATCAATTAACTAACATATCACCAATTCACCATTAACTAATTACTAATATCTATGTGTATGATCTAATCAAAATTATTAGATAATTTTTTTGTAAAATATCTAAGTTGGAAGTAAATATGAAGCATCTAATATAAATATAAATATATATATATATATATATATTAATTCATCTTGAGAAGTTCAAGGTGAATCGCGAAATCATTGTCTGGAATTGGTGTTAGATTGAATAAAATCTTTTCAATCGGATTTACTTTCTACCGTTTGAATTTGGTTACCACGTTATGAATGAAAGTGAGTATTTGTAATCTTCGTATTCCTTCCCAAGGCACATTCGAGGTCCTCTCCAAATGGTACAAAAGTGTATGCACTACAAAAAAAAGATAGATTTGCTAGCATTGGTTATACGCCGGCAACTATCCAAAAACACGCCACTAATTAATTCACGGTATTTTTCTAACGGTGTAACCGTCCGCTGGTAATGGAAGATCGCTATTTTCATTGTTCTGACGTTTGCACAAACGTGGGTATTTGTAAATCTCATTAATGTCATTTGTATACAATTTAGAGGCATTTCTTAAAACGCCGCCACAATACCTAATATTAACAGCGTTTTTCGAAATGCCGCCACTTTATTGTTACCATCCCTTGGTATATACTAGTGGCGTTACCATAAACGTCACTACTACTACATTACCGACGCATCATTTAAATTAACGGCATTTATTTAAATGCTCCTAATAGTACGTTGGCGATGACACATTGAATTTGTTAAAGGCGTTTATTCTACTGCCGCCACTTTTTCAAATAGCAGCGTTATAATAAATGCCGCTACTAGTAATTTGCTGATTCATCATATAAATTGGCGGAATTTATTTAAGTGCCACTAATAGTATGTTGACGGCGACACATTGAATCATTTAATGGCGTTTATCTAAATGCCACCAATGATCTAATTTCGCAGCGATTATCTAAACGCCACCACTAGTAAACTGCCAGCTCGTCATATAATTTGGCGGCATTTCTTTAAATGCCACTAATAGTATTTTGGCAAATTTATTAATAGACTTAATCTAAACAACGCTAATTTTTAAAATAACGGCATTAACATAAACGCTGCCATATTACGTTGCCAGCGCATCATATAAATTAGATGCATTTATTTAAATGTCACTAATAATACGTTAACGACAAATTGAATTTATTAACCGTGTTTATCTAAATGCCACCATGAGTTTTTTTAAATACCGGCACATTTTTTAAATTAATGACATTAATATAAACACCACTACAAATATGTTGCCGGTGCTTTGCATTAATTAACGAAATTTAGAACACACCAATAATATGATATCTCACAATAAAAAATATATATAATATATTAATTAATAATTAATATGATATAATGGGCCATTATTCATATAATAAAAAAATTACAAATCAAAGTAGATGAAAGTTCTCCATGGATAATTCTTCTTCTTCACATTGTGTTTGTCATTAGCTTTAGGGCCATTTCTTTCATGAGTAGTTCTTCACATTTATCCAATAGTTCTTTGAAATTGTTATGCAATTGTTGAGCCTGGAAAATATCAAAAAGTTATACTAAATTAATAGAGAGAATAATATATGTTAAAGAAACAAAGCGTAGCAAGTTATAGATATAAATAGATGGTACATTTTCTAAAAATGGAAAAAACAAATCCTTGCACAAACCAAATTATTCAAAACTTAGTGATCTATGATAACTTGATACAATCATAAGCATCATAAGAAAGAAGCTCAAATATGTGCATATAGTTTGAGAAGCCTATATGGACCAGAGTGCATATTAGATACCTTCTGCCTTTTCATTTTGAAACAAGATGTGATAATCATGGGAGTAATATTTTTAACCTCCATGTTACTCGATAACTACATAATGAGTTATGTAATCTTGCTTTTACATTTTTTCAATGACTTGATAGTAGATCAGATTGAAATAAAAATATACACAGCTAGCTACTCATAAGAAAATTACCATAGAAAATAGGATACTGATCATTTAAATGCATTGTTCTATTCTGGATCAAGAACCTCCAGTAGAGCTGAAGCCGGATCCCCACGCATATCAGAACCTGTTTTGTCAATCTAATCCAGTAGCATGACCGGATTACAAACTGCTATTCTCTAAAACAAATTCATGAGTAAGAATAAGTTCTGTCTAAGTCAATCTCATTAAATTGAGATTATTAAATAAAAGAAGGAAAATTAAAAACTGAATATTTGATCAAGACTCTCCATGGTAAAAACCATCCATATAGACACCTTGCAGCTAGATGCCCAGAACTATACATGGTCCAAAGACAAGATCTACTTATCCTCACTAAACTGTCGAATCCAGATAACTTGTTCACGTAGAACAGGTCCAACACCAAACTAAACCAGGTTTTCATATAGCACATGGATCAATTTCTCTAAGCTGTATAATTCCAAATATTGACAAACGAAACAAGATTTATGCAACCACATTCATCCACAGGCAACTATCTAAACAGGTAAGATTTATGCATTTTAAGTTTAGAAAAACCTCTTCCAAACGGTTGGTGAGGTGTAATGAACCATAACTTCTATGGTGTCAATGAATGCTCAATTGAATGGTCACATATATATAAATATATATATATATATATATATATATATATTGCCAAAACACAAAAATATGGTCAAATATTCTTCATGTAGCATTCTTTTTTTTCCCCCTTTAAATCATGGTCTGAAAGGTCAAAAAATCGAGGGAACAAAAAAGGTCAAAAAACAATCGCTGTCACGTTGTTTTTGGATTAACGTTGAGGAATTAAATTAATGGCGTGAAGAAAATATTGATGTCCAGAATTAATAATGAATTAAAATCAACACTTTACATGAATATCAGTACCTTGAATTAAACAAATAAATATTTGGAATAGTTGTTGCAGAAATATAACCAAAAAATTATATATCTAGTTGCTGCAGAATATCGGAACCTTGTAACTTTGCCACTCGCCCAATGACAATCATCTTCCTTGCACTTCCCAGCAGCTTTAACCTACAACAGAGATTCACTTAAAATAATTACAGGCTATAGAAAAATAATAGCAAGACAGAGGCCATGGTAAGCATAGCAAAACAGAGTTACGTTGGACTGGGTTGCTCTGTTTTTGGCATAGCAAAACAGAGTTACGTTGCCAGGCTGTTGGGACGCTGTGGTTGGGCTGTTTTCATGGTATTTCTGACGTGAGGCAGCGCCGGCTTGACAGAAAGAAATTGGTGAGAACGAACAAAAGAGGGAAAAGAGGCCACGCCGGCTTGACAGCAAGAAATTGGTGAGAACGAACGAAAGAGGGAAAAGAGGCCACGCTTAAGTTTATGGAAGGGATCGACGAGTTGCAGCGGGTTAGGATTAATTAGCAGTGAGAGGGAAGTTCAAGTTTTGATTCGTTTTTGTCGTGGAAATATTTTGAGGGAACTTATAAATAGCTATACGTACACACGCCCCACGTATGTTATTAGTCTTTTCTTTCCTTGTTTGGCCTCTTTCCTTCTAATATTATGCTTATTCAGTAGTACGTACTATTTCATCCAAATATTTCAATCCTTTCTATAATTAAAATATATAATATAATATTTTTTATACTATATATAATTATATTATATAATATATAATATTATTTTATTATATATATTATATATAAGATAATGTTATTATAATTTTATGTCTATATAAAATATATATAATAATGATATTACAATCTTAAACATGATAATATTATCATATTTATTTGATCATATGCTTTAAATATAATATATACATTAATAACATTTTAAAACTTAATAAATTTTCAAAATATTCCTTTTGATAATTATATTAGTAAATTAGTAATATAAATTTATATTAGTACATAATGTATATTAATTATAATTTATACTTTATGGTCTTATAATAACACTCTAATACTATTAGTAATATACTTTAAGTTTATATATAAATTATTATAGAAATCACTATAGTATCAGTTATACTATATTATACATATCACAATTACCGCGGCAACTAACAACCGCTGGAATTGGTAGGTATTTCAAGCGATACACCAAATTGACAAAAAATCTTAGGATGTTTTGTAATTGGTGCTATTTGTCCCCAAAATTCACCGGGCAAAATAATAATAATAATAATAATAAAAATAATCATCAAATACTATTATATGTTATAGTGGGCGACTTGGGTTGATATGACTAAATAAAACATACGGAATTAGCTAGCTTGGTTCCATTGTGCATCTGTTTAATTAAGTTTTTAGGATAAATAGAAATTTCACATGTTTATATAACTGTGATTCTAAATTTGAACTTTGACTCTACACTTTATCGGTAATCGATCAATGGAATATTTCCCTTGTGGAGCCCTCTTATTGAGGAGGAGTCTGGTGCACTCGTGAGGGGATCAGTATAAAGTGACTCTACACTTTACCATATTCAATTAAATATGTCACGTGTTGAGCCTGTTAATTGAGGGGATCTGACGCACACATGAGCGGAGTGTAAAGTGACTTTATACTAGGGGTGCTACCCGCTACCAAAGAGTGGGGTTGAAACCACACCCCGCCCCGCGTGCCCCCTGCTCAACCCAATGTTTAAAATTTTTTTAGACTCAAATTATAATATAATTTAAATTATAAATTAAAATTTATACATTTAAAAAAATATAAATTTATTAAAGTTGTATTCTGGATTAACTTGAATTCAACTTTAAGTTTTTAACAAATTTTATATATTTATATTCAACCTGCCCGTATGGGCTATTCCATGTGGGGTGAGGCGGACGGGGGCGGGGTAGAGGGGGACAGGGTCCCGCCTACTATATACTCTATACTTCCCATATTAAACTTTTCACATTGTGCATCAATGCATCCATAGATCAACGCCTCCACAGATCAACGTACCTTCAATTTCCCTATTTCAGCCATCTCCTCCTCCTTAATTCACATAGCAAACCGATAGCAGTGCAAACCAATCGAACCATCCTCTGTTTTGTACCCTCAAAACAGAGTAGTCCATAGCTAGCAATGCAAACCGCTCGAAAGTCACGTTTAACTCCGCCCCCTGCAGCTGCAGTAGAGATTGCCAAAGAACTTTGTTATGGGTCCATGCATCCTTGGTTTAGATGTGGTGTAAACTCGAGCTTTACGCTACATGTTTGATCAAGTAGTGAAAAATTACATCTTCTTGGTTTGTAGATAAAAAACGTTATAGATTATTTATTTTAAAAAAGATAAAGTGATTATTTGTATGAATCATGTGATCTTTTAATGAAAATGCCTAGTATTGGGATTGCAGTAGTCAATATGTAACACCCGAGTCCAATACCTAAGTTGTTTTCAAAAATTTTTTTTATAAATAAAATGTGTGAAAATACCATTTGAGTTTTCAAATATCTTTTTAAAATATTGACTATGGACCTACAATCTTTATTTTGGTAGTTTATGATTTTACTTTGGGTTTGATAATTAGCACTTTAAAAATCTTTTTATCCCAGAGATAATCTTTAAACAAGTTCGATTATAAATCTTTTTATGCCTGAGATAATCTTTAAACAAGTTCGATTATTATTTTTGAGTTTGAGTTGAGGTCCAAAATTCAGGAAATTAGAGCCTATTTATTTATTTGTTTTCATCACTTTATTCTCACGGGTTGCACAAGTTCACACCCAGCCCCATAGACTCCATGCACGCTTATATCACTTCTGTTTCCCTAGGGTTTTTTTTTTTTTTGGTTCCTACATACACTACGGTTAGATTTGGCCTGCATGAAGAAACCTCAATCCGCAATCTCCCTCTACGTACTGAGCACCTACCCCCTCATTCTCCCCTCCGGTAAGCATTGCAAACCCACCAACTAGTTTCAGAACAGCCCTTCCTCCTTCCATAGCCACGCAAAACCATAGCACAGCCACACAAAACCATCCCTTCAACTCCAATTCATCGCGCAGCATTAGTCCGAATGGAAAACTCGTGCATGTGTCGAGATCTCCACGCAAAACCATAGCACAACCACGCAAAACCAGCCCTTCAACTCCAATCCGTCGCGTAACATCAGCCCGGACGAAAAACTTGTGCATGTGCCGAGATCTCCTCCGTACGACGGAAGCCACTAGCCACTGCCCAGCCACCGTGTGCCCCCGCTGAACCACCCAACTCATCCCGTTTGTCCCCTGTTTTTCCATACCCGAAACAGAGCATCCACCTCTCCTTTTTGCCAAGCACTCCGACCACCACACCGAGAGCCCCACCACGTCGAGACCCCACAAAAACCGCCACCTGGAAATCCTCGACCTCCTGGTCTGTCACGTCTCACGGTAAGCTTCATCATCTCTTTCCCTTATGTTTCTCTCTCTATCGGTTTATCTCTCTCTCTCCGTTTGCTAATGGTTCTACGTAGAGGTTCCTTCATGGAGTACGTAAAGTATGGTAAAATTTTTGTTATGAAATTACAATTTTACCCTCAATTTTTAAAACACATTGTTATAACGATTTATTTCAGTGGGTTTATTTTTATTTGGTTTTGTTTTATATTTATATTTTTTTAGTGTGTTATGTTAAGTGATTTTTGAAGTAAAATGCTTTTGGGTTGAGTTCGGGTTTTAACTTATTTTTGGGTCCGGTAACATTTTTATTTTCAATGACTTCTAATTTTTTTTAAACAAGTTGGGTTTTTATTTTTAAATAAACCTTGTGAATAAGTGAGAATTAGGTTGAGTGAATATTAGGTGGACATCTACAATTTTTGGGAAGTGACGATATTTTAGGGTTACGAGAGTTGTAGATTATTTTTAGAGAAAAATAGATTACTTAGTGTTTCAGGTTTAAGTTTTGATATACGTGTATGATTGAAGATCTATGGGAGTACGTGACTATTTTATAAATGACGATTGAGATTGGCCACTTCTATTTTAGCATTTCTCTAAGTTTGCATCTTTTCTTTGTTCTCACGATTTTTTTTGTGTTTAGCAATGGCAGATTTGCCCCTTTTTTTAAACCTTCTAATATGTAGGTAAGTGATTTCTCTATGCTTCAATAAAATCATCTAGTTATAAGCACATGGCTTCTACATTATTGGCTTGTTTATTCTTTTGGTTGGTTTCTTAGCATAACCCTCCATACATTGGTTATATGCAAATTTATGCTTTATTTTGCTTTACTCATACAATTAAATTATTTTCCATACTATGTTTTAAGTTATTGATGATCTTGCATTCTCATAGCATTCGGTTTTCATATTTAAAATATAGTTAAGCTATGGACGAAAGTTGGATGAAAAAACCTCGACATACAAAAGAGTATGTCGATGGTGTCAATGAGTTTTTGAAGTTTGCATGCGAGAATTGTGCTTCAAATTTGTCGATTTGTTGCCCATGTAAAAAATGTGGATTACTTAAGATGTTCATCCCCAACATGGTATGTGATCATTTCATAGCTATGGAATTTCTCAAGGTGACACCATTTGGCATGCTCATGGGGAGAGAATAGAGGGGCATCTTACCATGCTACTAATACCCAAAATAATAATGAGCAAATAAATGAAGGTTCTAGTGGGATGACAACCATGTTACATGACGTTTTCCCCATGTTTGATCCTGAAATAGTTGAGGTTGGGCCTGAAATAGGTGTGGATGCTAGAGAGGCTGGAGTACAAAATGAAAATCGACAAGGTTCTAGCGAAAGAGTTAATAAATTTTACAATATCTTGAAAGATGCTGATAAGCCATTATATGAAGGGTGCACAAAACATACTAAGTTTAGTGCTATCGTACGTCTAGTAATAGCAAATTCACATAACTGCTTGAATTTGTGAATAAGTTACTCCCACCAGGAGCATCATTGCCTAAAAATGTGTACGAGGCGAAGAAGTATATGAATAAGTTAGGTCTTGGATACGATAAGATCTTAGTATGTCCCAATGGTCGTATGTTATTTTGAAAGGACAATGAGAATCTGGAAACATGCGTGGTATGCAGAGCATCAAAGTGGAAGCAAAAAGAGTCTATGGATAATAGGTCTAAAAAAGATAAAAGAAGTCCAGCGAAAATATTACGGTGGTTTCGTTGAAAACAAGGTTGCAAAGGCTTTTTATGTCATCGAAGACTTCTTCATAAATGAAATGGCATTCTATGGGCCACACAAATGATGGGGTATTAAGGAATCCAGCAGATGACATGGCTTGGAAGACGTTTGATACACAACATGATGATTTTGCCTCTGACCCCCACAATGTTAGGCTTGGTTTATCTGCAGATGGCTTTAATCCTTTTGGTAACTTGAGCATTTCTTATAGTACCTGGCCGGTTATGTTGGTACCTTATAATTTACCTCTTTGGATGTGCATGAAACGATCAAGTTTCATGCTATCGTTGATTATACCAGGACCATCATCACCTTCAATGAATATAGATGTATATTTAGAGCCTCTAATATCAGAATTAAAGGAATTATAGGAGGTTGGAGCACCAACCTATGATTTTTTCTCTAGAGGGATCTTTACAATGCGCGTAGCTTCAATGTGGACGATTTATGATTTTTCTGCGTATGGTGATTTGTCTAGGTAGAGTACGAAAGGTCGTTTAGCATGTCCTATTTGTATGGGTAACACACGATCTATATGGCTAAAACATGGAAAAAATTTCCTATATGGGGGGCATAGATGATTCTTGCCAAATGATCATAAGTGGAGAATGATGGCAAAAACATATGATGGTACACGAGAAATTGATCCTTCACCTACTATGCCAAAACCTGATGAAATTTTGGAACAATTAGATGATTTAAATTGCAATGATAGAACAGATCGTAAAAGAAAAAGAGTTGTAGGATCGACTAATTTTAAGGAACACTCATGGAAGAAATGTAGTTTTTTCTTTAGTTTACCTTACTGAAAAGATAATTTATTGCGTCATAATCTTGATGTGATGCGCATTGAAAAAAATGTGGTGGATAATATTGTTGGCACACTGTTAAATATTGATACAAAATCAAAATATGGCATAAAGGCACGCCTTGACTTACAAGAGATGGGTTTGAGACCACAACTTTATCCGGTTATAACAGATGCAAACAAGACATATTTGCCTCCTACTATTTTCACAATAAGTAACAAAGAAAAAGAAGACTTGTTGAAGGTTATACAAAATGTAAAAGTATCGGACGGTTATTCTTCAAATGCTTCACGTTGTGTCAAGCTTCAACACTGTACTATAATGGGCATGAAGAGTCATGATTGCCATATACTGATGCAACAACTCCTGCCAATTGCATTACATGGGTCATTATCTAAAAAGGTAATAGAACCATTAATCGAGCTATTTGGATTCTTCAGGGGAATTTGTTCCAAAACGTTGCGCCTTGAAGATTTGGACCAATTGGAATCTAGAATACCATACATATTGTGCCAATTAGAAATGATATTTCCGCCATCATTTTTCACGGTTATGGTGCACTTGACTATATGTTTAATTGCAGAATGTAAGCTTGGCAGACCCGTTCATTATCGACGGATGTATCCCGTTGAAAGGTATGATATAGTTATTGAATTAAAAACACATAAATCTATTAAAGTAAGAACATATTTTTTTAAAAATAATAATAGTCATCTAATGATTTATGTGGTAGGTATCTACATCGACTTAAGTTTCATGTGCGTAACAAAGCTACGCCGGAAGGTTCCATTGCTGAAGGATATTTGTTGGAGGAATTATTGACATTTTGTTCTCGTTATTTAGAATCTGCTCGAACGGTTTTCAATAGAGCATCTAGAAACCCGGATGATTCTAAAGGGAAAGTTGTTGACGTTCGCCTCGATTTTAGTCGTGGACCCAAGCACATCGCTATATTCTCTTCAACTCTGACGATTTCACTCCATTCCACATGTGAGTTACAATGCTTGATATGTACGAATTAAATTATATTTAATTTATATTTGCGTAATTGTAACAGAAATTTGTGATGTCATGAACATATAATAGGATGCACTTGGAAATAATGAGTAATACAGTTGATGGAAATCATTTATCGAATGACAAACTTCAGAAGAGGCACGAAGACCAATTTTGTAATTGGTTCCAAGACTATGTATGGATTACACCCCATTTAATATTGTATCACAATATTTATTATGCCTCCGTAGATAATTTTTGTCATTTTAATAAATACTAATAATCCAACCTTTCAGGTAATGAAAATGGATGACAATGGAAGAAGCAAATTGGGTCATAAAGTCGTAATGCATTCTAAAGGTCCCATGCTAGTTGCCAAAGAATTTAAGCGAATTGTCATCAATGGCAAAAAAATATCGCAATAGGAATCACAAAAATGGGAAGAAAACTTAGAATTGTGGTGTTAGTGTGTGTACTGATCAAGATGGCCCTGCTTGGTATGGCAACATGCATAATTGAGATTATGTATTATGTTGGGTCCTGATATGTGTTATTCAAATGTGATTGGGAAGACATTGCTTAGGGTAGAGGTTTCAAGGAGGACGATTTTGACTTTACTATTGTAAATTTTTCTTATCTAGTACACACTGATAGTCAGATAACTGATGATCCATTTGTTTTATCTTCCCAAGTATTTCAAGTATTTTATGTGGCAGATGAAAGATGCCGAAATTAGGTTGTCGTCGTTGAGACAAAACCAAGAGATGTATATGACACTAGTGAAGAGGAAATGACTGATGACGATGAGGATAAATATTTAGTCAATGAATATTGTATTAACACTTCCAACGATGAATGTATTGAACCTGGTATTGACGATGTTGTGTGGACGCAAAATGACATAGATGGAATGATAATCGAAACTTGCTAATAGTGTTGAGGTTTCATTTATATTTCTATAGGCTTGTTTACGTCAATTTTCTTTTATATAGGCCTGTTTAGTGGTACTGTTTTTGCTATAGCATTTTTTTTTGGTACTTGGGGTTTTTAATTTTGTTCTATATTTTTTGTAAAATCCAAGTACTTTGATTGTTACTATGGTATTCCTCCACCAAAAGTGAGGGCTTATTAATAAATTCGGGCGGGGTCACTAATGGACATGTGACTACTTTCTCTTTAATTTAAAAAAAAAAAACATGATATCTCTTATTATCTCATATCATGCTCAAAATATTATTATTTCTATTGACTTGCATATATGCAATATATATTTTTTTTTCGTACAGGTACAATGGGTCCAAAAAAGAAGGCAAAGACTATACCATACCACATTTGTGAAGACAATCTATAAGACTACAAGCTGTCCATAGTTAGACACAATCTGATAGGGCAGCCCATTCATTACCCTGTCGATGGGCCACCCCTTTCCGTTAATAGGATGGTGGAGTCATCACCTTCTATAGATTGTCCTTCACAGCAAGATACCCAACCTTCTACATCGAGCCAAATGGGAGGACAACTATCCACACATAAGGAGATGAGCAGAGTGACCGAGCCATGCACATCTGTACCAATAGCACCTAGTTCAGAAGCAGAAAATGTTGACTTGTGTTCCGACATTGGAGATCGCTTTGTCGTCATTGTAGGTATGTTTATGTTTCTCTTACTTATTATTTATTTAACTATGAATGAAAGATAATAGGTGCGTGATATGCAAGACTGAACCCGAGACCTCAAGCCATGTCCTATGGGGTTGTGCAGCTGCTAGAGATGTGTGGAACCAGGGGTGCATAAAAATCCAGAAAATGAACTTTCATAGTGACCAGTTTTTCAAAGTCTAGGCCATGTTGGTCCAAAAGCTAGAGAAAAATGAACTTGAGGAAGCAGCAGTTACTCTGAGGGGTATATGGACTCGAAGAAATGAGCTACTACATGGAAAAGAATTCAAACATCCAACCACTCTCTCTCAGGGAGCTAAACTAGAGACCCTTGCATTCATAGAAGCAAACCTGTCACATGAGAGGCTCCACCAAAGACCAAAAATGAGAGTACAAACATGGACTAAGCCAAACATAGGCACTTTCAAAGTTAATTGAGATGCTGCAGTAAGAGTAGACTCAGGAATAATTGGTTTGGGTGTCCTAGTCAGAGACCATCAAGGTTATGTCATTGGAGCTTTAAGGGCTTCCAAACCCCTAAGAGGTAGAGTTTTTTGAAGCAGAAGCACATGGTCTTCTACTAGCAGCAATTTTTTCCAAGGAAATGGGACTTAATCAGATAATCTTGGAGGGGGACTCGAAACAGGTAATCAACCAATCCTTGGACAAGAGATTGATTAGAGCATGGAAGGATGGTTAATTGAAGATACAAAACAAGTCTTGGCAAACATGGATTACTGGAAAGCATGTCATACCCTGAGAGAAACAAATTCTGCAACCCATTATTTAGCAAAATCAGCTGTATTATTAACAAAGGACTTATACAATGTTGAAGAATGCCCTTCGTGCATTTATTCTATTGTAACCTCTGAGATGTTATTAAATTGATTAATGAGATCAGTTTTACCTCAAACAAAAAACTATGAATGAAGATTTACAAAATACTAACAATGTAACTAAATCCATTTTTGCAAATAGTAATGGTGATCGAGTAAAGTGACCATTGCACTTGATTCTTGACATTTGGCGTCTTGCAGAAGGGGAGCGAATTGAAATGGAGCTCAATCTTCTTGGTCAACCTATAAAAAAGCAAGACTCAAAGGTGGTAAGGTTTGGTGGTCTGATAGTAAAAAGTAATAAGTTGGTTCCAATAATTTACAAAGATTGGAGGTTGGTGCCTAAAACCGTGAAGGAGGAAGTGTGGGGTCTTATAAATGTATGATTTTTTTATAAAATCATATTAAAACATTATTATTAATTAATAGGTATATTTTGAAATTTTTTTTAGAAAACTACTCACACACTTGTGTAAATTTATTTTGACTATAGGGCAAATTTAAAGTTCCTGATGAAAAATTGGATGTATTCAAAAAATGGATACTAAAGGACTTGGGGAAGAAATTGAAAGACTACAAGCATGAGTTGAAGAAAAAGTTACTTAATGAAAAAGACATCTTTGCAGCACAAGTTGTGGCAAGGGCAAGTCCTGATATGGTAGACTTAGAGTAACTAGCAGAGTTGGCCAATCTTTGGTTCGATCCAGAATATATGGTAATAACGCGCACTTTTTTGTTATAGATTTATAAAATCAACCAACTAGTTATTTTCATAATTCTTATAATATTTGTGATATTGTAGTCAAAATGTAATAAAAACAAGGAGTGTCGTAAGAAGCAAGTGATTGTTCACAGCGGAGGATCGAAGAGTTTAGCAAGATATGCCCATGATGTGGTATTTATTTAATTAATATTTATTTATTGTTGAATATTTGTTAATTCTTTGTTTTCATATATGTGTTTAATCTAAAATATTGAAAGCAGAAAAAATCAACTGGGGCATTGCCAAGTCGAGCCCAGTTGTTTGTCAAGACCCATAAGAAAAAGGATGGCACACACTACAATGATGAACAAGAAAGAAAGTGGTATGTTTATTTTCAAATTTATTACTTTTTAATTTTAATGGATTTATAAGATGGAGAATAATGTGTATTTTTTTTTTTGTCTATTACATGTTAAGATGGAGGAACTTTTAACACAGGACACAAATCCTATAGAAATGGGGTCTAGAGGAACCATGACTTGGAAATCAGATGATGTTTATTCGAAAGTTATGGGCTAAGAGCAGCCTGGACGTGTGCGCGGTTTGGGGGTTGGGCCAACCTCTACAAGGCAAACTTGTCAACATTCCCTACCAACTTCAAACCAAGAAGATGGTATATCAAAGGAAGAGTTTGATAAAATGCAGAATGAATTAACTGAATTGCAGAACTTAGTAAACACATTCGTGCATGCACAAGTGAGCACCCCACATATGTTTAGTTGATATCAGTCAACCTTATTTTGAAATTTTTGGACCCTTATTTGAATTTATATTCTGGCTTCAAGACAAAATCAAAATGAGAATGAAGAGGAAGAGAAAGATGAAGAAGTGGAAAATGCTAAAGAGGAAGAAGATCAAGAGGAAGATGAAGAAGATGAAGAGAATGATGAGGAAGATGATTGAGGGTCAGGATTATAAGTTAGACTATAATTGAGACTATATTTATGTTATTTGTCATATATCGAGGTTTGTTCTGTTTAATGGTATTTGCAACTTTCCTTAATTAAGACTATATTTGTGGTTATGTCATATATCGATGTTTGCTCTGTTTTGCAAAGTTGGAATTAGGACGGATTATAAAAGGATAAGTGCTGGATTATGCATTAGTTTTACAACTCTTTTTGGAAGTTGTGAATTTTAATATGATGTTTAACATATTTTGTCATAAAGTTTGCAAACGCCACATTCTTTTTTAAAAAAGAATAAATATGATATCCATATTAAAAGATTAAATTTTTAATAATAAACTATTTTTTTCAAAAGAAATATTGTACGACACTTGCACAATTTTTAAAAGGAATGCACAATACTTACGTTATTGTGTTGTACATTACTTATTAAATATTAAATAAAAGAAATTAAACGGCATCACATTAAGATCTCGACGCGCGAACTCTCTTCTTTAGTTCTATTGAGCCTTCCTCCCTCCAGAACTGGAATGCGATATATGGCATTTACAGGTAGGGCATCCTAGAAATTCAACTAAGATTTTGTGAGTATTTTCGTATCATTTAAATAAGTTTTTATTTTTATTTTTATTTTTATTATTTATTTTACTATCAATAAATTTATGATAACCTTCATCGCTGATGCTATATAGTATTACCGGCGTCACAATATATACTTCGACGCATTTATCAATTACCAACGTTTCATTGATCAATTTTCTGCACTTGGTAAACGCCGTCAATGCTATATAATTATTACCTACGTAACAATATAAACGCCGGAAAACTATTTATTTACCAGCGTAAAATTAATCAATGGCCGACATTTGTTCAAACGATATAAATGCCGACAAACTCAATACTTTATCGGCGTAAACTCTATCAATTGTCGGCGTTTTGTGAAATGCCATTGATGCTATATATTTTTACCGGCAGTATATTAAAAACGCTGGCAAACACGATTAATATAATGGCGTATAATTAATAAATTATTGGTGTTTGTTTAAACGCCACCAAAAACATATATTATTACTGACGTAATAATATAAATGCCGGGAAACTACTAATTTCTCAACGCATAATTGCTATCTTGGCGGTTTCTTATAAATGCCGCCAAACCTATATATTATTACCAGCGTAAAAATTTAAACGTCGGGAATCTCAATAATTTATTGGCAGAAACATCAAGCGTTGGTAAATTTAAATATCTACCGGTGCATAAACAAACGCCGCATATATAAACGCCACCAATTTTGCCTTTTTTTGTAGTGATGGTGGCAAGGATTGATTTGTGATGAGAATTAACAAGCACCACTAAAAGAACCATTGCAAGTTCTAAAGAGGCCAATCATAAAGTCAAGAGCTAAAAAAATCAAGAAAGTAATACAAGTATTGGTGTAATCCACTTGAGCTGAGTTTGCAAATTTATCGAGCAAGGTCCCAACATTTAAGATGGGCTTGAAAGAAAAAGAATCAGTTTTAATTCATGTGATACAAGCTTCAAAGGGGATGGCATAGCTTTGGGTTTAGTGTAGACTCTTTATTTCAATAAGTACAGGCGTGTGGGCCTCTTATATGTTTATATATTTAATTCATTAGGTGGACTTCTTTTATTAGCTATAGGGGATGTTTTGGTCTTAAAGATATTCAACCCATGTTTTTTAATTAATAAAGGCCTTGGCTTAGAGTTTCATGTTAGTCCACCTAGGGTTTCATGGAGAGAGATTAAAAATAGTCTTGTAGCCACATTTTACACAAGTTTTAACAATGAATATAATTTCAAAGAACTTTTCAAGCCTCGTTTGGATACACAGTTTAGATAAGATGATATGAAATATTTTGAATAGTAGTGAAATTTTTTAGTTAAGATGAAATGAAATAGTTTGTAAAAAAAATATTGGATTGTGAGATGAGATTAGATAGTTTTTAATTTTTGAGTTTTGAAAAAGGTGTGGGTCCCACTATTTAAATTTTCAACCGAATTGTGCACTGTTCACACATAGTTCTTGCACTATTCCCGCACTGTTCACTAACAGATTTTACTATTCATGACTGTTTATTGAAGTTGATTTTTTAAAATTTAGAGATGAAATATAGTGTATTTAGATAGGAAAAACTGTAGTACGGTATCCAAGCCGAGCCTCAGTTTTCTCTACTCATTTTTTATTGAACTATGAACTTACCAAAGGTAAAACTTTTGTGGCGTTCTCACCAAATCTAGGTTCTTGAAACAAGATTTCAAATGGTATAGATCATTTTAACTTGATTCTTGGCTTTCTTAGGTAAGTTTTCAATTTGATTGTGATTTCAAGAGATTTCGACCCCAAGGGTTCATATCAATTTGTATATAAATTTATATACAAATTTGTATATAATCTTTCTTCAAATAATCAGTGATAAATTTGAATCGAACGAACTAAAAGTGTATGGTGGGATAGATAAAGTACTTTCTGTAACACTTCCAATTATAATTTATTTATTTATTGAATCGAATGAACTAAAATTTTACGAAGTTTTGGCCTTTTTTTTCTGAGAAATAGACTTCATTTATTCATGAAAGCGAAGTTACCTATGTGACCTGATATAATTACAAACCAACAACTCACAATTGGGGCTCCCCTAATGCACAAATTCTTTTGTAACTAGTACGGTCTTAAATTCTATAACTCTCTACAAATAACCATCTAAGAGACAACACTCTGCCTAAAGCAAAGATTTCATCCCCCACCCTCCAAAGGAGGAGAGAGCTTCCAAACCTCACCCTCCAGAGTAGAGGACTTTCAGTCTATGAACAAAATGTCCAAGTGACTATTTTTTTTTTTTTTAGTTTTACCTAAACAAAAGCAAATAACAAAAGTAAAAAAAATATATGTGAAAATGACGAATTACAATTTGAAAAACTATAGATCTACATTTTCAGCCTTCCAGGAATGAGGCCTAGCTTGGTTGATCTTTTATTTTAGTGTAGCAATGAGATATTTGAACATTAGTTATTATTCCATTACCACGGTTTGGAATGATTAAAAAGTAGGACCAAATTAATTAAGTTATATAATAGGCTGAACTTTATATTTAACACATCTTAGGCTAAACTTTCTCATTTTCTTCTTGAATCTTGATTCTTGACTTTATATTTAAACTATTTTTTGATTGATTATATTTTTAGATGGACCCTACAAAAGAAATGATTCCACATGACTCTATTATAGATGATGTGAATGAGTCAACACAGCCTACACAGGGGCAAGGAATTCCTCCACTCACACCCAATGTAAGTACTAGACCGAGTGTTAGTGGAGTGGTAGAGTTAGGTCAATAGAAGCGCTCCAAGCATTGGTAATTAATGCTCACACTTTCTAAGTCTAAACATTGAAAATGGGAACTTCTAATTAGATAAAGTACAAATAAATAAAAATAAAATAATGCATTTAGAAAAGTTAAAAGATGTATATTGGAGAAATCAAAAGACATTATTAAAACTAAGGAAACTTCAAAACTCGTTATATTTTTCTAGCCCAAAGCCATGTACAAGAAAAATTAATTACCTTAAGTACTACTTTATTATTATCCATCCGGATCGAGTTTTTTTTCTATCGGGTCTGAAACTGGATAACCGAACTTTATCTTCATGGATAACTAGATTGCATTTCATCCCATAATCGAGTATGGAAACCAAATTTTAACCCACAACCCGATTTATATGTTTCTAAAAAATATAATTTTATCTACAAAATGACGTCGTTTGCAATTTAACCCTAACCAAGTCAAATTCCCTGCAATAGATCTCTCTCTCTCTCTCAACCCTATCCTATTTGCAATCTCGAGCCTATCTGCAATAGATCATCTTCAATAGAGACTGTTGTCAAACCTTTTGGTACCTTTCTCTCTCTTAAGAGTTGGTTGCTGGAATTTTCAATTGAAAGTTTCAGATTGTGATGATTTCCTATATTTTCTCTCATCTAGTTATTTCCTTTTCGTTGGGGGAAGATTGTTGTTTAATAAACTCAGGTTTTAAGAATACTTGCTTCTGAACAGTTTCCTGAAAAGAATATATGCCAATAAAATTGAGTAACTGATTGATTATTTCTATTATACGAGTTGTATTTAAAAAAAAAATTAAACCTAATGTCAGGACAACCCATTATTCTATCTATGCACTAATCTTCTTTTTTTTTTTTGGGTAATTTTTAAGTGTTATTACCTACAGTTGGAGATTGCATAAACAAATCCTTAAGTTTTGTTAAATTATTGACCATAAGGGCGAGACTATTGGAAAGATGTTGGACTTAGATTAAAAGAGTGGATGATTGATAAGATTCTGACCATCGTTGTTGATAATAAAGACTTTTGAGAGAAAAGCTATCTCAAGGTTGAGACAGAAAGAATTGTGGTATATGTTATATACTATAGGTTACAAAATGTATGTTATAATTACAAGCCAATAATTACGTGACAGACTAAATCATAGATATGATTTCAGCTGTCAAATTTTCCTTTAAATCCTAAGATCATGCTATTCCTTGATTTCTCAAGTGTTATTGATTTTCTTATGCAACTAGCTAATATTATTCCCCTTCAAACTGGACTTGGAGATTGAACAAAGGCGAAGTTTGTTTCTGAAAGTGTGAAACAGTGTTTTAGAGAGGGGCTTTGTAAATATATCTGCCGGTTGATTGGTAGAAGAGACATGGCGAGTTTGAAGGGAACCCAATGCCACACGCTCACGAACATAGTGATAATTCAATGCTACATGTTTAGTTCTACCATGGAGAATAGGATTAATTTTCATATAGACTGGGCTAATGTTATCACTAGAATTGGAGTATTCTGCTTGGAATCTCAAGGTCACGTAACAAAAAAGATAGCCAAGTAATCTCAGCAGTAGTAGCTACCATTGACCGATATTCGGCTTTTGCACTCGATTGAGAAACAGTGGATTTCTTTTTAGCACTCCAAGAAATTCAATTACTCCCAAGAAAGGTACAAAAACCTGAGGTCAACCAACAAGTGGAAGGGCATCCAACCCAATCTGCATCTGAGAAGACATAGAGATCAAGTGTACTTGAGGTTGTTATATGTAAAGCAAGGTGTGCAGTGCCTTTGACATAATGGGGTATTCGCTTGGCAAGCTTGTAATGGCTGACAGTGGGAGCATGCATGAATTGACAAACAAAATTTACACTGTAAAAGAGATCTGGTCTTGTGAAGGTAAGATATTGTAATCCTCCAACCAGACTTCGGTACAGCATGGATTGAAAAGATGAGATATTCAAACCAAAACATGAAAAATGTGTCCTAAAGAAGATCCAACCATCAAACTTAAAATCACATGGCCAAAAATTAACAAAACATGGATCTAACAAAAAAAAAAAAAAAAAACATCAAATCTTAGGCCTAACTGAAATCCTATTGCATAGAAATATCTTATCTTTGAAACTAATACTAAATATTATCAAATTAGCATCTTAACATACATATAAGAGACTTAGAATCATCACATAAAAATATCAAAGCCTTTGGAGTAAGATTAAATCATGAAATATTCAAACTTTCTCAAAATCAAAATTGTTTTTCTACTTCTAGTTTTCAAGTTTTAGATCTAAGAAAATCTATCATCAAAAGTTTTAGTCATGCAACAAAACCTCAATAAACATTCATAAATACATGCTAGCAAGACTCTATAAAATTTTCGGATCAAGATATGTCCATTAGCTGGGTCCTCCAAAACATTACATACTTTCCATTTTAACGCCCAAAATGACTTTTCCATTGTTAAAAATATTTTTGCCCAATCAAATGACCATAAAATGAGATGAAGAAGATATACATGGAAACTACACTCAAATACAAAAAACTTTCATGAATGAGTCATGGTCAACAATTGCCAAACAAAAAGACCTAGAAATCTGCACGAGATAGCTATTTTGAGTTTTTTTCTATGAATAGGGTGAAGAAGTGATGAAATAAAGTGAAGAGTATCTTGCACAACTTTAAACCTCTGGAGGGGGAAGGTATGGGCTTGAATAATTCTTGATTGGAGGTGCCTATATCACATAAAGTGAAGAATATTGAGGGGCAAGGACTGCTACTGCTATTATGTATGGAAGGTGATGAGGTGGATTTCCTTCTCACTTCAATGCACTATTTGGGTGCAATCAAGGGCAGTGACTGACCTACCATATGGGGGAGGAAACTTTCTCAAGAAACTTTGTCAAGGTGTCCAAATTCATGGGCCTCGGTAGGCCTTAACTAAATGGGTTTTGATTTGGGATTTAAAGAGAGTTTGGTTAGGGTTTGGGATGTTATCAAGCCTAAATCTAATATTTTTTGGCCCGATCAAATTTATAATTTTTAAAAGGTTGGATAATGATATCATAACAAGAATTTTATGACTTAATAGTATATGGAAGTGATTTAATCAAATGATTAAATACAATGCTAAAATCATATCAATAAGGGTTTGGAGGCCAACTTTAGGGTTTCGGTTTCAACCAAACTTTTAGGGTTTGAATTGGATTCCAACCATTTAGAGTTTCACTCGGGTTGAAACTCTCTTTGGTCTTGCACAAATTGGTTGATCAAATGAAAAAATAGGATTTTACTTAGGTGGCATGATCTCACACCTTAATTTCCTTTACAAATCCATCTAATAGTTCTTCATATTACCAAGTGTCTAATATCATTCACCAAGTATGGCTAAGATCTTGCCAAATTTCCAAATAAAAATTATTTAACCTAATTTGGACATTCCATATAGTGATTTTGAAAATACTACACTAAGTAATACTATTGAGATTACTATTCACTCCAAGAGAGTGAAAAATAAACTTTACACTGAAAAATTCTAAATGTTCGTACAAACCTACTGTACAATTTTTTTTATTGAAATTCTACCCCTAAGTGCCTTAAAAAAAATACAAAAAGCATTTTCGAACAAGCATATTGTCTGAAAATTGAAAATGAGATTATTGCGTCATAAAATCCTAAATAATCAACTGAATATAATGGCACAAATGATAACACATTCTGACACTTCTAAATACCTTAAATTAATAAAATTGCACTTATGACATCATAATGAGTAGTAACACTGACTATACTGATAGACTAAAACCAACGCAATTGGTCAATTTATAAAAACGTACATGGTTTTTACAAGGTTTGTAAAGCCTATAGAAATTCTACCATTGAATTTCTATCGAGATGTAACATAGTAGATTTAATTCAATTTAATAGAAAGACAACTGCAACAAAACTATTAACTCAGAACCAAGAAGGCAATTTATCACGGAACATCATAGTTCAACCTTAACATTTTGTTCAAGAGTTTTCAGACATGAGGACTGATGATGAATCTCTTTATTAGTAAGATAATTTGCAAAATCTGTAGCTGTAAACACTCCACTTTCAACACTTTGAAAGATACGAACTTTAGAATCAAATTGACCTTGAATATACTTTAGGAAGTGATCAAAGCAAGTGGATAGATCAAACATTCTTTTTAATGGATAAAACCAAATAAAGTGTGTAGCATCATCAACAAATATTGTATAAAACCGAAAGCTTTCCTTTGAAATAACTGGAGCAAAGCCCCACAAATCACAATGAATTTTAGAGAAGGAGCATTATTATTGGATTTAGCAGAAAGAAAATGAAGCCTGCTAGACTTTCGTAATTGGCAACTAGTACAAACATATGAAGAAATTTGCTTAGTAACAGAGGAAATATGTTTATTTGAATCCAAGTAATCAACAATGCATTCATGTGGGTATCCCTAATGCTGGTGCCAACATTCCTTAGGAACATGCCAAAAACGATTTGAGAAAAGTGCCCTAGGATCTCCAATATATGTGTGATTAATAGATTTTGCATCAAAAGTGTATAGTCCCTTCTATTTCCTGCCTTTCGCCACTATCCAATCTGTGACCCTGTCCTTAATGACAAAACAAGGACTCATAAACCCAAAAGTGAGTGGATAGTTAGATGTAAACCTACTTACCGAGTGGATAGTGAGTGGATAGTTCTTACGGACCAAACCTATATATATATATATTTTTAATTATTTATATTGTATATAATTTTGTATATAATATATAATTATATATAAAATAGTTTTGTATTATATGATAAATTACTAATTAATATAATATTAAATTTTAAAATTTTATATTATTATAGTTTATTGTATTAATAGTTATACTAATATTATATAGTGCATATTAATAATTATACCAATACTATATCACTACATATTATAATATATCACTATAGTCTATAATACAATTATAATATATATTATAAAATACTATAATATACTATATTACTTATATTATATAATATATAATATAATATATTAAAACTGAAAACTTGTAAAATTGGAGTACCGGTTTAGGAGGGTGACGAGTGCGTAATCGGTTTTGGAAAATGTAAAACTAGTACATATTGGTTTGGTCATAAATTTTTTCCAAAACCGGACCGGACCGGACCGGATTGGTTACACCCCTAAACATTCTTATAGAGAAAGTAAATGTCTTGTTGATTGTCTAGATAAAGCAGGGGTTGTTGGTGTTTATGTTACAACAAGGCTCAGCTGATGAAACTCCCATGCATCCCTCAAGATACCTTCAATGGAAGCATAAAGAATTTGACCGCTAATCACCTTGAAAATCTACCTCAATTTTTTTTTTTTTTTAATTTCTTCTCTACATTTTTCCCAGTTCTCTTGCTAATCCAGTTCATGCCTCTCAACCTGAGCCCATGCTTGTTTAGATACTTTCAGTCTCAATTTAAGTGCCTCCTCTCCTCCCTTAATTTTTTTCCTACAATTTGAGTGAGAATGCCTCTAAACATGACAGTGATGACAAAACACACGGAGGGTCACAAAAATAACCTACTGGTATTGACTACCAGGTTCACCAAGGGAACCAATGCAGAACCCTTTTCGTAAAAGTTGAGATATGTCCATTTCAATACAACATCTAGCACCTTCCAAACAAGAAACACACGCAGTGGCATTGTCTCACCTCAAAAATCTTTCATAACCCTCAATAAGGATCTTCAACACGGAAATGTGATAAAAGTTTGGGGGTAACCCCGGTAAAAACAACCATACCGGAGCATTCACAGGTTCAATATTTTCATCAAAAGTAGGATACCAATAAAAAATGTGATAGGGCACACCTTCAATTTTGAACAATTCCCTCGCCATAACCGTACAAAAATCCTCCTTATTTGTCAAACAAACCATCACATTGGCCAATTTCCTCATCTTGCCCACCATTGGTTGAACTATCAATCCCCAACGCAGTTTGATAAATTTATGAATCTGATCTAGAGAGGGACATTTCCACAAGAATTTCGGAACAACCATAAAGCGGAAAGGTGCAGCCAAGTGCTCGAGTTCCTCTGGTAAGAAGTGAGAGAACATTTTGCCATCCTTGAAACCAGGTCGACGCATAGGAATAGCTACCTCAAGAAGAGGTTTCGGCTACTCCATGACAATATCAGCAAAGGAAGAGTAGCCCACCAGTGGCTAAGGGTCTAGTAAGGCCTCCTGAGAGGCCATGAGGTAGGGCAAGGGAAGGTCACACGAGTCACAAACACCAGAGAGAAAAAAACAAACCTAGGCCATGTCAGCTAATGTTAGGAAATTCCATTGCAAGAATCATTTTTCTAAAAAATAACTTTCATTTTTAGTGCGCAAATTTTCTAGTTAGCAATAGACATGTAAATTAAAAAGACTCCAAAAAGAATCACAACTTAGAATCTTCTTCATATAGTACTCATAAAATAAAATCCAATCATTATCATCTTTAGAATGAAGATATATTTAAAAATTATCCAAAGGGCGAGTATCTTGAGTTCTCTCCTCTAAGAGCACTGGCTAGTCATTGCCAAAGTCAAAATTTGGCTAAAACTAGAGCTTTTGGCAAAACTCAAAGCTATTCAAAATATATGTCCATGTTGAACTATCCATTCCAAAACTAAAATAATAAAATAATATTATGTGTTGAATCCAAAGTTTCAAGTTTTGTGTAATTATATATCTATATATGGATTTTGATGAGAACAAACGAATTCAAAGAATAAAAGAGTCAAGTTCAAGTTGTCTACACAATGGAGTCAGACACATCAAAGAACAAAGCATAAATAAGAAGGAAACAAGCTCACATTAAAACTCATAGAGTAATGTTGTACATCTTTTGAAAAATTTGAAATTAGGATTAAGGCTCAAAATTAATATTTTACCATAAAGTATTAAAATACATTTTTCACATGTGCATGAATATTATGAAAATTAAATTTAAAAATTTGAAAGATGATTGATTATTATCTTTCCCATGGGCATGACATGATTAAAAATTTAAATTTTGAAAATACTAAAGATGATTGGTTGTCATCTTTCATATGTGCATGCTTTATTTGAATATTTTTAAAAGTGATTGATACTTTTTTTATGACTTATGCAAAATGTAGATGATTTTGTTTGAAAATTTTGAAAAGTAAATAATACTCATTTTGACATATGCGAAAAGTAAAAAGATGAGATTTGAAATTTTTGAAAAGTGAATGATGTTGTCTTTGACAAATTGAAAAAAAATGAAACTTTTATTTGACTTTTTGAAAAAGTGAATGATGTTGCCTTCGACAATTGAAAAAGAAGAAACTTTTATTTGAATTTTTGAAAAAGTGAATGATGTTGTCTTGGACAAATTGAAAAAGAAGAAACTTTTATTTGAATTTTTTGAAAAGTGAATAATGTTGTCTTTGACATGTGAGTATTTTTAAATTTAAATATGAAGTCTCATATGCCTATAAATAGATCATATGAGAGCTTCAAATTTACAACATCAAAAGCATACGCATATCATTGCAAGTTTTGCAACATTCATTCAAAGTTTTCAATCTCTTTTCTCTAAACATTGAACCTTAATCCTTGTTCATTTTGAGAGATATATAGTTTGCGCTATATTGTTCTTATTTCACTCATTGAGGAGTGTTATCTAATAACCTACCCACTATCAGCTCTTGTATCAGTATAAGGGTGTATATAACCCTTGTGCGTGTAGAAAGTGTTCTTCACAGGGAATAGTTGAATCATCACATGTAAGGTGATTGCAAGTGTAGAGGGTATTCTACACGGATCTTTTGTAGCGGTATTATTCAAATGTGTAATAGGTTTCTATCTCTACCTAAAAGAGGTTGAATAGTGAATTTGGGAATCTTCAAATGGTATCTAGAGGCGAGGACGTAAGCAATGGGGCCGAACCTCGTTAACATATTGAGTTTGCTTCTTTATTACCCTTACTATTTATATTTATTGTTATTTCATATTTTGTTTATATTTTATATTGTGTATTTGATTTATAATTGTTAATTCTTAAATACAACTCAATTCACCATCCCTCTTGTGTTAATCATATGGGCAACATTATGCATTTTAATAATATTTTTTTAATTTTTTTTCATATTTTGCAAATACATTCCAATGTAATTAATCTCCATATGTTACAAAATGGGCATTAATTTATCTTGTCTAAAACTACTATTGAAAATTTTGGAATCATGGCATTTCCAAACTCAGTGCAGATATAAAACATAACATTAGAATACAATACATGTCTGTTGATATTGTGTTTCGTAACTTGGGCAACTCCATGGTCTCGCCGCTGCAATACTTAAAGAGATGAGGGCATGGGGTGGTGAGGGACATCTTCGATGTTTAAGTTAAATTTATCTCTCCGTGCATTAATATCTGGAAAAAATGAGTTTTTCTAAGAGAGTTTTTCTAAAAGGGCTTGGTCTCTGCATGGTGCTTAATCTTGAGTCCGAGGAATATCCCAATCTGATTGTGAGGAAATTCATTTCCTTGTACAAGGTATTGTGCCTTAATAATAACCTCTACAGCTTCAAGGCTCGCGGTCAGAGGCGAACCGTTGGCTTGGAGAAGCACTTTTCTCACATTAAGGACTAGACCAAGCACTTCTTCTTTGTCTCTAGCTCAGGCTGGGAATAACCCTAAGGGGAGGTCATCCCAGTTCGAGCTATTTGAGGAGTTGTTTCGGATGACAATTCATCTCCATTTCTCTGTCCAATCGGAAAAAGGCTAGGTTGGAGGTTGTCCTGTCTTGGAAGAAAGCTCACCCTAATGACTCAAAGTCAAAAGTTATGCTGACCAACTACAACATTCATCACCACCTTACTGCCCCAAATTGTTCCTACGTCTTGGGTCAACACTTTTTTAGGGGGCCTCCCACCTCCCGGGGACAAAAGAGGCCTTCCAGCTCGTCCTTCGGCCGTGTTAGGGAGAGAAGAGCCCTGGTCGACCATGATGCCACCCGGGGGGGGTCTTCAACGTCTGAGACACGAGTACTCTGGCTTGAGATTCCATTCTCACGCTCAAAGGCATCGAATAGTACGCCTGTGGCTCAAGTTACTGTCTCAATTCTCACCCTGCCAGCTGCTTCCTGGGAGGAACTGGGTGAAGAGGAGACCGATTTTTGCATGGCTTTCTTTGAAGCCTTCCTTAAGCCTGCCCTAAGAAGGGTTCCCATGATGGTGGTACCCTTGAGGAACCACAAGGTGTTCCCACCTAGTTCCTGGCCGACATGGTTATTGAAGATGTCGCGGCATGTGCGAGTCTCGACTAAGATGAGGGCAACCCAAGACATCCCCTTGTCATCAAACTCAATAACGACAGGGTTTCCATACCCTCGACCCCTTTTAGTCAGACCTCTGAACCTGAAGTTGTCTCATTCTTTGCCTTCGAGGAACCCACATTCGAGGTGCCTCTTAATTTAGGGGAAGGGTAGTCCAACCTGGGAGGAGGAGAAGAAGTCATACCAAAGGAGGAGATGGCGTGAGAGCTTCCTGGCTCACAACAGTCACCTATGTGCCCTTAGGATAAGGGGGCTGAGCCCAGGACAATAGGGCTTGCTTGGGGGGAAACAACGATCCCGAGGACCGGGAAGGGGAAGTTGCTGGGGATGTCTTCCTGAATGCGTCCGAGGAGATGGCAGAGCCTAGGCATGTCTCAGGTAGCAAGGAAGTAATAGTAGGACGTTCCAGTGGTGCCAGCCCTTCACAGGCATCTAGCCCTTTCTGGCAGTTGGTTGGAGTTGACCCGTCCGTGTCCGCTGAGGGAAGCCATCCCAGGAAGATGGGCCCAGGATTCAACACTGCAAGGGTTGAGGCATTCAAGGCCAAGGCCAAGGAGTTAAGTGGACTATTCTTGTAGGTATCCACAAGACTTATTCTAGCCTTTCTATTTGGTTTTTCCTTCTACCTTTGTTTTCAACCTCTTTTTTCTCAGGGACCCGACCAACTAGACACCACGATCGTGGAGGAGAGGGGGGAGCTTGAGGAGGAGGTTCGAGCGCTCTTGTCCCTCGATCGCCTTGTTTGCTTGGATGTTCGTAAGTTGAAATAGAAGGTGGACGAGGCATCTCGTGAAAAAGATGCCAAGGTGAAAAGTGTGACCGACTTGGAGGTCAATTGTGCACAACGCAATTGCAAGCTAGAGAAAGCCCATCAGGAGCTGACATTCCATAATGGTGACTTTTTCAAGGTGCAGGAGGAGGAGGGACACCTGTGCCTGGAAGCCCGACTCCAGGAAGTTAAGGAGGATTGGTTCCAAGCCAAACTAGACGAATGTGATGCAGAACTGAGGGAGGTTAGGGATTCTCTTGAAGTCCTTCATAAGGATAAAGCTCGATTGACCAAGAAACACAATACTAATGCCCGATAGTTGTGATTGTCAGGCAAGTTCACCGAGCTGACCAAGGCGATACAATGCAAGAAGGAAGCCATAAGGAGGCGTGACTCCAAGATCAAAGACCTAGAGGCCGAGCTGTCTTCAGCATGGGATGCAGTGCAGTCCTGTGACCTTCAGATCCAAGCCTAGGAGTCTCATTGGAAGGAAATCTCTTCTCAGCTGATGAAGGTTTAGGACATTTTAGACCTGGCCTAGAGTTACGGCTAAAAGGAGGGTCTCGAAAGGTTGTGACAACACCTTATTTAGAACCCAGGGGCTGACCTAAGGGTTCTTAACATGGCCTTTCTTGAGTCCAACTCAAAAGAGTTTCACTTCACTAGGACTCTGGGCAAGGACCTGGTGCTCGCCGCCTTCCCTGAAGCTCCTCCTCCTCCACTCCCAAACTTTAGGAACTCCTTGTAATTTTTCTATTTTCTAACTTGTAAACACATGTGGTTCTTTTTGTAAATGACACTTGTATTGAATAAAATGGAGATTGCCTTTCTATAATTCTTACTATAAATGACACTTGCAATTATTTTGGTTGTCATTGCGACTTATACTGGTTCTTATTTCATGGCAAGTTAAGGAACTTGTGTCCGACGGGCTGCGAAGGCAAGTCCTGGAGACTTTTGCCCACTCTAACTTCGCGATAAGTCAAAGGACTCGACTTGGTACACGAAAGTCAGCAAGTCAATGGACTTGTGTCTGATGGGTAGTGATGGCAAGTCTTGGGGACTTCGGCCTTGCCTAACCTCGCAGTGAGACAATGGACTTGGCTTGTTCCACAAAGGTCGGCAAGTCAAGGGACACATGTTCGATGGGCCATGAGGGCAAATCTTGAGGACTTTGGCCCAACCTAACTTCGCAACAAGTCAAGAGACTCAACTTATTGCACGAAGGTCGACAAGTCAAGGGATTTGTGTCTGACAGGCCATGAGGGTAAGTCCTGAGGACTACTTCCCAGCCTGCCTTAGCGGCGAGTCAAGGGACTTAGTTTGGTGCATAAAGGCCAGCAAGTCAAGGTACTTGTGTTTGACAAGCCATGTGCGCAACTCCTAGAGACTTCTGTCTGGCAAGACTTCACAGTGAGTCAAAGGACTTAGCTGGTTGCACAAAGGTATAAAAGTCAAAGGACTTGTGTCCAATGAGCCATGAGGGCAAGTCTTGGGAACTTCTATCTAGCCTGATTTCAGGGTGAGCCAAGAGACTTTGCTTGTTGCACAAAGGTCAGCAAGTCGAGGAACTTGTATCCGACAGGCCATGATGGCAAGTCCCAGGTGGCAAATCCCAGGGACTTATACTCGGCTTGACTTCATGGCGAGTCAAAAAACTCGACTTAGTGCACAAAGGTTGGCAAGTCAAGGGACTTGTGTCACAAGTCCGACGAGCCATGGGGAAAAGTCCTAGTGACTTCTGCGCAGCCTAACTTCATAGGGAGTCAAGGGATTCAGCTTGTTGCATGAAGGTCGGCAAGTCGAGGGACTTTTGTCCAATAGGCCATGAGGGCAAGTCTTGGGGACTTCTACCCGGTCTGACTTCGCGGCAAGCCAAGGGACTCAGCTTGTTACACAAAGGTCAGCAAGGCAAGGGACTTATGTCTGATGGGCCATGAGAGCAAGTCGACTTCTTGACTTTGCGGTGAGCAAGGGACTCAGCTTATTGCACGAAGGTCGGCAAGTTGAGGGACTTTTGTCCAACAAGCCATGAGGGCAAGTCTTGGAGACTTCTTCCTAGCCTGACTTTGCAACAAGTCAAGGGACTCGCCTTGTTGCACGAAGGTCAGTAAGTCAAGGGACTTGTGTCCAACAGGCCATGAGGGCAAGTCCTAGGGACTTCTGCCTGGGCTGACTTCGCGGCAAGCCAATGGACTCAGCTTGGTGCACGAAGGTTGGTAAGTCGAGGGAGTTGTGTCCTATTCACCATAAGGTCAAGTCCGAGGGACTTCTGCACGGCCTGACTTCATGGTGAGTTAAAAGACTCAGCATGTTGCACTAAGGTCAAAAAGTCAAGGTACTTGTGCCCCATGAGCCATAAGGGCAAGCCTTGGGGACTTCTACCCGACTTGACTTTGCAACGATTGAAGGGACTTGGCTTGTTGCACCAAGGTCGGCAAGCCAATGGACTTGTGTTCGATGGGCCATGAGGGCAAGTCTTGGGACTTCTGCCCGACTTGACTTTACAGCTCATGATGGGACCCGGTTTGTTGTTTGAAGGTCGATTAGTCAAGGGACTTGACTCAGCTTGTTGTACGAAGGTCGATAAGTCAATGGATTTATGTCCAATGGGCCATGAGAGCAAGTCTTGTGGACTTCTGCCTGGCCTGACTTCGCAGCGAGTCAAGGGACTCAGCTTGGTGCACAAAGGTCAGGAAGTCAAAAGATTTGTGTCCTACGGGCCATAAGGGAAAGTCCGAGGGACTTTTGCTTAGCCTGACTTCGCGATGACTTAAAAGGCTCATATTGTTGCACGAATGTCAGTAAGTCAAGGGCTTGTGTCCAATGTGCCATGAGGGCAAGTCCTAACGACTTCTGCTAGGCCTGACTTTGTGGCGAGTGATGGGACTCGGCTTGTTGTAACAAAGTCGGTAAGTCAAGGGACTTGTGCCCGACGGGCCATGAGGGCAAGTCCTGAGGGCTTCTACCATGCCTAACTTGCTGAGGAGTGAAGGGACTCAACTTGTTGCATGAAGGTCAGCCAAGGGACTTATGTCCGACGGGCCATATGGGCAAGTCCTGGGGGCTTCTGCCCGGCTTGACATCGCGGCTAGTGATGGGACTCGACTTTTTATACGAAGGTTAGTAAGTCAAAGGACTTGTGTCCAACAAACCATGAAGTCAAGTCTTGGGGACTTTTGTCGGCCTAACTTCGTTGCTAGGCAAGGGACTCGGCTTAGTGTTTGGTTGACTTTAGGGAGGCATCTTGAGAGGAAAACAAATTCATTTCCATAATTTAATGTTTACATATGCATTGGCAAGTTACAATCATAAGGAAAAAACTTATTCAGATGTTCGGGCCTCTCTTCCTTTATCGTCTCTCAAGTGGTACGAGCTTGACCTATTGCTAGCCGTTACAATATGAGGTCCCTCCCAGCGTGGTCCTAACTTTACTTCTTTTTGAGTCGTCACCTCAATTTTTTTTTAACACGAAATCGTCATGTTTGAAAGATTTAGGTCTAACCCCTTTTTTGGAGTATTGCTTAGCTTTCCCCTTGTTGCTTGACATCTATACCTTGGCCTCACGCTTCTTTTCTTCTAATAAGTCCAATTGTTCTTTAGCCTAATGACTTTGGAATCCAGGTTAAACTGTTGCACCAGTTTTGCTAGATCCACAAGTACTAATTGCAGGGGTTCTTTAAGTTTTGCCCTCCAAACGGTCAGTTCATCTCAGATTTTCTTCTCAGAGTTGTTTAGGCTAGGAGGTGGTCAGGGACCTGGCTAGACTACATCTCCGAAGAACCTGTTGGGGGACCTTAGTCTAACCTCCAAACACTAAGGGTCCAATTCTCTCCTTGTTGCTCCTCAAGTGATCGATAACACTCCTTTGCTTGGTGTAGATCACGTGTAGCCCAAAGGGAGCTTGGGTGAAATGAGGCTAGGGTTCAATTGTGGGAAGTATGGATGGTGTTTGGGCTAGGTGATCACGGGTTGGGTGATGATGGTGCAAGGTTAAGTGACCCATGGGATGTGAGGCGCCACTTGTGTGCTAGGGTTGGATGATGGGCAATCTTAGCTAGGGTTTAGAGATGAGTGATTGAGGCTAGGTTGGATGAAGGGTTCGGCCAAGGCTAGTGGGGGTACACGGCTAGGGCAAATGTGGCTTGTGGAGATCCTAAAAGATAGGAATTGTGTAATTTCTAAAATGTAGGAATTGAGATCTTGAGATCTAGATTAACAAGGGCCAGCGAAAAATGAGTGGGATAGATAAGGGTGATGTGTTTTAATGGGAAAATGGAATTTGAGTGAGTCAATCAAGGGCTCTTGACCAATCACACAAATTATGGGAAATTGGGATGAGAGAAAATAGGATCTAGGGTTTCGGCCAAGCCAAGGAGGCTATGGCCGAATTCTTCAAGTGAGATCTAGGGTTTTTTTAGTCTTGTTTGGTTATGGGAATTGATAGGTGGCATGTAGGGCTTGATGTGGGGCTAGCGTTTTGTGGTTTAAGGCAATTGAAGGTGATGTGAAAGGCAATGGTATAGGCTGGCCGAAATATGTGTTTGGGAGATGGGAATCTTCAAGAAACTTCAAGGAAATCTCATGAACTTGTGAGAAAATACATGAATACAAGAGATCTTCCAATCCACCACACAAACCGAAATCCCAATGAAGGATTCGGCCTCTCCACTCTAATCAATCAATAAAAAGCTAAAATAAAGAACAAAGGAACCGAACAATCTTTAATTCACGAAATGCACAAAGAATTGAAAGGAAACCTCAAATATATTAAAAGATAAATCGAATCACACCTATTCATGAATTGCAAGGCGTGATTCTCTCCTTGGGGATTCACAAATTGCACCCAAAAACAGCCAAGTGCAAGAAGCACCGAAAATGAAGAACTCTCAAGCCTATGGCCGGCCAGCCAATGTTCAAAATGACAAAAGATCCTAATGAAATGTCTAAGGGTCCTATTTATAGAGTTTACAAAGTGAAAACTCTCAAACGGTCCCTAGGCAAATTAAAATAAATAAATAAAGCAAATGAAATAATAATTAACAAATCTTTAAATAAAATAAATAATCTAGTCTATGATGGTCGTGGCATGCATGGCTCATGGTGGGCTATGGTGGTGCATGGTCCATGGCTAGGCTAGTCATGGTCTGGCCCGCAGCTCGCTGCATAAGATGGCATGGTGCCATGCATTGGGCTAGTGGTGAGCACTACATAGCGCTGTGCATGGCCTACTGATGGTGGGCATGACATGGTGCCAAGCCTAGGCCTGATGGTGGGCACAAGGTGATGTCGTGCTGCTGCTGTGGTGCCTAATCAAGTGGCTTGGGGGTGGTCTTGCATGGCCCGGGCTGGTGGCCTGAGCGATGGGCATGCAGGGCCCAAGCTGACGGTCTAGGCTATGGGGCTGCAAGGCACGGGCTGGAACCTTACGCTAATTGGCATGCCTGGTGGGCATGCCACTAGCCTCACCTGCTAGGCACAGGCTGGAGCCGTGCGCTGGATGGCGTGCCTATGAGGACACGTCACTAGCCTTGCCTACAAGGCATGGGCTGGCTCAGTGCACTAGATGGCTTGCCTGTGAGGGCACGCCACTAGTCTCACTAAGTGGTGCTGGGGCATGCATGCATGCGCACAGGTGCACAATCAAGGGCATGCACAAGCTTGCACACATGGTCTGCGCGCGACCAGTAGCCTCCATGATTGCCTGCTGCGTGTCATGGTCTGAGCCAAGGCATGTAAGCAAGCTAGCCATGTGACGATCCTGACCCTCCATGAGTCGTGTCGAGGTTTGGTCCCGGGCAATTCTCCTGGGGGTTGTGACATTCCCCCTCCCTTCAAGCCCATCCTTGCCCTCAAGGATCAACTGTGGATACCTCGATACCATGTAATCATAATCCTCCCAAGATGCCTCCTCTCTCGACACCCCTTGCCATTGGATCAAGACTTGCCATACCTTCCTCCTTGTCCTCCCTTGGGTCACTACCCTATATTTAAGAACCGTTCTCGGTTGCAAGAGCATCCTTCGCTCATCATCAAAGTTAGGAAGCTCTTCCACTATAAGGCTCGGGTTCCCAATCCTCTTCTTCAACAAAGTCACATGAAATACCGGGTGAAGTTTAGATGATGGGGGAAGTTCCAATCTATAAGCTACCTCCCCCAACCTTTCCAACACTTTAAAAGGATCATAGTACTTCTTGGAGAGTTTCATAGTCATCTTCTTCCTCAAGGTCTTTTGGCTAAACGGTTGCATTTTTAAGTAGACATAATACCTCAAATATAACCACCCGTCTTCCTTCATCATAATACTTCTTCATTCCCTCTTGAGCTCCTTCTTGACCTTGACCAAGATCTCATCTCTAGTAATCAATTCTTTCTCAACTTCATTGTTTCTTGTCATTCCGTGCTCATAGTTCACCAACATGGGTGGTGACCTCCCATAGACAACTTCAAACGGACTTCTTTGAATTGATGCATGAAATGAAATATTATACCAATACTCAGTCCACGTAAGGTACTCTCCCCCATCTCTTTGGTTCCTCATGGCAATAGCATCTCAAATATTGTTCAAGTGTTCGATTGACAACTTCAGTTTGTCCATCGGTTTGTGGATGATATGAAGAACTAGCTTTCAACTTACTTCCTTGCAACTCAAACAATTCCTTCCAAAACGTGCTCATGAATACTCTATCCCGATCTGAAACAATACTTTTAGGAAACCCATGCAACTTCACTACATTATCAATGAAAGCTTTGGCCACACTCTTGGCCATGTATGGATGCTTGAGAGGAATGAAGTGTGCATATTTACTAAGTCGATCAATCACCACAAAGATCACTTCATAACCCCCACTTGTAGGTAAACATTCAATGAAGTCCATTGACAATTCCTCTCAAATCTTGTTTGGAATTGGCAATGGTTGCAACAACCCGGATGGTAGCCTTGTATCATACTTGGATTTTTGGCATATATCACACTCGGCTACCATCTTCTTCACTTCTTTCTTGGGCCCCATCCAATAGAAAAAATGTTTCAACCTAATATAAGTTCTTAACCACCCCAAGTGGCCCCCTTCCTTACTATTATGGAAGTGATCATGAATCTCCCTCCTCACATTCGGCACATTAGGGACATACACATACCCCTTGTAATAGATGAGGCCATCCCTTACCTTGAAACCGACCACTCCTCCATCTTGGGTATCAAGTAGCTCAATAATCTCCAAGGCCCGAGTACAATGCGTGTGGCCTCCCTAATCTTGTCCCACACTCTCCATTCGGCCCCATTCAAAGCTATCAACATGGGATCATCTTCTTCATAAGTAGTCCACAAAAAGTAGTTCCCCTCAGATATCAAAGCCGCACAGGACTTCTCCTCCTTAGGTACCAAAGCTGTCCACATATGCTTCTTAGTCCCGAGCTTGAATTCCATGGTCATCTTTCTATAATCATTTATCACAATCCCCATGCTTCTAAGCCAAGCATTGCCCAATACAATCTCAAGACCCCCAAGTGCCAAGACATGAAGATCAGCTATAATCCTCACGCCTTGTATGTTCATCTTCACTTCTTTGACAAGTTCTTCACATCTCAACTTGTCCCCATTGGCTACTTTCACCTCAAATGGCTCTATGGTACACGGCCTCAACCCAATCTTGGTGACAATGTTGGCGTTGATAAAGTTATGGGTGGATCCACTATCCACCAATAGAGTCACCTCAAATTTTCCTATCCATGTCATTACTCTCATAGATGTGGGTCTAGGTACACCTAAAATGGCATTCAAAGATAATTCGACCTCCTCTAGTGGCTCACTAGATTCGACCTCTTCTTGTTCTGACTTTTCACTAGTTGTCTCAACATGTCCATCATCTTCTACTTCATTTGTTTCATCTTCAAGCAACACATATGCTTGTCCGGCCTTATACTTGTGTTCTTTGCTCCATTTGTCACCACATTTGAAGTAAAGACCCTTCTTTATCCTCTTAGGACCTCTTCTCTAGATAACTTTCTCACTTCATATGGCTTTGGTTTGGATGCACTCCTTTCCCCCTCCTTGCCTTTCCAAGGAACTTTGGTTTGCAAAGGTTTGGAAACTTTGCTCCCCATGTCCTTAGAATGACGCTTCTCAATGTGAGTGCTCTCATCTAGTATTTCAGCCATTCTCATAACTTCTTGTAAACTCCTTGGTTGCTCCAACTTTATCTCCTTGGCAAGCTAAGGTTTCAACTCATCCACAAAAGTACCAATTAGTGCTTCTTCAGACCAACCCCTTACCAAGGTTTGGAGTTGCCGAAACTCATCAATGAAGTGGTGTATTTTTCCCTCTTGTTTCAACTTTGCCAATTGCCCATGATGGTTGACAATTAGTGAAGGCCCAAATTGCATCAAAAATTCCTTTTTAAAGGTCGTCCACCCTAGGCACTTCCTCTCTTTATCATATTGATCACGAAGCCAATGCCACCACTTACTTGTTCTTCCTTCAAGATGAAAACATGCCGTAGAAACTCTTTCTCTTCTTGAAACTTCATACACATGGAAATAAAGGTCCACCTTGTCCAACCATTCATATGGATGCCCCCATTAAACTTGGGGAAGTCCACCTTTGGTCTCTTAGGTCCCCAGTCATAAGCCCGATTTCCAATTCTATCATCATAGTGGCAATCATCACCAATTCTTCTACCATGATATCTTCTATCTCTCTCATGGTCATGGTGTCTTCTCTCAAATTGGTTGTCATGGCCCAAAGGCCTCTCCTCCTCATACTCATACTCGGCCTCATGGTTATCTTTATGCCTTGGAATCTCATACCTCACCTGTAACAGCCCGCTAATTCTTATCTCTGTACCATTTTCTTCCTTTTCTTTTCACGCATAGTAGACGGCAAGACAATCAGTTTTGGATTCTTTCCCGACAGCAGTCACTATCTCTCTCGTCTCTACCCTCACCCGAAATCACATGCATAATTATCTTTTTCCGTAAATCACGTTACTTTGTTCCTCACCGACAACTGTAAAATCATGAACAGTTTTATCTTAAGCGTTGTACCTCGATGGTGTTTTTTCGGATCTTATCCATCGAATTTCAAAGTATTAGATAAGCTTGTTTTTAAAGTAGCACAATTATAATAATTTAATGAGCTCTGAAAATATTATAATTGTGGATAATTATTTAGATTAAATATTTTAGTTGTTTTAAGATATTAAGATGTTTAATTTTACGTTGAAAACTCTTATTTAAATTAATTGGTTTTATCATCTTCGATTAATTAACGGTACTTTATCATTTTATATAATGATGAGGAAATATTATTTTATAAATTTTAGTTTATAAAATAATATTCTACCTTAATTCATCGTGGTGTTTTATTTAAAGTGTTTTATTTAAAATAAAACATTTACGCGTTTTTAATCAGTGTTTTAATTCACCGTTGAATTATTTGAGGATCCCAAAACGTAGGATTGAAGTTTATTACCTAGGCTCCTACCCTTTTTCCTTCATTTTTCCTTTTTTCTTTTTTTTTCTTCTCTTTCCTCTCCTTCTCTCCATGGTCGACTTACACCCTTCCACCATAGCTGATCGGTTCTAGCTTCCTACCGGCGCCACCTCCGGCCGCCGTGCCTCACCTCCACCTCCGGCATGTCCCTCCCTCACCGGCGAACACATCTGCACCGGAGGTGTGCAACGCCGGCCACCAATTCTCTCTCTCTTCCCGTGCTCTTCCTTCTTGTCTCATTACCGTCGCCGCCCCTTTGACCGCCCGTTTCTCCGCCGTCCGGTGGAGGTGTCGTACACCACCCCCGCCATTCTCTTCCCCTTTCACCATAGTTCATACACACCAATTTTCAGAGCCATCGGACCAGCCGTTAGTCGCCGAGAGCCCCCGGAAGTTGCTGCCCCTGCCCTGTTTTCTCCCCTGTTGCCGATTTCTTTCTCCGCCCAGAACCGCCGCTCGCCGGCGGCGTGGACTACACCACCCACCCAGATTTCTTCCCCTCTCACCGGTGAACATCCCCTCCAAGTTTCACCTCCATCCGAGCCACGGTTAGCCGCCACTCTCGCCTCCAAACAAATGGGTTTTTAAGGCTTTTCACCATTTTGGACCACCATACACGGCCAAATCAGCCACCAAGCACCACCATTGGATTCACCACATCAAGGGCTTCCTCCCCATGTCTTTCTTTTTCCCAAACTCTCACTTTTTCTCATATGGGTTTCTCAAAACACCCGTTCGGTTGCACCACCGTGCGCCGCCGTACACGGCCACCCGTGGTGTTTCACCACCACCATCTTGTTCCTCTCATCCTCATGAACCTCTCCAAGAAATTTCATGGCCAACGGAGCTTCGTAGAGCTCACACTCTCCCGCACTCTCCAAGGCCAAAAATGGTTTCAAACGGCCGATCTGCCGCCGTTAGCCACCGTCCGACCACCACCTCGCCACCACAGCTCCACCACATGTTCCTCTACCTTTCCCTAGCTTTCCATGAAGTTCTATGGCTTTTCGCTACCTCGCGTCTCCTCCGCTCACCGTTCGGAGTTACTGTTCACGGCGTGATGCCGCCGTGCTCCGCCACCTTTGACCATCACAAGGCGACCGTGAGTCTTCCAAGACCACGCCTAGCCTTTCTCAAGCCCAAACTACCACTTTATGTGGTGGACAGACACCGTACCGCCACGTATGCTCCTCCGACGCATGTTCGTGACGAGCAGCGAGCGACGCACGGGTTATCCCGTCGATGGTATAACCCTCTATCTTTAGTTATTTATGTTTAACATAGTTGATTTGGTTGGCTGTAGACTGTGTAGTTAGTGTTTGTGGAGTTCGCTGCGTAGTTGTGAAACGAAGTGTGGTTGTGAAGTGTTAGGCTTGATTTTGTAGTTTTGTGGACTGTGCTGTGAAGTATAGGCGTGAGATGGATGCCGTAGATGTGATACGGCGGGTTGTGTGAAGAGAATACGCGTGTAGCGTATTCTGTGTAATGCAGCGACGCGCCGCGCGACGTGCGCTGTAGTGATGTGGGTCGTAGAAGGAAGGGAGTACGCATGTAGTGTACTCCGTGTGGTATGGCGATGCATCGTGTGATGTGCATCGTGTTGATGAGTGTTGTAGCGAAGGAAGTACGCGTAGCGCGTACTCCGTGTCGCGTAGCGATGCACCGTGAGACGTGTATCGCAGTGATGGGTTTTGTAGTGTGAATGGAAGAGAGTTCACGTGAGTGTACTCTGTACTAAGTCGTGATACACCGGATGGCGTGTCACGAAGGGTTGGATGGCGTAGCAGAGAAGTGTGGAGCGTATGGTGTAATGTTGGGAAACTGTATGACAGTGTCCCGAAGCAGTGATGATATGGATTATAGTCCGGGATGACTGGTGTCATCTTGTGGTTGACTATGGCTAAGAGTATATGGATTGAGAAATGAGTTGTTTGTTTGGTTGTTATTGATAATTTTAATGAACTTGTTTTAGTGCAAAGGCTTTCTGAAGTCAATTTATCTCTTCCGAGTATAGTGAAACCTCAAGTTGGCCGTGGTGTTGCAAGTGCTTACAATATGGCAATTGAGTTCAGAAGTGAAAATCTTAAGGACTTGAGTGTTCCTCTTCCAGCTGTTGTGCAGTTCCTCGTGTCTCGCGCTCTATTCTCATAGAACGCGACGATCGAGGTAAGTTAGCCTCTAACTTACTATCAGTTTATTGTGTATGTGTGATGGGTAAGAGAACTACAATTTATGTATGTATGTTATCGTATATGCCATGTCATGCTATGTCATTACATGTTTATCTGCTACGTATGATTTAATCTCTCATGAATAATTATCTGTTACATAATCTTTTCTGTCATACAATGATGTATGTTATAAGTATGCCATGTTAAGTATGCCATGAAATGTTATGATTAAATCATATTGTGCCATTTACAAGTATACGCCATGTTAGAAAAGTATATGATATTAATTAATATCTCATGCATTAAGAAAGATAAGACATGTTATGTTACGTATAATACGTGGGGCCACAACAACTGTGGAGTACGTATTATATTTTATGTTACGTGAATACGTGGGGCCACAACAACTGTGGAGTACGTATTATATTTAATGTTACGTATATACGTGGGGCCACAACAACTGTGGAGTACGTATTATATTTTTATGTTACGTGTATACGTGGGGCCACAACAACTGTGGAGTACGTATTATTTTTTATGTTACGTGTATACGTGGGGCCACAACAACTGTGGAGTACGTATTATATTTTATGTTACGTGTATACGTGGGGCCACAACAACTGTGGAGTACGTATTATATTTTATGTTACGTGTATACGTGGGGCCACAACAACTGTGGAGTACGTATTATATTTTATGTTACGTGTATACGTGGGGCCACAACAACTGTGGAGTACGTATTATATTTTATGTTACGTGTATACGTGGGGCCACAACAACTGTGGAGTACGTATTATATTTTATGTTACGTGTATACGTGGGGCCACAACAACTGTGGAGTACGTATTATATTTTATGTTACGTGTATACGTGGGGCCACAACAACTGTGGAGTACGTATTATATTTTATGTTACGTGTATACGTGGGGCCACAACAACTGTGGAGTACGTATTATATTTTATGTTACGTGTATACGTGGGGCCACAACAACTGTGGAGTACGTATTATATTTTATGTTACGTGTATTCATGGGGCCACAACAACTGTGGAGCATGAAGTATGGGGCCACAACAACTGTGGAGCATACACTACGTGAGACACAGCAATTGTGACACGTAGAATACGTGGGGCCACAACAACTGTGGAGTACGTATTAAGTCAAGTTTCAGATCAAGTGCATGATAAGTCAAGTTTCAGATCAAGTTCATGTTTTGTTATGTACACGTACATGTTATGTTCATGATCAAGTTATGTTCCAAGTTCATGTTCACATCATGTTAAGTTCACGTTTACAGTATGTCTCAAGTTCACGTTTATGTCATGATATGTTCAAGTTTATGTTATTTTCAAGTTCATATTTATGTTATGCATGTTTACGTTCATGCTACATTTCAAGTCCATGTTATGTTTTAAACTCAAGTTCATGTCATGTTAAGTCAAGTTCAGTTCACGTTTAAGTTCTGGTTATGTCATGTTATATGTCAAGTTATGCTATGCTTATGTACGACTTTACTTATGCATTTATGCTTTTACTGCCATGCATGCATCTTTAACCTGTGTGTGAGTTTTATGTTAACTTACTGAGATTTGTAATCAAATCTCACTGTGGTAGTCCCAACTACCATTCCCCCCGAATGGTAGATCTTGTTACAGGACCCAAAGAAGAATTGGAATCTGACCATCTGAATACGGTCATCTAGGCTACGGTGCGATGTTGATGATGGTATAGTATTTAACTCAGGTTAATACTTGTACTTTTGGAGTTGTATCTCAAGTATTCTTTTGATCACAACCAATTTGGACTAGTGTGGTGATCACGGCTTTTTAGTATGCCTTTATGTATGAAATAGGTTTCAAGTATTTGGGATATTTTTAGTTTGGTGCATAGTATTGCTAAAGAAAAAAAATTATCCGCTACGAATATTGCATAATGCTAGATGCATGTTAGGAACATTGCATCTTATATGTCATGAACGGGGGCAGGTAAACTTGTGTTGCATGTCTCGACGCTTCAAATGTCCGTTCAATCCCAAGCGGAATTTGGGGGCGTCACATCACCTCTTGGTATTCTCCTCTAATGCTTGGGGTTCTAGTGAGATTCCCGTCATTACAGATCCATCTCTCCACGGCCACATGGTCGTTCTCAACACGACCTCCTCTTCTCATTTCAACTCTAGGTGGCTCATGCATAGACTCGGTCAAACTTGTTTCTATACCATCGACAAAAGCATCATGCCTTTGTCCATTAGTCTCAAGGCGTTGCCCTTAGCCTTCAACAAGTCTCCTCTCCAATCTTTCTATGCTCTCATGTGTCTCACTCCACATGGTATCCATGGCTCTTCTATTTTCAAGACTTTCCCGAGTAGTGGCATTCAAGATCATCCTTAGTTCGGCCATGTTAGTGTTGACCTCACTAAGAATGTCCATGATTTTGGATGTATGCTCTTCAAGCATCTCTAGGCGTTCCCAGTTGGAACTCCTCTCTTTTTCGGTTTTTATATTAATCCCGGACATGGCGCTTGCAAAATAGCTTCCTAAACAACTTGCAAATTGAAAATTTCTATTTGGTGAAGCATGGACATGCTTAGCAACTTGGACTCTCTTTGGACGGTAGAATAGTCCTCAAAGGTCTAACCTTGAGTTACCCACATTTGTGGATGGACAACTCCTCTTGCACAAGCACAAGTCCAACCACAGGTCCTCCACCTTCAAGGGTGGCTGACCCCTTCAAGTAACACTACTCCGACCTCCTCCTCAACTTTCAAACTACAATTTTCAGATTCACAACCAACAAAAAAATAAACAATGTCGAGGTCCTCCATAGACCTCCCATTCAAATTCACAAGGGTTGAGTTAACGCGTCGTTTACCTCTTGGAGAAGTAAGAACTTCTCAAAAATACAAAGTACAAATCTTCTCTCAATGAAAGCACCAATTTAATGTTGAGGACCTCGGTCAAGCCTCCAAACAATAAGGGTCCGATCCTCTTCTTGTTGCTCCTCAAGTTACCGATAGGACTCCTTTACTTGATGTAGATCACGTGTAGCCCAAAGGGAGCTTGGGCGAAATGAGACTAGGGTTCAATGGTGGGAAGTATGGATGGTGTTTAGGCTAGGTGATCACTGGTTGGGTAATGATGGTGCACGACTAAGTGACCCTTGGGATGCTAGGCGCCACTTGTGTGCTAGGGTTGGATGATAGGCAATCTTGGCTAGGGTTTAGAGATGAGTGATTGAGGCTAGGTCGGATGAAGGGTTCGGCCAAGGCTAGTGGGGGTACACGGCTAGGGCAAAGGTGGCTTGTGAAGATCCTAAAAGATAGGAATTGTGTAATTCCTAAAATGTAGGAATTGAGATCTAGATTGACAAGGGCTGGCCAAAAATGATTGGGATTGATAAGGTTGATATGTTTTGGTGGAAAAATAGAATTTGAGTGAGTCAATCAAGGGCTTTTGACCAATCACACAAATTGTGGGAAATTGGAATGAGATAAAATAGGATCTAGGGTTTCGGCCAAGCAAATGAGGCTATGGCCGAATTCTTCAAGTGAGATCTATGGTTTTTTTGGTCTTGTTTGGTTATGGGAATTGATAGGTGGCGTGTAGGGCTTGATGTGGGGCTAGCGTTTTGTGGTTTATGGCAATTGAAGGTGGTGTGAAAGGCAATGGTATAGGCTGGTCGAAATATGTGTTTGGGAGATGGGAATCTTCAAGAAACTTCAATGAAATCTCATGAACATGTGAGAAAACACATGAACACAAGAGATCTTGCAATCCACCACACAAACCAAAATCCTAATGAAGGATTCAGTCTCTCCACTCCAATCAATCAACAAAAAGATAAAATAAAAAACAAATGAACCAAACAATCTTTGATTCACGAATTTCACAAAGAATTGAAAGGAAACCTCAAATATATTAAAGGATAAATCGAATCACACATATTCACAAATTGCAAGGCATGATTCTCTCCTTAGGGATTCACGAATTGCATCCGAAAAGAGCCAAGTGCAAGAAGCACCGACATTGAAGAACTCTCAAGCCTATGGCCGGCTACTCAATGTTCAAAATGACAAAAGATCCTAATGAAATGTCTAAGGGTCCTATTTATATAGTTTACAAAGTAGAAACCCCAAAAAGTCCCTAGGCAAATTAAAAAAAATAAATGAAGCAAATGAAATAATAATTAACAAGTCTTTAAACAAAATAAATAATTTAGCCCATGATAGTCGTGGTATGCAATGCCCATGGTGGGCTATGGTGGTGCATGGTCCACAGCAAGGCTAGTCATGGTCTGGTTCGCGGCTCTCTGCATAGCATGGCATGGTGCCATGCGTTGGTCTGGTGGTGGGCACGACATGGCGTTGTGCATGGCCTGCTGATGGTGGGCATGGCATGGTGCTAAGCCTAGGCTTGATGGTGGACACAAGGTGATGTCGTGCTGCTGCTGTGGTGCCCAATCAAGTGGCTTGGGCAATGATCCTACATGGCCCGGGCTAGTGGCTTGGGGGATGGGCATGCATGGCCTAAGCTGATGGTATGGGCTATGGGGCTGCAAGGCACAAGCCGGAGCCGTGCACTGGCTGGTATGCCTGGTGGGCATGCCACTAGTCTCAACTACAAGGCACGGGCTGGAGTCGTGCGCTGTATGGCGCGCCTGTAAGGGTAAGCCACTAGCAAGGCACGGGCTGGCACCGTTCGCTGGATGGTGTGCCTATGAGAGCACGCCACTAGTCTCGCTAAGTGGTGCTGGGGCACGCATGCATGGGCACAGGTGCACACTCAATGGCACGCGCAAGCCTGCACACATGGTCTACGCACGACTAGTAGCCTCCATGGTTGCCTACTACGTGTCATAGTCTAAGCCAAGACCTGCAAGCAGGTTAGCCATGTGACTGTCCTGACTCTCCATGAGTCGTGTCGAGGTGTGGTCCTGGGCAATTCTCATGGAGGTTGTGACAAAACCCCTTGAAACGTAGTCTAGCCAGGCCCCCCACCTATGGTTACATGTAGTGGATTACTATAGCAATTTGTATTTTACAAACTCTTTTACATAATCTAGTGGAGCTCATTTTATAAACAATTCTCTAAATATTTCACATTTTTATATTATACATGAGCCATTTAGAGTGCTCTGAGCTGCTGCTACTCGCAGATCCCTCAATATCGTCAAGCTTAGCCACTAGAGGAATCGGTCTTTCTGGGATTGAGGGAACTAAAAGGTTTGTTTCCAACATTTTCACAACCTGATCCATTGTAGGCCTAGCATATAACTGTGGATGAGAGCACAGCACTGCAATCAGAACATACTTCTCTAGAACCTCCGGCACACCTTGCTCTGGCATTTCACTTTCAATTACATCTAAAGTTCTCCCTTTCCTCACCAATGACCATGCCCAATCTGTCACAAGTGAGGGCTGGCCCTCATTGCTGCCAACGAGAGCCTTCTTTCCACTCAAAAGCTCCAAAAGCACAGCCCCAAAACTATACACATCACTTCTCTCTGTCAACTGACCGTACAAGGCATACTCAGGAGCAACATATCCCATTGTCCCCGCCACCCTTGTGCTCATATGCGTCATTCCCTCCGGCGTGAACTTTGCAAGGCCAAAATCTGCCACCTTGGCCTCAAACCTCTCATCCAAAAGTATGTTACTAGCTTTGATGTCCCTATGTATAATCCCCGGTTGAGCCCCGTAATGCAGATAAGCCAATCCCCTTGCTGTCCCCAAGGCAATCTTCTGCCTCATCGGCCAACTTAGCTTCTTCTCCAAAGGACCAAACAAATGGTCATGAAGACTCCCGTTCTTCATCAGATCGCACACGATGATTCTCTGGTGACCCTCAAATGGAGTTGTGGCGGTACAGTACCCTCTCAAAGCAACAAGGTTGACATGCCTAACACTCGCAATAACCTCAACCTCATGCGCGAAAGTCGCATCCCCTGCAGCAGAACAATTCTTGAACCTCTTCAATGCAACCTCGGACCCGTCTGACAACGTGCCCTTGTACACATTCCCATAACCTCCTCTACCAATTATACTGTCCGTAGAAAAATTTTTGGTCGCTTTCTTGATGTCTTCGAATGTGAACGTCAACAAAGTAGTACCATCATGGATCGACTCCAGCTCAGAACCCAATCCCATCTCAATTTTACCGACCTGTCCTCTGTTCTTCATGGTCATGATCAATCCCTCATTTTTTCTTCTTCTTCTTCTTATTCGACACAAAAACCAACCCCCACCAGTCAGGAGTAAACTTCCGACACCGCTAGCAATCAAGACAACCAAGATTACCTTCCGCCGATTACTTTTGGGGCGCGAGGACGTAGAATCGAGCGAGAAGAGGCACTTGGCGGTTCCTGTATCTGTAGGCCCGTACAGATTGGCGAACGCAGCCGCGTAAATCGAGGCGTATGCCGTGCAGCCAGAGACTTTGTCGACGGAGGGCCCGGTCAGGTACGAGGCCTGAAGGGTGGAGAGACAGGTGGTGCAGGAGGCGCAGGAGGAGCTGTTCTCGAGGGACTGGTTGCAGTAGGTGACGACGTCGTCCAGGGTTTGCTGGGAGACAATATCCTCGAACTGGGCCTTGGTGGTGATATTCATGCAGCCCCTGGAAATCCAGTCGGTCTGGAAGCCGCAGGAGGATCTGAGGTTGTCGATGAGAGCGTGGTAAGCGGACCAGCATGAATCGGACGAGTTGAGTGGGGGGAGGAACGAGTTGGTGCGCTGGAGGTAACGGGACTGGATAAGTAGGAGGCCCCGGCGGATGTACTGGCACTTCATGGTGGGGTCCACTTTAGGGTGGTTGGAGTCTTGGATGAGCACTTGGAGGACGCCGAAGTCGAGAGGGCACGAATCGGAGTTGTTATGTTGGGAAAGGGTCGGGGAGGGTAGGACTAAAGCCAAAGCCATGGCCACAACGAAGAAACGGAAGAGGACCATGGGTTTTTGGACATAGATATGATTGGCTATGGAGCTTTTGCTTTCGAGGTGATTAGAGTAGAAGTATGATGCTTTGGTCAAGCCAGCCAGTTTGACAGTCTCGAATGCTTGCTTCAGACTAGAAGAAAGTAAATATGAAATGAAGAGGAGAGAAGGAGAGGGGGCAGTGGCAGCAGTTTCCAAGAAGACAACTCGGGACGCTAGAGACCACAAACGCAGACTAGAAAAGATAATTCACGTACACTGGTCAAAGTTGTTCAGATTTCCTTTCTTCCAAACAAATATTCTAACTAGATTTCACTTGAATATTGGGTCATTTCTGACGAGGGTAACCAAACACGCATCATACATCTCACAATATATTTTACAGCATATGTTATAAAATAAAAATATTTTTATAAAATAATATACTTTTATAAAATATTTACAAAAATATCATTAATTTTAAAACATTATTACCTAAAGTATTGTGAAAATTATAAAATAAAGTATGTTTATCATTTTTCTTCTTACAATCATAATTCTTCCCTTTTTTATCATATATTTTATTACAAATCCGTACAACAACGCCAAAAAGTTTTGGCTTTTTTCGTTTTTTTACAATTTTCTTTAGTTTTGGAGGATGATATTCATTTCACACTGTATATTTTATATATTTTAATATTATTATTTATTTATTATTATTTTATTTTATTTTTATTAAATTAATTAAATTATTCTACTTATTATCTATATATTATATATTTATTATAAAATGATAAGCAGAAACATTATTTCTACATTTCAAAATGATAATGGGCTTAGTAGTTGGAATTAAATAGTGTTAGATATATTATTAAAGTGAAAATGGCAGGCAATACTGCTTTTAAAGGAAAACTCTTAGTACTTTCCTCGTAAGTAGTATCATGGGAAGCTTCAAGCTGCCAGGCCGTCAAAATTAAACCTTTCTCTAAGATAAGAATGATAGTAATTAGTGTTAATAAAGTTGAAAAGTCTATGCATATCTCTACAGAAGTCATTGAATAAACGGCAGCCGATTGTCAATTTCAACTCCCAACTACTATTAGTCTTTGATAACTTTACGTCAAGAGGATGCTAATGTTCATTTGTTGACAAACGGTTCTTGGTGTTTAAAACGTGAGAATTGAATTGGTACTCGATCGCTTTGTATTAAATATGATAAAAATAAAATAAAATAACTATAATTATTCCCTATTGATGCCTAATTACTTTTAATAACACAGCTCATGATGTCAGTAAACCCTAAATGAATCAGTCCGTATGAATGTTTAAACTAGTCTGTTTGTATGTTTTCTAGATAGTCGCTCGGTTAAGTTTGAACTGAGTTCGATTTGTTAAAACAAATGTTGATCTTTAAAGTAGAAATTCACTCGATTAATAAATTACATATACTTGATTAAGTTCAATTCAACCTGATTAAGGTCTGCTTGTTTATATCCAACTCGACTCGTTAACTTAGATTTGATTAAAACTCTTTCTTATATGGTTGAGTGTCTATATATATATATATATATATATATTAAATTTAAAAATATAAGCATGGGAACCTTTATAATTACATATGTAGCAGTTTACCTAGTTTTATATGCCTACATCTTAAATATAGTTGTATGGTTATGTGTTAGTTACTTCGTTACTTATTATAGTAGTTATTTTATAATATGTATAATAGTTAGTAGCTAGGAATAAGTAGTTTCATAAGCTAGTATATAGGAATCATGTAAGAAATGTTGATATACGTTGTTGTATAATATGTATTCTATCATGCATACCAGTAAACTAATGATACTATGTGATATTAGATAATAGGTTTATAAGTAAAATATAATAAATAGTATCTAATCATCTAATATCACATTATGATATAATAAGATAATGATAAAAATTGAGATGATGAATACGTAACATTACTGTTCATCATTCTCTTTATCGATCTCATGTGGGCCACAAAAAACTAAATGCACGTTAGGGTAGGAAATTTCTTCGAACTTTTTACACAAATTTTCCGACTTTAATCTAAATATCTCAAAAACAATATTTTATTCCTAAAAAAAACTCTTTTCACCCAATAATTGGCCTAAAAAAAACCATAATAGCTTTTACAAAAACTAAATAAAGAATTCTTAAAAAATTATATTCAAACAACTTTTCAAATCTATCTACTAACTTTCACAAATCTTAATACAAAGAATATTTTAAAAAATTCTTATTCATATTTTCCAATCTACTTTCACAAAAATAAAGAAAAAAACACGTCACAATTTTAAAAATTCACAAACATTTTCAAGATTTTCGGGTACAATATTTGATTATAGGAATTTTTAAGAATGGTTAAGAATTCTTGGCCGGAAAAATTGTGAAATGATTTTCTACTGGCTGGGTTTCATGAAAATAAATAGAAAATTTATAAGATGAGAAGTTGTTTGAATAAAAGACTTATAAAATATCAGGCTCAGCCAAATGTCCAAACTGATTGTGTTGAATTATCTGTCAAGGATGAAGAATAAGTTTGCTAATGCGCAATGGCCACATGACCAGCTTTTCTGAGGAGTAGAAGGTTCCAATATTCAATGAATCGGACTGAAATCAATGTGAAGAAGATTCAAGCGAGGACTGATATTCTAACACACCTAAATACTTATTTTGATCTTTCTTTTCATTATCAATTTATAAATTGCTTAGATCTTTTTCATCATTTACGTCTATCATAGATCATGAAACCTTACGCATACATGAGGAGATTAATTAGGTTGTAAAAATTAATCTAAAACATGACGCAATCTTTTTGAGATTAGTTCCGTTTAGAGATGTTTCATGAATAGTAAAAAGATAATTTTATTTTAATATAATAAATCATTTTAAAATACTTAATAAAAAGAAAAAAAATTTAAAAAATAAGTCCATTTAGATACACAGTTCAAATAAGATGAAATGAAATATTTTGAATAGTAATGAAATTTTTGAGTTAAAATGAGATGAAATAGTTTGTAAAAAAATATGTGTTTGGATAGTAAAATGAGATAAGATAGTTTTTAAATTTTGAGATTTGAAAAAGGTGTAAATCCCACTATTTAATAAGGGTAGTGGAATTGTCTAAGCACTATTAATGTCAGGTTATACTGTTCATATACTGTTAATGTATTGTTCGCGCACTGTTCATACACTGCTCATGTCATATTTTCATTGTTATGTGCTATTCGTTACTGTTTATTTAAAGAAATGTTTTTAAAATTTAGAGATGAAATATAGTGTGTTTGAATAGGAAAAACTAGTGTACGGTGTTGGCCATCCAAACCGAGCCTTAATCTTTATGTGTTTCTTTCTCTTAGCTCATGATGATATATAACGCTAGGGCTGAAATCCGACAGCTCGGTTTCGGCTTATACAGTAAACCGAAACCGACCGGCACTTCAAGAAGGTGTGGGCTAAACCGGCCAAAACTGACCGTGCATGGGGGAGAAAACCGGCCGTTTCCTTTTCCGACCGATCGCGGTCGATTTCGGTTTGGACGGAGTCACAGAGGTAGGGGTTGAGAAACACGGAAGCTTGGCCGCTTGAGGGAGTCACCGGTTGGTCTGTGGCGCCGTTGAACAGAGAGAGTCACAGAGTGAGAGACTCGGAGAGAGAGAGAGAGAGAGAGAGAGAGAGAGAGAGAGGGTGGGGGGGGGGGGTGGCGGCAGAAGAGAAAAGGGAAGGGGGAATTGGGAAGGGGATAACCCTAACACATTCCCCCAAAACGACGCTGTTTGGTCTCTACCAAACGATGTCGTTGGCCTTAATTTTTTTTTTCACGCATTTAAACAAAACGACGCTGTTTCATATGAAACGGCGTCGTTTTATACGAGGTACATATAAAAAAAATTTATATATATAACTTCGGTCGGTTTACCGGTTTTCTGTGTGGTCGAATCGGGACCGAGCCGACCGAAGTCGGTTTCCATTAATTTCTACCGCCGACTGACCAGTTCTTCTCCGGTTCCGGCCGGTTCCGGAGGTCGGTTTTCGTCGGTGTAGGTCGGTTTTCCGGTTTTATGTACACCCTTATATAACACTACAACGAATGTGTGGGTAGAAAGTGAAGGAATTCACTATAAGAAAATTGTTTATTTATGATTAGTTATTTTTTACGAAAAAGACTATTTCTTGTCAAAATTATTCTATTTGCATCACAAATAGTTATTATCGTCGTAAGTAATTAGTCATAAATGCACATTTTTCTAATAATAAAAATAGGTTGTTAAAATTCCTAAGTTTTATTTGAAGAATTGTAACCCCACCCAGGCGTTTGTACGTAATGTCTAGTGTTTAGCATTTATAAGTTGTAATATGTATTTTAATATGTAAAGATATACTTACAATTCTTTTATAATTATTTTATAAATAATTTTAAATTAATTAATATAATAGTATCACTTTTTTAAAAAATAGTCTTAATTTTATATGATTACATTTTATTTTACCTATAATTATAAACTAATTATAGGTTTACGATTTTTCGAGATTTAAAACAAAAGTACTGGAAGAAGCCCTCAAGTATTGGTAATTAATGCTTAAGTAAAAATAAATAAAATAACACATTTAGAAAACTTAAAAGACATATATTCAGTAGGGCTGGACAGGAGAAACCAATTGCTTCGGTCCGGTCTGATCTCGACTAAAGTGAGATCGATCAATCTCGATCCATGAAATTTCAATTTCTCGATTTTCGATCCAGTCCCAGGGTGGGATTTTTCCGGACCAGACCGACCGAATAGAAAAATAAATATTTTTAATTTTTAAATATATTATATATATTATGTTATATAATAATTGTATAGCTGATTATGTAATTTTCATCTAACCTATCACCATTAACAATATAAGATTTTAAATATGTAATTGCAAATTAATATAAAGCAATTACAAATATTATTGTAATTAACTAATGTATGATATCAATTAACTAACATATCACCAATTCACCATTAACTAATTACTAACATCTACGTGTATGATCTAATTAAAGTTATTAGATAATTTCTTTTATAAAATAGCTTAAGTTGGAAGTAAATATAAAGCATCTAATGTAATATATATATATATATTAATTTAACTTGAGAGGTTCAAGGCGAATCGGGAAACTATTGTCTGGAGTTGGTGTTGGATTGAGTAAAATCTTTTCATTAGGATTTACTTTCTCCCATTTGAATTTGGTTACCACATTTTGAATGAAAATGAGTATTTGTAATCGTGCATATTCCAAAATTTGCAAAGTTTTGGCCATTTTGGTTGGCCAGAATGAAGCCTAGCTTGGCTGATCTTTTATTTGAGTGTAGCAATGAGATATTTGAACATTAGTTATTGTTCCTTTAACACGGTTTGGAATGATTAAAAAGTAGGACTAAATTAATTAAGTTATATGATAGGTTGAACTTTATATTTAACACATCTTAGCCTAAACTTTCTCATTTTCTTCTTGAATCTTGATTCTTTACTTTATATTTAAACTAATTTTTTATTGATTATTTCTCTAGATAGACCCTACAAAAGAAATGATTCCACAAGACTCTATTAAAGATGACATGAGTGAGTCAACACAGCCTACACAGGGGTAAGGTATTCCTCCACTCACACCCAATGTAAGTACTAAACCCATTGTTCGTGGACCACTTAGTGGTGGAGTTAGATCAACAGTAGCCCTCCAAGCATTGGTAATTAATGCTTACACTTTCTAAGTTTAAGCATTGAAAATGGGAACTTCTAATTAGATAAAGTACAAATAAATAAAAATAAAATAATGCATTTAGAAAAGTTAAAAGATGTATGTTGGAGAAATCAAAAGACATTATTAAAACTAAGGAACTTCAAAACTCGTTGTAGTTTTCTAGCCCAACACCATGTACAATAAAAATTAATTACCTTAAGTACTATTTCTAGTATTATTCATCCGAATCGAGTATTTTTCGACCAGATCTGAAATTGGATAACCGAACTTTATCTTAATAGATAACTAGATTGCATATCCTCCGATAATCGGGTATGGAAACCAGATTTTAACCCAGAACCTAATTTATATGTTTTTTAAAAAAATAATTTTATCTACAAAATGACGTTGATTGTAATTTAACCTTAACCAAGTCAAATTCCCTGCAATAGATCTCTCTCTCTCTCTCTCTCTCTCAACCCTAGCCTATTTGCAATCTCGAGCCTATCTGCAATAGATCATCTTCAATAGAGACTGTCGTCAAACCTTATGGTAAGTTTTGCCAAATTATTTATCATAAGGGCGAGACTATTAGAAGGGTGTTCGACTTAGGATTAAAAGAGTGGATGATTGATAAGATTCTGACCATCGCTGCTGATAATAAAGACTTTTGAGAAAAAAAGCTATCTCAAGGTTGAGATAGAGAGTATTGTGATATATGTTATCTATTGTATGTTAAAATTACAAGCCTATAATTACATGACAGAGTAAATCATAGATATGATTTGAACTATCAAATTTTCCTTCAATGCCTAAGATCATGTTGTTCATTGTTTTGTTCTTCCTTGATTTTTCAAGTGTGATTGATTTCCTTATACAACTGGCTATTATTACTCCTCTTCAAACTGGACTAGGAGATTGAACAAATCGCAAGTTTGTTTCTGAAAGTATGAAATAGAGTTTTAGAGAGGGGCTTTGTAAATATATCTGCCAGTTGATTTGTAGAAAAGACATGGCGAGTTTCAAGGCAACCCAATGCCACACACTCACGAACATAGTGATAATCCAATTCTACATATTTGGTTCTACCATGGAGAATAGGATTAATTGTCATATAGGGTGCGCTAATGTTATCACTAGAATTGGAGTATTCTGCAATGGAATATCAAGGTCACATAACAAAAAAGATAGCCAAGTAATCTTGGCAGCAGTTGCTGCCATTAATCCATATTCAGCTTTTGCACTCGATTAAGAAACGGTGGATTTCTTTTCAGCACTCCAGGATGTTCAATTACTCCTAAGAAAGGTACAAAAACCTGAAGTTGACCAACGGGTGGAAGGGCATCCAACTCAATATGCATATGTGAAGACGTAAAGATCAAGTGTACTTGAGGCTATTATATGTAAACCAAGGTATGTAGTGGCTTTGACACAATGGGTTATTCGCTTGGCAAGCTTGTAATGGTTGACAGTGGGAGCATGCATAATTTATACACAAAATTTACACTGTAAGAGAGACCTGGTCTTGTGAAGGTAAGATATTGTAATCCTCCAACCAGACTTCAGTATAACGTGGGATCAGAGTAAAGACTTTCCAAATGTGTCAAGCGACATCCTTCGGTAGGCATATGTATTGCGATTGGCTTGTATTCACTCATCCATGTATGATTAAGAAGCTCAACTTCAAAATAGGATGGAATGGGAAGACGAAGCATGTTTGCTATAAATATCTCATACTCCTTGCCGAGTCCATTAAGAAGCCACTAAGACTTCTTTTGATCATAAACCGATGTCCCAATGGCAGCAAACTCATGGAGATTGTTTTAAAGCACATGTTGATAATGCGTCAATACCTATTGTGATAAAAGTTAGTCTTTGCTTCAATGCAAGCCCACGATCTGATAAAACACAAGAAAATGAATGAACCAGCACATGCCAGACCTTAGCAACAACGTTGAGGCCAACGACAATGCCAAGAACATCTTTCAAAAGGGTGGCTGAAAGCCAACCTTTGATAAGGTGATCTGTCCGCCGCCACTTAACAAATGCAGGATTAGACTATTCAGAGCCATCAACAATGATAGTCTCTAGTGGTGAGGATGAGTCACCATTGATAAAGCCTTAGAGATCATAGCTCTCAAGGATATTAAGCACTTGTGCTTCCATAGAAGGAAGTTGGAAGATGAAAGTCTAATGGAGACAAAATTACCAATATTTTAAGTAGCAAGATAGGGATACTTAGTCATTGACTTAGAAGAACTGTCAATTGGGTTGAACATGGTGCTCTCTATCTCACCAAAGGCTCTTGATACCATAAAGACTTTTGAGAAAAAAAAGCTATCTCAAGATTGAGATAGAGGATATTGTGATCTATTTTATATATTGTATGTTACAAAATGTATGTTATAACTACTAGCCTATAATTACATGATAGAGTAAATCATATATATTATTTGAGCTGTCAAATTTTCCTTTAATTCCTAAGATCATGATTAGGGGTGTACATGAACCAATAAACGGCGCCACCAACTGGAACTAGCCGAAACCAGTGCAGAACAGGTTAGCAGGTGGTGGGAATTTGAAGAAACCAACACCCGTCCAGTTCGATCCCGGTTTGAACCTAGTTCAAACCAGCAAATCAGTCGACATATTATATATACTTTTATATATATTTTAAATAAAATGATGTTGTTTCACTTTCACGGCGTCGTTTTATACAAACTATTTTAGGGAAAAAAAATGAAATGATACTATTTGGTTTAATACACCAAACAGCGTCATTTTAGTTTAGGTTTAATCCCCCACGTGTCTTCTCTTCTTCTTCATTTTAGTTTCTCTCTCTATGACTTCTGCATGAGGCAGTGACACATCTCGCCATCTCCCTCTCTCTCCTCCCTCACACAGCCATCTACTGCGCATCTCTCTCTCCCTCTCACTCTCTCTCTCTCATTGTACCTCCCTTCTCTCTCTCATCGCAACACCAAGCCATCTCCCTCTCTCATCACAGGGTCACAACTCCACCTATTCGCCCATCTATTTCTCAGTTTCTAGCCATTTGTGATGCCGTAGGGACCCTGACGACCGATATGTATATGATTGTAGCTATTTACAACCTCTATAGAATAATCTAATGTTGAACTTGATGTTGGTCGCGGCATAGCCAAAGTTACAGGTATAAATATAAATATAATCTTTAGCAGTTAATTAAACTAAACTCTCATACAATGTTTTGAGAGTTTGTTCATTACCATAATGGCAAGGAGTTAGTGAGCTCTATAGTAATTAACAAAGTTCATCATTGGCTAGCAAAACTGAATATGTTCATAAAACCATCTCGATTCCTATCATCTGATGCTTTCCTATCTTTAAAAGCATTAGGCTTAAATTCTATCATGATAAAAGTTTAAAAAAAAACCTGACAGATCTAGCTTAAGTGAATAATTTTCGCTTTCTTATTTCATTTGGGAGATGACATTAATACAACTAATGGCTCTAAGGCGAGGTCTACTCTATTGTCTACAATTGGTTGTTCGGGAGTGATATTTGAATCCAACTCAACTATACTCGCCCACCGCTTTTTGAATTCAAAACGTCCTCCGTAGAGGTATTACAATATTTGGGATGATAACCTGTCTTTTCAACAAAGTTTATCATTTTTTCTTCAACATTCTTATAGAGAAAGTAAATGTATGGTTGATTGTCTAGATAAAGCAAGGGTTGATGGTGTTTATGTTACATAGTTTTTGGCCACTCATCTTCCTTAAAAGGCCTTGGATGAATATAGTTTGGACTATCTAGTACCTGAGTTTACCTCGGTTTAGGCACTAACTACATTTTAAAGCTTGGTTTTGGAGTTTTTGTACCCTCAAGTTTTTTTTAACCACAATTTTCCATCACCATAAGTAAGGGTTATCAATAAAATTAGGAATGCCGTTCTAAAAACTGTTTCGAGAGTTTTCATACACTGTTTCAATGTAGTAATATGGCACCTAATTAGTTGTATAGGTATCTTTGCAGTTGTGCAAATGAGTTAAAGCATTATACTAAGGGTCCACGTCAAACAAAGATATATATATATATGTTGTTGTTTCTTCGATAGCTCCTAATTGGTACTAGATTTTAACTTGCGTTTACATATTGAATCATTGATGATGCAAGGCTTCTACGGTTTAAAAGGAACCCTGCTTGTGTGGACTAACAAGCCAATGCTAAACTTAACAACTCCACGAGTGAGCCCTCTCTTAGTGCATTCAGCAATTCTTTCAAGCTCAGGTATCTTGCTAACATGATGCCATTGCTACATGTAGGAAACGGAAGGGGCACCCATATGGACATGCCTCTTCCCATTCGGTTCCTAAGCATATAATGTCTGGCATTTATGGCCATGTGTTACGCCAGAGACTAAGAAACGTATATTTTCCATACATAATCCCTTTCTCAAGGGATTTGAACATGGATTTTTCTTCCAGTGTTTAAGACTAGGGGTAAAAAGTTTCTCTTCAAAAACAATATTCTCTCTTCGAACGGCATCTAGGTTGTGAGTGGTTTGAGTGTGCCTCTAGTTTATCTACATGGCACACTCAACTATTGGGTTAAAGACGAACTTGGATCGATTGGAAACTTGTACAACGAATTCTATTGCGGAACAACTACAAAAACTGATCTTAAGGTATTTTTCCTTCCCATGTGAATTTTTTCATAAGATCTAACGTTGGTATGTAAGCCAGATCTATTGTTCCTAGTTAGATTAAGCCTCTATTTTGTTCATGATTTAAGCATGCCTATATTTTTTTATGCTTATATTTATTGTCAGAGCAAGGAACTCTTGGGGCATCTATGTTCCACACGGTTCATGGTCCGGTTTTAATAAAATAAACCAACCCATATCCATTTCTATAAATTAAAAAATGATATGGGGTTGTTATTTTTGGCCCAAACCAAGAGGCCCTTTTCCTAACTTTTGGATCATTTTTTATGGCCCAAACTGTGAGGCCCATTGTCTGGGCTTGGACCCATTTCTGGCCCAAACCTTGAAGCTGAATTTTTATTTTTAATACAGGACGCATAAATAAGTTCCATAAATAGGTTTTGAACCCAAGACACAGGCAAGTATGAGGTAGGCGCACCAATGGGCTGCTACCTTCCTTGGTGATAGGTGGGGGCAATTGTTTTATTTTAGTTGTTACTAATTGTGCCAAAAAATGATTTTTTATATCATTTTTTTTTTTTTGCATAATTGTTTAATCTCATATGTTACTATTTTATCTGTGTATTCCATGATATTGCATGAGATTATATGATATGAAATTTCATTTGAATTGTTTTATTGATAACATGTCATTTATGAAATTATTTTATCATTGAGTTTGTTAGGCCATTTATTTCTCTGTTTGCCTACAAATGTTTTTGGGAAGTGATAAATAATAGGAGTATGGTTCAAATTAAATTGAGTTTTAATCTCTCATACAACTTAAATTTGCGTGAGAATTAAATTCAAAGATAATAGTTAGACATTGTGACACAAGAGATGATTAGGAAGGCTCATGAATTTTCGATCTTACAACATGTCTAAATTATTTTTATTTTTAACTTAGAATCTATTTTAAGGTGTGTGTGTGTAATATCTTATTTGTACCATTTTGTAGTGAAATGAAATACAAGAGGATAGTTTCCAACTGGAACAGAGAATAAGTTGGATGTGGGAGAACTAAAACACTTGGCATCACAAGAGCCAATATCTTAAATAAGCAAAAGGTCTTGTAGACCTTACCTCACTCCCTGATTGAGACCGAGAAAGAGAACTTAGAACAACACCGAAAAGGTCACAAGGCCTTTGAGAATTGGCTCAAGAAGGATTGATGTGCGCATTTTACTATGTTAAGCAACATATACAACGACCTTATCTATGAGTTTGAGGAGTACAACACTGCTTAAAACGTATGGCAAACACTAAGGGGATGTTTGGAAGTATGTTTCATCTCATTTCATCTTATCACATCTCATTTTTTTCCCAAACATTACTCAAACATAAACACTCTCAAACTAATCATTATAACTTTTTCAAACTAATCATACTTTCAAAACTTTTAAACAAAAAAACAACTCAATTTTTTCAAATTCCAAAACAAAAATTATATTAAAACATTATATTTTAACAATATTTTAACTTTACAATATTTTGTACTCAACTTTTTCTCTCTCCTTTCCCAAAATCCCATAAAACATTAACTCAAACTATCTCACTACTATTTACAAACTATCTTACTATTATTCACAAAATTTTCATCTCATCTCATTCCCCAAACATCCTTTAAAAGTGAAGTTTGGGAAAACTTCTACCACCAAGGTTGACCATGAGGTTTGATTCCTACAATATGCACTCTGAACACATGATAAAGCAGCATTTTAAAGCGATATCATCCATGATCCGCGAACTCAAGATGGCCGGAAATAATCTGATTGATGAGCACAAGTACAAGCAGTGATAAGCTTACTCCCCAACTCTTGGAAAACAATGAGCCAAAATTTGACGCACAATGAGAATATCAAAACCTTTTATGATGTGTCATATCACTTGGAACTTGAGGCTAAGCTCCTAGAGGCTGATAGGCTGTTGATCCCAAACATTCATCTTATGTGGTTGAATATGGCTCACACAAGGCTTCCAGGCCCAAGCATGAAAAGAAATGTCACTTTGCTCGTGACTACACTGAGTCAAAGAAGGTACAACATGACTACTCACTTATGTTTATGTAACAAGCCATGTGACTGTTGCTCACTCCTATATAATGTGGACTGTTAATTCAGGAGCAACTAAGCACATAATGCGAGATAGAGTTGTATTTGTGAAGCATCGTCGTATTCAAGTTAGGACTTTTGATATCAAGGTAGGGAATGGAGCTAGCATGGAGATGTTGAGAATTATAACCTACAAGCTAGACTTGTGATAATGTCATACTCTATTACTCCACGATGTGTTATACGCTCCCGCAATGCAATAAAACTTACTTTCTATGGTTACTTTAGTTGGACTTGGTTTTTGTATTTTATTTTAAAACAATCGTGTTTTTATCTTTTTTAATGATTTTTTTACGGTTGGGCTTCTCTTTTAGATGATTTTAAGATAATGGATTTAGATTATTCAAATGTGAATAAATCCACTATTTTTCTAACTGCATCTGATAATTTAGATTCATATCATGACATGCTACGCTTGGCCATATTGGCCATGAAAGGATGACTAGATTAACTAGAGAATGCCTAATAGGCAATCTCGCTAAAGTAACATTGTTCATATGTGAACATTGTTAGATGAGAAAATCAAAGAGAAAATAGTTTGGAAAAGATTCCCTCCTTGCTTTTCCGTTACAATTAGTACACTAAAATATTTGTTGCCCAATAAGTGTGAGGGCAAGACACAAGGCTTTCTATTTCATCACATTTATAAATGATTTTTTGCGATATGCTCATGTTCTAATGTATCTCCCACAAGTCTAAAGCATTTGACTGCTTCAAACAATACATAAGTTTGGTTGAAAATCAATTAGACAAGAGTGTATAAGTCTATTATCATGATTGATACGGTCTAAATAGGCATTGCTAGAAAAGCAGTTAGACTAAAGTTGAGTGAAATAAGGAAAGGCTATTCAACAAAGCATCCTCGGTTGTATTTGATAACCTCAAACTTTAGCGCTACAATGTGGTAGTGACAAAATTTGTAAATACATCGTGATGATTTAGAAGTGATCAAGCATAGTTATGAGTTTTTTTGGAACTTGAGAGGGTATTATGGCCAGGCGTTGCACCTAGGATTGAGGAACTTATTGCTGACCTTTAAGGCCAACCGTATATTTTCCATATATAATCCCTTTCTCAAGGGATTTGAACGTGAATTTTTCTTTCGGTGCTTTGGACTAGGGTACAAAGTTTTATCCCTTCAAAAACAATATTCACCCTTCAAAAGGCATCTAGGTTGTGAGTCTTTTGAGTGTGTCTCGAATTTATCTACATAGCACACTCAACTATCAGGTTAAGATGAACTTGAATCGATTGGAGATTTCTTTACTAGACTCACTCATGGAAAAACTACAAAAACTAACCTTGAGGTGTTTTTCGTTCTACTACGAATTTTTTAATGAGATATCATCTTCTGGTTTCAAAGTTAAGTGAAGTGCTCAATAGCCATTGTGTTGTGACGGATGATCAAATAGATAGCTGAGTCATTAAAGATGGGTTTAGTGTTGTGGAAACTAAGATGGATGGACGTTAATCTCATGTAGGTTTTAGATAAATTTTATGTAGCTAGACCTATGTTTAGAGTATTACTTTTTTAGCATTATTTTTTGCTTGAAAATTTTATTATAATGTAGCCGGTTGATCAAATAGGTGTTTTCGCAAAATCCGAGTACAATAGGGTACGAGAGAGAGAGAGAGGGTTAAGAATTACTTGCCAAATCTAAAAACATACGAAGTTCATGGATTCTGCGTATAAACGACATCTGAGTTCATCGTAATTTTACTCTTATTTATCAAGACATTCTACTATTCTAGTACACAAGCTTGCAAACGGGGGGGTACGTATGTTGAGCACATAAAATGGGCAACGCATCAAACAGTACCGTAGAAGCTTTGGGTCGATATATATAATGCAAGTACTTCATGAACTCTCTCATGCACCCTTTAATACCTTTTAGAACGCAAACATGTCATGATTACGGTTGCGACTCACGACATTAGAAAGCGAGCTCTGAAGTTGATGATCAAATTTAGAGATAGGGAAAGAGATAAGGACATGATTAGGGCTGTAATCGAGCCGAGTCGAGCCGGTTTTTGGCTTGCCAAGCTCAGCTCGGCTCGACTCAAAATACTCGAGCTCGTCCCACAAATAAGTCCGAGTCGAGTCGAGCTCAAGCTCGAGTTTGAATTATTTTTTTTTAATAAGATTTAATAATTAATAAATTAAATAAATCAATAAAACTAATATTGAATTTATACAACTATCAAGTAGAACCTCTATTAAATTATAAAATTTTAAAAAATTTATAAATAATTAATATCTAACTAGTTGATATTTATCCAAAATAATAATATATTATATGCCTACATATATTATTAATACATACACTTAATATGATAGCATATATCTATTTCTTATATGGTTCACACGTACTAGTATATGAAATTATTAAATTTTATCGACTAATTATTATACAAATTATAAATTATACCTATGAAGTATATTCACTATATAGACATAAATAATTAGAATACATATTATATATTTAATTATAAAAGTGGTATGCTTATATTATTAGCTAATACATATATACATACATAGGTGTATGTATATATTTATCAATATATGAATTAGTTTTAATCGAGTCGAGCTAACGAGTCGACTCCAGCATAAACGAGCGAGCCTAAACGAGCCTTAACTGAGTCGAGTCGAGTTTTGTCGGGTATATATCATTTACAAATCGAGCGGGTATCTGCTTTAACGAACGAGTTTTTTTTTTTTCACGAGTCGAGTTCGATTTGAGTTTAACCGAACGGGTTATCGAACAGACTGGTTCATTTACAGCCCTAGACATGATGATAATTTGCCTGCACTTCACCTTGATATGCTTTATTCTAACACACTCGCCGAAGAAACTTCGTTATTTTGAAGAGTTTAATTGATCTTAAGGATAATCAGGAATTAAATTAGACCCTTTAAGACACAATATTTAATACCTTTGGTAGTTACTTGCTCATGAAGCTTAATTGTGCTTGCTTATGGAAATGAAAAATCACAGCAAAAACAAAGGATTTTCTTTTCTTTGTATTATGAAGAGACATCTTTTGCAAATATAAAAAGTCAAAACATGATCAAGTTAAGGCATATGAATTAGAATAAATTTATTGCTTCGATATTGTTTAGAAACGGTAACTTTGGTGGAGTAGTAGAATAGTTGTAATTTATAAGGGTTTTTTTGTTGAAGAAAAAGGTCATGTCCCTTCACAAGCCATCTCCATTCTCAAATTCAGAGAAACACAAGAATCACCTAGGGTGGAAGTTTGGAACATTCCTATGAGATTGATCGTGAGTCATGAGCTCATGGTCCAATAACCCAGTTCCCTTTTGCAGATGCACACACTTTGCACTACTTTCCCTTCCTAATCTCTTGACTCTCTCTTATCTATCCTTCAAATCATTACCTTGTGCAGCAGCTCAATTGAGTGTGGATGCATGACCCATTGGGAAATCATCTGAGAAATATGGTACTTTCAACAGACCCTTGAAATGTAAAAACATGAACATAAACACCAATGAAATCAATGAATGCAATACAACTCAAGGATGGCATCCCCATTAAGACCATAGCCCCAAACCCCAAACTAGCTACTATTGGGGTTCGGCCGAATGAGTTGTCTTTGCCTTACCCTTCATTTTTGTGCAACAATTCACTGAGCCATCAAATACAGCCTAGAGCAGTAACAGAAGTTCCATCAATTAAGTCGGGATAAAGAATCAAGATCAATACCCATCCCATCTATTCAAATATGCCATGTTTTTCAGAGAACACATTTTGCAGGAGATCAACAATCGAAAATACATCTAGCAATGCGAGACAGAACAAAATATCAAGACAGGCAGGCAAGCAAGATAATACGTTTCCAACATTGAAATAAAAGTCTCAACTTGATTACAGAGGAGTCGCGAACTTAATCCTGAACGTATACATTAGACTGAATTGAAAATTCGAGGGCCATATGATCTCTTATCTAAAACAAATGCACGCCTTGATTGTTAGTGGAACACAATAAGTTCTCTTTCTCCCCAGTCATTCAGTGAAACATTCACGATGTACAGAGAGAAATCACAAAAACACTATATACATATTGCTGAATACAATAACAAAGTTCAAGAAGCAGAAGATCCCCTCCTCCATTCAAGCACGTTCTTGCTCATTACACTGAGGTTGAACAAGAGAGGGATGATTCTTGAAACAATCCAATTCCGAAGGAACCACACCTTCGAAACTCTTCATTTTTGCTTTAGCTCCACGAGTAACCAATAGCAATGCAATTTGCACATGCCCTGCCTCGACCGCAAACTGCAGCGGCGTGTATCCAGCATCATCAACGACATCAACATGTGCACCATGGTTAAGCAACACTTTCACACACTCAATCCTACCCTTGAATGCAGCTCGATGCAGAGGCGTCCAACCATTCTGATCCCTTCCATTCACGTTTGCCCCTTGCGCAAGACAACTCTTCAGTCCATGAATATCATCAACCCTCGCCGCCCTTTGCAACACATCACCCAAACGCAACAAATCCAGCATATGCAAATGCCCATTTTCCACGGCAAGTGCAAAAGCAGTCTTCCGGTCGTTATTCAGCGCATACTTGGCATTTGAGTATTCCAGCAAACACTCCGCAGCCTCCAAATGCCCTTCCGCCGCGGCATAGTGCAGTGGACTCCAGCCATTACAATCCAAGACATCAACTTTCCCACCAACACGCACGCAAAACCTTATCGCCTCAACGAAACCCCTGACCGCAGCCACATGGATCGGCGTCCGGCCATCCGAGTCAACGGAATTCATATCAATATCTCCAAACCCTGCAAACAAAACCTCCATGAAATCCACTCTATTTATGGCCGCCGCCTCGTGCAAAACTCTGTCAACCGAATTGTCAATTTTACAACCAGAAGCTATCAAAACCTTCAAAATAACAAGATCAGCAGCACGAATAGCCAATCCAATCATGGACCGTCCATTTGAATCCTTATCATTCACATCAGCACCGGCATCAATTAAATCGTTGACCAAATTTGCAGAACCATATACTACCGCGGCTCTAAGCAAGTCTCTGAGCTGTGGGTCGGTACACCCAGAAAGTGCTTTGTTGAGAAATACATCGGTCTCTGGGATCTGGGCATGGTGGGAAATCAGGAATTCGGCAACATGGGAACCCACAAGGTTGATGGGTATGATAGCGTCACGGAAAACGTGGGGTCCAGGCTTGGCAAACAGACGGCGGAGATCGTCCTGGTGGGCTTTGCCGGTGGGAAGCATGGAGGATCGGACGGTGATGACATCAGGAGGGGAAGAGAGAGGGGGTTTATCGTAAGTCTGAGAGAATACGAGGGAATACGATGAGGAAGAGAGAGGTGGGATTACAGAGAATTGCTGGGAGAAAGAGAAAACGGAGGGGTTCGTGGTGTTTAGGGATACCCCCACGGCCATGGTGTGCATTAGGTTGGTCAGCCGAAACGTGGTGGTGCACTTTTGGCCTCTCTTGAAGGCCAAGTCAACCTCTATCACGTCAGGCTTCACCAGTCTGTCCATGGTGAATCCTCACCCTACCCTGTTTGTTCCTGGGATAAGTTCGCTCCTTTTCTCGGGAAAATTGGAATTGGGGGGGTCCTAGCTTTGCGTGCTTGATGCAGATGAGACGAGAAGGAGTCTTTTCAATGGGGTTTAACAAATGGATTAATCTACTGATAATTTGATGGGCTTGGTCTGGACGTGAAGGAAGGGAGGGAGAAAGAATAGACAACTGAAACTGTCAATAGCCGTTAATCCTTTCAATCTTGGCATGTTTGAAGATCCACTGCACTACACTACTATTCAACGGGACGAAAAAACGAGGTAGTCCGTACTTTCGCCTTTATTAAAAAAGCAAAAACGAAACAGTCCAAAGTTTTATAAGTCGGTGATAGATTAACGACTTCATCTCCACTCGAACAAGGGTGGACCGTCACACCCTGCTTTTCGTTCGTTTACTTTCTAGAACGGTCAGAAACAGGCAGCTCACAGTAGCACGCATGCTGGAATGCTAAAGAAAAATAATAATAATTTTCGATAATCTTTTGGGAAGTGGAAAATCCTTGAAATGCTTCCATGCTGGCGTTGGACAAGTAGTTAAAGAATTGGCTATAATCTTTTTGTATCAAACACTTCTTAGTATATGGACATTAAAATATTAAATTTAAATGGTTAATAATACGAATCTTAGGGTTAAATATTGTGAGGCCTTTATGTTTTAAAAAGTTTATAAAAATATTTGAGATAAAAAAAAAATTATAAAAAATCTTATTTTTGCAAACCTGCTTATCTTTCAACATAGGATTGTTTGACAGAAAATTGGAGTTTTCCATTTTTTTCAATACTTGTGCTTAGAAGTAGGAAGTGGCGGAGCCACGTTGGGGCAGGGGGTGGCCATGGCCCCCCCTATAATTTGACAAAAAAAAAATTTGCATGTGTTAATTTTTTTTATTTAATAAATAATATTAATTTATCATGTATTGGCCCCCCTCTAAAAATTATTTTGGCCCCTCTATAAAATTTAATCTGATATAAAAATGAAATAAATAAAACACATCTCATATAAAATAAAATACATAATTTTTATTATAAATAAAAAAAAATCTAATTATAACTAGTAATATTTCTAACCCTTTTCTATTGTCTATATTGAAAGAGAGATAGTTAAGAATTTTTATTTAGATTCAATACTTGATGATTTTGTTTGTTCAATATATTTGTATGTATGTCTTTATATTATTTCAATGATATATTGTTATTGACATATCAAATATTTTTTTAATACATAAGTTATATTAAACGTATTTTATTTATATTGTAAATTTTCTTATCAGATTATTATATATCATAAAAAAAATTATATAAAAATAAAATAAAAAATATTTTATATATATTATTATAATTATATTTGGCCCCCCCTAAAATAAACTCCTGGATCCGCCGCTGGAAGTAGGGGTAATACCCTCATGGTCCACCCCGCCCTGTACCAAGCGAAAGAAGGGTTCTATATTAGGTCTTACATTGCTTAAATATGACTATTGTATTACATTGATCTCTTATATAAAAGTTAGCATAAGAGGTCAAGGAAATCCAATAACTTGAATACAACTTTAAATCTTTAACAAATTGTATATATCTATATACAATATATTTATTTATAGAAATATATAAAATTTATTTTTCTATATATAGTGTAGACTGTAGTGGAGGGGGGCAGCCCATCCCACCCCTATTGAACATTCTCCCTACAGGATAAGGCGAACAGGGGCAGGATAGTTGGGAGCAGGCACCTGTTGCCCACCCCTACTGAGAAGAATGGCCGCCATTTTTATTGAGAAAATGCTTGGAAAAAAGTTTCTTGAAATAATTGTTTGTTATACATGTAAAAATAGTGGATTCATAAAAGTTCACAATTTCTTTTTTCTAATTTTGAGTTTGTAAAATTTTTTTTTTTTTTCCTAGCGAAAGCGGTAGGGTCTATTAATGATGGAATATTTATTTTTAAGATGAAAACCCATTTTGACGATTAAAATATGTTTGTGTTGAAATCTGAAAGACATGAGAGAGTATTTACACAGATTTCAGTAGCTGAAAACTGAAAGCAGATAATGTAACACAAGATAAGGCATAGAGAGTGAGGACAAAGTCTGATCAGAATCCTAATGAACAGCTAGCTAAGAAAGCATCATACATACATACATATATATATATGTATGTATGTATGTATAAACATGACATCTTTGAAAAGTAATGAAAAATATTAATTACTACATGTAACTTCAATTGATTATTTACAAATATTGTGAGCCCATAAAATGGTTTTCCATGGGCCACCTCAAGCACAAGGATGGAGACTTGGATGATTAATTCCTACCACCAAACGACGCTCTTCTTCTTCTTTTTAGATTAATCTATTACAGAGTCATGTTAGGTATAAATTCTAAATAGATAAATTTTATAAAAATTATTTATAAAAGAATGGATCAAATTAATAAAAAATATTTTTTTAATGTAAAATCTACTTTTTTACAAGAACTTGCATGAGATTTATCTATTTCAAACTTGTACAAATAATTTCTATTACACTAATTTTAACTTTTTATGGTCAACTACTGGTTTGACGCAATTCTTCATTGTTGTTGATTTCCAATCATCCTTTGTATTCGTTTTAAAGTTCCAATATGTCTTTTACAATTGATGTTGAGTAATGGGACTCTTTCGAACCTGTTTTTATGACTCATTTTACTATTAATTAATGCAATCGTGTCACTGCATTTAAAAATAATTTTCAAACCTTATAAAACTATCTTCAATTTCAATGTAGAGTTATCCTTAATTCGAGTTTGATTTAAAAAAATAAGTCGAGCTTTCAATTGAGATGAGCAATAATATGTTATAAAAATGATGCAAACCACAGATTACTGTAAGGATAAGTACAATTTTTTCATTTTTTTATACATAAAAAATTTTCATTGTGAATAATATTAAAGAGAGAATTATTTTTAGTACAGTGCTAGGGATCTCATTGGAGAATCCCGCTCTCAAGAAACAAAGCATAAAGAAAAGCATTGCAAGCAAGAAAGATATGGAAATACTGAACATCACAGCTGCAACACACAAAGAAATACATGCAGCAGCAGTAAAGGCATAAATGAAATACTCTACAATGACCAAGAAGTACATGCAACAGAGAAAACACACTGCAGTAAAAGAGAAGCAGAAAGCACCTGCAGAAATAAGAAAGCACTGACAAAGAAAAACTAGTGATCACTCGTGAAGTGCATGGTTACATGTCAAGGACTAGATATGTTAAGGCCATGCTGTCCATAAAGCTGCAGTCCATTACTTGTAATTAGAAAGCAAATTAAAAGTTGGTTTTTAGATCTTTTACTTTTCAGCTTTTTGTAGTGTATATATAACAGTAACTTTGTATCACAAAAACAATCAATGAGAACAAGACTTCTCTCCATTATTACTTGTTTATTTTCAAGTTCTATTCTTATTTTAACATGGTATCAGAGCGGGTCTTCTCTTAGTTTGTGAGCAGACCCTATCTCGAAAATCATGACATCTTCATCTTCTTCTTCTCCTTCTTCCCTCGAAGATCCAAATAGTCCTTTCTTCCTACATCACAGTGACAATGCCAACATTGTGATTGTCTCACCACCATTAACTGGTTCAAATTATATTTCTTGGAGCAGATCTTTTCTGCTTTCCATTTCCATCAAAAACAAATCTGGTTTCCTAGATGGGACCATCACCACTCCTGATTTGTCAGATCCTTCCTACATTTCATGGCTAAGATGCAACAACATCCTCCTTGCATAGATCCTAAATTCTGTTTCAAAGGACATTGCTTCTAATGTTTTTTTCATGACCTCAGCTAAGCAAGTTTGGGACAAACTTAAAGAAAGATTTGCTCAACCTGATGAACCTCAAATTTATCATCTTCAACACAAGCTGAGTGGCATTGTTCAAGGACATCTATCGGTAAGTGATTACTTCACACAGCTTAATGCTATTTGGGAAGAGTTGCATAGTTATAGACCCCTTCCCTAGTGTTCTTGTGGAAAGTGTACTTGTGATGCCTTGAAAAATGTTGGTGAAGTTCAACAAGGAGATTATGTCTTTAAGTTTTTAATGGGGTTAAATGATAGTTATGATTCTGTGAGAGGACAGATCATTTTGCTAAGTCCTTTGCCCTCATTATATAAAACCTTCTCATTGATTTTGCAAGAGGAGAGACAATGATAAGCAAGGAACATAGCCTTACCCATCTCAGAACCCTCTACCCTTCTTGCCTACCAAAGCTTTCCAAAGAAAAAGGAAAAACCAAACCTTGTTTGCCATCATTGTGGCAAGGTAGGACATACAAAGGATAAGTGTTATAGGTTAGTAGGCTTCCCACCGAATTTTAAGTTTACAAAAACCAAGTTTGGGCATGCCTCTACTGCTCCATATTCTGCAAACCAAGTTGCTGGACAGATTACCACTTCACCTAAGGAAATGCCTGCCCAAAGTGCCTCTCAACTGAACATCTCTCAAGCACAAGCACAACACCTCTTAGCTCTTGTCAATGCTCAATTTCCTCAGATGAACTTGGAACAAACCAGGCCAATTTTGCCTACTCCTACTCCTACCAAGCTAGACACTCCTGAAACTAGCTCCTCGACCACACATTACTCAAACTTAGCAGGTAATTATCACTGCCTTTCCTCTTTTTCTATACCTACTGATCACCCTCATCTTAATGTTGTAAAACACTCTGATATTTATAACACACCATGGATCATGGACACAGGAGCCACTAATCACATGGTGTGCTCTACATCCTTCTTTGACAGCCCCCCTTCTTGCATACAAGCCTTTGTGCAACTCCCAAATGGCACAAAGGCTCGAGTCACACACATAGGCACTGTTAAGCTATCAAAATCACTATCACTAATTGATGTCTTATGTGTGCCTTCATTCACTTTCAACCTCATCTCAGTTAGCAAACTTACTCAAAAACCAAATACTTGTCTATTTTTCTTAAGAGATCTTTGCTTCATTCAGGTCCTCTCTTCATGGATGACAATTGGACTTGCTAAAGTCCATGCTGGCCTATATTATCTGCTGCCTCCTTCTCATAACAGCAACATCAACCCTCCTTTAAATCTTTCCAATCAAGCTCGAGTCAACCAAGCAGCCATTCAACAAGATTTTGACTTATGGCATTTTAGATTAGGACATTTATCTTCACAAAGAATGAATTTAATTCATTCTCTTGTTCCCAATGTAAAGTCCAAGGACCTGCCTAATTGTAAAATCTGTCCTTTAGCCAAATAGAAACATGTTCCTTTTTCTTCAAGTGTATCCACTAGTTCATTTCCTTTTGATTTAATTCATTGTGATATATGGGCCCATATTCTAAAGCATCAATTCAAGGGTTTCATTACTTCTTAACCATTGTGGATGACTATTCAAGAATTACTTGGGTTTTTTTAATGAAACTGAAATCAGACACAAGGCCCATCCTGTGATCATTCCTTCAGCTCATACACACTCAATTCAATAGCAAAATTAAGAACATCAGAACTAACAATGGTCTTGAATTTGACATGGGTGATTTTTATAAAGATCATGGCATCATTCACCAAAAATCTTATGTATATACTCCTCAACAGAATGGTGTTGTTGAAAGAAAACACCAACACCTCTTGAATGTTGCTAGATCACTCCTTTTTTAAGCTGGATTACCCACTTCCTTTTGGGGAGATGCCATCTTAACTGCAGCATACATCATAAATAGGATCCCTACACCCCTCCTTTCTAACAAATCTCCCTATGAAAGGCTCTTTTCTTCACCACCCTCCTATTCTCATCTTCGAGTCTTTGGATGTTTAAGTTATGCTAGCACTCCTAAGCACCATAGAACCAAGTTTGAGCCTCGAGCTAGACCATGCATTTTTCTGGGATATCTAGCCAACATCAAAGGATACAAACTCTATGATATAAAAACTCATTCCACCTTTATTTCTAGGAATGTAATCTTCCATGAATCTGTCTTTCCTTTCCACTCCACTCCATCCTCTCATTCCTCTTTAGATATTCACTCCTCCTTCCCTCAAAATCTGGTTCTACCTCCTTCACCACCAGATTACCACTTCCCATCTTCCCTTGATGAGCTGCACTCTGATGAACTACCTTCCACCTCCAATTCTACTCCCCAATCTGAACCACCTCCATTTGAGACATCTCTGCCTGCAGCCTGTTATGATCCACCTCTTCCTTCACCTCCTCTTGATGAGCTACCTGTGTGACGCCCCCAAATTCCGCTTGGGATTGAACGGACATTTGAAGCGTCGAGACATGCAACACAAGGTTACCTGCCCCCGTTCATGACATATAAGATGCAATGTTCCTAACATGCATCTAACATTATGCAATATTCGCAGCGGATAATCTTTTTCTTTAGCAATACTATGCACCAACTAAATATATCCCAAATACTTGAAACATAATTCATACATAAAGGCATACTAAAAAGCCGTGATCACCACACTAGTCTAAAATGGTTGTGATCAAAAGAATACTTGAGATACAACTCCAAAAGTACAAGTATTAACCTAAGTTAAATACTATACCATCATCAACATCGCACCGTGGCCTAGTCGACCGTATTCAGTTGGTCAGATTCCAATTCTCCTTTGGGTCCTGTAACAAGATCTACCATTCGGGGGGAATGGTAGTTGGGACTACCACAGTGAGATTTGATTACAAATCTCAGTAAGTTAACATAAAACTTATACACAGGTTAAAAATGCATGCATGGCAGTAAAAGCATAAATGCATAATTATAGTCATACATAAACATAGTATAACTTGACATATAGCATGACTTAACCAGAACTTAAGCGTGAACTGAACTTGACTTAACATGGCATGAACTTAAGCTTAAAACATAACATGAACAATCAACATAACATGAACGTGAAACATAACATGGACATGAACATAACATAACATGAACGTGAGCTTGAACGTATCATAAACGTGAACATAACATGATGTGAACATGAACTTGGAACATAACATGAACATGAACATAACATGTACGTGAGCATAACATAACATGAACTTGATCTGAAACTTGACTTAACATAAACTTGGAATCTTATTTAATTGTCTTGATTAATAACGTGCATTAATACGTACTCCACAGTTGTTGTGGCCCCACGTATTCAAGTAACATAAAACATAATACGTACTCCACAGTTGTTGTGGCCCCACGTATTCTACATGTCACAATTGCTGTGTCTCATGTAGTGTATGCTCCACAGTTGTTGTGGCCCCATACTTCATGCTCCACAGTTGTTGTGGCCCCATGAATTCACATAACATAAAATATAATACGTACTCCACAGTTGTTGTGGCCCCACGTATTCTACATGTCACAATTGCTGTGTCTCATGTAGTGTATGCTCCACAGTTGTTGTGGCCCCATACTTCATGTAACATAAAATATAATACGTACTCCACAGTTGTTGTGGCCCCACGCATTATAAGTAACATAAATATAATACGTACTCCACAGTTGTTGTGGCCCCACGCATTATAAGTAACATAACATAAATATAATACGTACTCCACAGTTGTTGTGGCCCCACGCATTATAAGTAACATAAATATAATACGTACTCCACAGTTGTTGTGGCCCCACGCATTATAAGTAACATAACATAAGATATAATACGTACTCCACAGTTGTTGTGGCCCCACGCATTATAAATAACATAACATAAATATAATACGTACTCCACAGTTGTTGTGGCCCCACGCATTATAAGTAACATAACATAAATATAATACGTACTCCACAGTTGTTGTGGCCCCACGCATTATAAGTAACATAAATATAATACGTACTCCACAGTTGTTGTGGCCCCACGCATTATAAGTAACATAACATAAGATATAATACGTACTCCACAGTTGTTGTGGCCCCACGCATTATAAATAACATAACATAAATATAATACGTACTCCACAGTTGTTGTGGCCCCACGCATTATAAGTAACATAACATAAATATAATACGTACTCCACAGTTGTTGTGGCCCCACGCATTATAAGTAACATAAATATAATACGTACTCCACAGTTGTTGTGGCCCCACGCATTATAAGTAACATAACATAAGATATAATACGTACTCCACAGTTGTTGTGGCCCCACGCATTATAAATAACATAACATAAATATAATACGTACTCCACAGTTGTTGTGGCCCCACGCATTATAAGTAACATAACATAAATATAATACGTACTCCACAGTTGTTGTGGCCCCACGCATTATAAGTAACATAAATATAATACGTACTCCACAGTTGTTGTGGCCCCACGCATTATAAGTAACATAACATAAAATATAATACGTACTCCACAGTTGTTGTGGCCCCACGCATTATAAATAACATAACATAAATATAATACGTACTCCACAGTTGTTGTGGCCCCACGCATTATAAGTAACATAAATATAATACGTACTCCACAGTTGTTGTGGCCCCACGCATTATAAGTAACATAAAATATAATACGTACTCCACAGTTGTTGTGGCCCCACGCATTATAAATAACATAAAATATAATACGTACTCCACAGTTGTTGTGGCCCCACGCATTATAAATAACATAAATATAATACGTACTCCACAGTTGTTGTGGCCCCACGCATTATTATAACATAACATGTCTTATCTTTCTTAATGCATGTGATATTATTTAATATCATATACTTTTCTAACATGGCGTATACTTGTAAATGGCATAATATGATTTAATCATAAACATTTCATGGCATACATGTATCATATGGCATACTTAACATGGCATACTTATAACATACATCATTGTATGACAGAAAAGATTATATAACAGATAATTATTCATGAGAGATTAAATCATACGTAACAGATAAACATGTAATGACATAGCATGACATGGCATATACGATAACATACATACATAAATTGTAGTTCTCTTACCCATCACACATACACAATAAACTGATAGTAAGTTAGAGGCTAACTTACCTCGATCGTCGCGTTCTATGAGAATAGAGCGCGAGACACGAGGAACTGCACAACAGCTGGAAGAGGAACACTCAAGTCCTTAAGATTTTCACTTCTGAACTCAATTGCCATATTGTAAGCACTTGCAACACCACGGCCAACTTGAGGTTTCACTATACTCGGAAGAGATAAATTGACTTCAGAAAGCCTTTGCACTAAAACAAGTTCATTAAAATTATCAATAACAACCAAACAAACAACTCATTTCTCAATCCATATACTCTTAGCCATAGTCAACCACAAGATGACACCAGTCATCCCGGACTATAATCCATATCATCACTGCTTCGGGACACTGTCATACAGTTTCCCAACATTACACCATACGCTCCACACTTCTCTGCTACGCCATTCAACCCTTCGTGACACGCCATCCGGTGTATCACGACTTAGTACAGAGTACACTCACGTGAACTCTCTTCCATTCACACTACAAAACCCATCACTGCGATACACGTCTCACGGTGCATCGCTACGCGACACGGAGTACGCGCTACGCGTACTTCCTTCGCTACAACACTCATCAACACGATGCACATCACACGATGCATCGCCATACCACACGGAGTACACTACATGCGTACTCCCTTCCTTCTACGACCCACATCACTACAGCGCATGTCGCGCGGCGCGTCGCTGCATTACACAGAATACGCTACACGCGTATTCTCTTCACACAACCCGCCGTATCACATCTACGGCATCCATCTCACGCCTATACTTCACAGCACAGTCCACAAAACTACAAAATCAAGCCTAACACTTCACAACCACACTTCGTTTCACAACTACGCAGCGAACTCCACAAACACTAACTACACAGTCTACAGCCAACCAAATCAACTATGTTAAACATAAATAACTAAAGATAGAGGGTTAAGACGAGAGAGATGTGATTCTGTCGGGAAAGAATCCAAAACTGATAATTTTAGCGGGCTGTTACAACCTGCCATCTCAATTTCAAATCCACCTCCTCGAAATCCACCAGAGATAGGCATCAACCACTATCTCCAACAATATCATTGCCAGATAGTAGGATCTTTACCTCTCAATACCTCCTCTCCACCCTCCACACTTTATCCCCTCAGCCATCACCTTACATACAAACAACTCTCTCCATCTCATCAATCCTTCTCTATTTCCCTCTCCCTCTTCTCTGAACCTCACTCCTATAGTGAAGCTGTGAAATTTAAACATTGGCAAGATGCTATGCAAACTGAACTCAATGCTTTGGAGGAAAACAACACTTGGACTATCACTTGCCTTCCCCCCAACAAAACAGCCATTGGTTGCAAATATGTGTACAAAGTAAAGCTAAAATCAGATGGTTCCTTTGAAAGACACAAAGCTAGACTTGTAGCCAAGGGGTACACTCAAAGAGAAGGTTTTGATTTTCAAGAAACATTCAGTCCAGTGGCTAAACTCACCACAGTTCGTGTCTTCCTTGCCTTAGCATCCATTCATAATTGGTTCTTATCTCAAATGGATGTTCATAATGCATTCTTCCATGGGGATCTCAATGAGGAAATTTATATGGAGCTGCCTCCAGGCTATCACATTCACAAAGAGCAGATTGAGGGGGAGAAATTGGTATGCAAACTGAATAAGTCACTCTATGGACTCAAACTAGCATCAAGGCAATGGTTCTCAAAGTTTTCTAACTCACTCACCTCTATTGGATTTCAGGAATCTAAATCTGACTATTCCTTATTCACTAAGGTTAGTCAAAAGGGGTTTACAGCACTCCTAGTGTATGTGGATGATATCATAGTGGGAAGTAATTCTCAAGAATAAATTAATTCACTCAAAGCTTACCTTCACAGCCAGTTCAAGCTTAAAGACCTTGGACCTCTCAAATACTTCCTAGGCCTAGAGGTTGCAAGGTCATCTTCTGGAATCAACATCTGTCAAAGAAAGTATACCCTTGAAATCTTAGAAGATGCAGGCTTACTAGGTACCAAAACAATCTCTACACCTATTGAGTTGAATCATAAGTTGAGTCACACCACAAATGAGATTCTAGAAGACCCCACAGCCTATAGAAGACTCATTGGAAGGTTGATTTACTTGACAATTACTAGACCTGATATCACTTATGCTGTAAATGTTCTAAGCCAATTTATGGACAAGCCCTCACAAACACATATGCACTCAGCTTATAGGATTCTCAGATATCTTAAAGGATCTATAGGCCAAGGCATTTTCTTGTCATCAAAATCATCTTTACACCTAAAAGCATATAGTGACTCTGATTGGGCTGCTTGTCCCGAGACTAGGAGGTCTGTCACAGGTTTTTGTGTGTTCATTGGAGACTCATTGATAAGTTGGAAATCAAAGAAACAAGTAACTGTCTTTAGATCTTCAGCTGAGGCAGAGTATAGGGCACTAGCTTCCACAAGTTGTGAGATTGTGTGGCTTCTTGGTCTGTTAAGAGAGTTCAACATCTACCATGAACAATCTGCTCTACTGTTCTATGATAACCAAGCAGCCATCCACATCACAAAGAACCCTATCTTCCATGAAAGGACTAAACACATAGAGCTGGACTGCCATTTTGTTCGAGAAAAAGTCCTAGCTGGAATTATCACTCCTATCCACATTGTTTCAAGGTTCTAATTGGCAGACATTTTCACTAATGCTCTATCAGCTTCTGTTTTTCAGTTTTTATTGTCCAAGATGGGGAATCCTAAATATCTATGCCCATCTTGAGGAGGAGTCTCAAGAAACAAAGCATAAAGAAAAGCATTGCAAGCAAGAAAGATATGGAAATACTGAACATCACAGCTGCAACACATAAAGAAATACATGCAGCAGTAGTAAAGGCATAAATGAAATATTCTACAATGACCAAGAAGTACATGCAGCAGAGAAAACACACTACAGCAAAAGAGAAGCAGAAAGCACCTGCAGAAATAAGAAAGCACTGACAAAGAAAAGCTAGTGATAACTCGTGAAGTGCATGGTTACATGTCAGGGACTAGATATGTCAAGGCCATGCTGTCCATAAAGCTGCAGTCCATTACTTGTAATTAGAAAGCAGATTAAAAGTTGGTTTTTAGATCTTTTGCTTTTCAGCTTTTTGTAGTGTATATATAGCAGTAACTTTGTATCACAAAAACAATCAATGAGAACAAGACTTCTCTCCATTATTACTTGTTTATTTTCAAGTTCTGTTATTATTTTAACACCCGCTGCCTCATCCCGTTAGTACATTCTTGTTTTTAGTTTTTTTACATCATTTTTTAACAATCTTAAATATTTTTACGAAAAGAAAAAAAAATTATAATATTATTAAAAAATACTTTTTTAATTATTAAGTAAAAAATAATGAAATCTCGAACATTTACCTTATTTTTAAGAATAATGCTAGCCTTGAAACTGACCGCTTCATCTTACCGCCCAGCGTGGTACATGCCACGTCTTCACGTGTAAACATAAAAAAAGTAGGAAAAAACTCAGGCCTTCTGACGAAACACATTTCATATAAACTCCTAACTCTCCCATCTCGTAGCCACTTGCCCCCTCCCTCACGGCGCCGACCACCATTCTCGGCCCCACCTTCGGCAAGTTTTTCATCCATACAGAAACACACAATTCACCCCACAAGAATGTACATCGCCTCCATCTAACACCTGCAGTAGACCTTCCTCCCTCACGCTGCACTCCACACCGACACTATAAACAAGCTTAAAAGCAAAGTATTCTAGATTAGTTTCTAGAATATAGGTCTCAAACATAGCAATGAGCTATAAATGGTACTCTCAATAATGTCATGTACAACATATCATTTACCACATTAGATCCTGTAAAAACAAATAGACCTTCAGCAAGAAACTCAGCAGCCCATGGAGAAGACTAGTACTATGACATACTCAGGTTGTCCCAAATTAGGAGCCCAGACTCTATTTTTCCCCAGAGAAAATGTGGAGATTAGAGAAAGTGAAGCAAAATACCAACAAATGAAGAGTCTAAGCTTCTCATTAATGTCGATCCGTGCTTAGGAGTTCGGTAGTAACCAAATAAAATTGAAAAACAAAAGACACAACCATCCTCTATTTGGTTTTTCAAGAAAACGAGAAATCCATATTGCTTACTTATTGACGCCTAAATAATGGACTTCCTGATTAGCTCAAGAAGAGAAGCAGACTGTTTGCCAAGAAAATGTGGGGATTGCTATAAATGGATGAATGCAAAGAGGTATGAAAGTTTGAGAAGGTGAAAAGAGCGTTGGCATTTGGAGGGGTCGAGTGCTTACCGTATGGCCAGATTTGAGTGGGTAGAAGCTCTGCCTCAGGGAGAATAATAAAGAAGCTCTGCCACCTCGACGGATAGTACTCGTGGAGGAGGAAACCGATGTTCAGTGACGAAAGGAATTCGTGATGGCGTTCGACGACGGGAGGGTTCTCTTCGGTTCTCTTCAAAGTCATACCGCTTGATTTTTTCAGCCCCTTTCTTATTCTATTTTTTTTTTTAAAAATTAATATGTGACGTTGCAAGCCACATCAGGCGGTCAAATAAAGTGGGCATATATAAGCGGCACAATTAGGCTTGTGCATAAATGGCTTGCGCCCGACCTACCCGAATAACCCGACCCACATAACCCATCAAAGACGAGTTCATCGGGTCAACAATTACATATCGGGTTGAGTTAGATGTAGCCCGTCGAACCCATGCAAACCGATATTTCCTCTGCCTCATCTTCTCCCTCTACGAAACCCTAGCCATTGTCACCGTTCTCCGTCGCATTCTCCCTCCTCGCCGTTCCACACCCTTTTAGTCTTTCTTCCCACAAGAGAAAAAATCCTACTCTCTCTCTCTCTCTCTCTCTCTCTCTCCATGATCTTTGCTCCAAGATCATGTTCCTTCTCCTCGCCCATACTCCCCTCTCGATTCTCTTTGGATTCAAAGACAACATCGACTCGATTTGAAGATCTGGAGATTTGGAGATCTAAAGATTCAAAAAATATTTATGGTAGCGAGAATGACAGAAGTGGGATCTAAAGAACCAACGACAATGGAAGTGGGATCTGCCTAAAGGTGGGTGGGTTTAATTTCTTTTTCTTTCTTTAAACCCTAAAGGTGGGTTTAATTTCTAAACGAAAAACTCTCTACCTGGTTCTCTCACTTACTCTCTCTATCTCTTGTGTTGCGTTGCTTCACTTCTTCAATGCTATGCCTATTTGGAGACTACAACGAGAAAAGATGCCTCCTAAGACGAAGAAGCATTCCAAGGCACAATTGAGGCTGTCAAAAGCTGATGACCACTCCGCATCTCCTTTGACACCCTCATAGACACCTTTTATAGATCTTGGAACTAGTCAGGAGGACCTTTTCTACTCTCTTGAACAGGCTTCGGCCAAATTTCCTGCTATCATTGGTAAAGTTGCTGGTGTTGTGCGTGAGCCCAAAGGCTGTAAAATTAGGCTCTCCAAGAGTTCCATGGTTTCTTCTTCCATTGTTGTTGGTGTTAGTGGTGATGGGGTGTCGGTGCTTAGAAAAGATAAAAGGGAAAAGGAAAGTGGTGAAACCGTGAAATGCAGTGTTCGGTTCTGAAAGTTTGTGGCCCGACCCGCAACATGCCAGGTCGGATCGGATCATTTTCATCTCAGCTGGTTTCCAGGTTAGATTGGGTCGGCCCCAAATGTGACTTCGGTGCATCGGGTTGCAGGCCTAGGCACAATAGCACCATTCATTTTTATTTTTATTTTATTAAGTTTATGATATTTTTATAATCCCATTTTATAAAAACGCCTTACATTTAAAATAAAGTTATAAAAAAACAGTTGTCTCTCTATCCTTTTCCATGTGTGTGATCTTTTATAAAAATGATTTGTACAAGCTCTAAATAGACAAACACATACAAGCCTTTGCAAAATAGTGGACTCCACCTTTAAAAATTGTAAAAAACAAAAAAAATTATTTTTTATTAGTGGGATCCACTTTTTTACAAATAACTTGTATGAGACTTGTCTATTTAGGGTTTATTCCTAGTATTATTGTAACGCTCATCCTTGTAGTGGGTCCTTTAGAAAATGATTTTAAGAAAATAGATGAGAATTACGGTTCCTTTTCAAATTTCTTTTCCTTCCATATCAGGATACAAAAAACTCTATGTTTATAAATAAAACATGTTTCTTAATTTAAAAGGTTACGATAGAAAATATTAAATTTTATAATTAAACTCTTTCGTACAAAATATCGTGCCTAGGCTTCCGTGCTCTTCCCTTTGGACCGTATCCGTCCTGACGCGTCATACTCATCTTGTCCTTGGGAGGGAATACGAAAAAACTAAAATGAATCGATGACTTGTAATCATTACTTCATACAGTTAAAATATAATAACATATGTTTTCAATCATGCATTCTTCACTCCATACATATCATACATAAACATTCAATTCATTTTAAAACGTTGCGAGATGTGGTTTTTCTTTAAAAATGGTCTTATCATGCATACATCTTTTTTTCACATGCATACATTCCTTCTTATCGCTTTTATTGGCTGTTGCACACTGTTAAGCCACGTGTGTGAGGGTTGGTGGTCTTTTGGACCTGATTTCGCCTGTAGCCACAGGTTAGGAATCCATTCTGTTGAGGTGCAACACTGGGTGCACTACCAGTACTACTTATCCATCATTGCAATCTGCCCAGTTCAGTCCTTCGGTACCATCATCCGTTCATTCAGTCATGGCAGTTACGTGTTTTCATACATTAAACATCCAGTCTTTTTAGTTCTTTACAATTATTTACAGTTCTTTCAATCATTCAGTCTATTCATTCGTAAAAGTCATTTAAAAAGCATGAGCTTAAATATCATCTTTTATATCATCATTTAAAATATCAGTTCATGGCATCCTTTAAAGCATTATCTTTCATAGGGGCATTTTAAAATACTTTCTTCACGTCTCTTAAAGCCTAAGGCCTAAGTCTCGTATTTCCTTTCGTGAAAATACACACAGTACTTACTACGTATAACATCTATTCACATGCATACACTTACATACTTGGAGTGCGAAAAAAGGGGCTGCCAAAGAGGGCCGTTATATACTTATGCTTGAAAACTTATGTTTAGCATTCTTTCGTAAAGCGTGTTTCATGTCGTTTATCATAAAGGAAAAGTGTTTCATTTTCATTTTCGTTTATTTAGAAAACTCTAGAAGAGTATGAACGTAATACTTACCTAGACTCCATGCCATACTCATTCCATGCAGTCCATTCATGTGCGTGTCAGATGGCAACCTACATGCATACACATAACTGTAACATCATTCTCTATCTAATGCATAAGTAACTATACTAGAAATATAACTACACTTCACTTGGAATACTCTTCGTTCATCCCTGGATTTTTACGTATTATTTACTATGCTAAAACCTTCAAGGTCCATTTACCGTCACTACCTTCGTGTTTCACCTTAGGGTTAAGACGTTAAAACCTTCACCCTACTCTTTTATCAACCCCATTTTAATGCATGACTAAAACTAACGAAGTCACGCATCCCGATTCTAGACAATTTACCCATTACTACCTTCATGTTTCCTAGCTTATATTCAATCCTCATTCCCAACCATACATGCCACATGACTTTAAGCCAACTCTGAGATTTAAACATCGTGCACCCATGTTTAGGACAAATCACTCATTATATATGGTAAATCCGTCTGATACACGTGTCTCACTAGATACACATTTACCTTACCCTTTTATTATCTAAGATCAACTTATAGTCCAATGAACGCCCGCTTGTACAAATAAACTCCATATTCCGATACCAAATTCTACTCAAACCCAGTCAACAGGACCTTCTTACTTCCCAACCCTTTACAAGTTCATCCCAACACTTGACACGACAGATTGCAATGCCGCCACTACATCTCCATCACATCACGTAGCTCGAGACAAATCTTGAGTTACGTCATGACCCCTGTCATGCTTCTGCTGTACTACTCTTACACTATCCCATCACTTTACACATACCCTAAGGCATAAGTCAACTACAAGGCGACACCTGTCACTTCGGACTACAGGCCACTTCATCGCTATTTCAGGACACCATTCCACAGTTTCCAACACTACACAACATGCTCTACACTCCTCTACTACGTGACCATCCTTTTCTTCTCGACACGCCATATGGTGCATTGCTACACAACATAGACTACACATCTTGTATACTCCATTTGCTACATCAAGTATTGTCAAGAAGCACATCACACGGTGCATTGCTGCACGGCACGGAGCACACGTCACATGTACTCTCTTCACACTATGCCACACGCCACTATGGCGCACACCACACTGTGCGTCGTCGTACTACATGGAGTGCACTCCATGTGTATTCCCTTCACAACACTACACCACATTACAACTATGGCATACACCTTACACCCATACTCCATAGCACAGTCCACAACACTACACAATTATGCCCAATACTTCACCACACAACTACGTAGCAAACTCCACAATACTAACAGCACAATCCACAACCTATCAACTAACATTTAATATAGATAACGAGGGATAGAGGGTCATACCATCGACTGGATAACCTGTGCGTGCTTGTTGCCTGTCACGATCAAAGGTGCCGGAAGGGTCATACATGCCGGTTAAACCACGTACAGTGGCTGTTTGGGCTACTAGAGGTGGCTACAGATGTGGATCTGAGTGAGGAAAGGTTTGGTCGTGGTCCTAGAGTGGTGGCCTCAAGGCGATATCGAGGTGGCACACGGTGGAGACACGGTGGTCCGTGAAGGAGTTTGGGCCATGGGTCTCAAAGCATGGGAAATGGAGAGAGAGAGAGAGAGAGAGAGAGAGAGAGAGAGAGCTAAGGGAGCTTGGCTGGGCATGGATGAGTTTAAGGGAGGTGTGGTGGAGCTATGGTGGCGAGGTGGTGGGTGAAAGGTGGTCATATGGCGGATCTAGGCCGTGCAAGGTGAGGAAACACCCGTAAGAGAGTGGGAGAGAGTGAGGGAGATGGGGACTTTGGCTAGGCATGAGAATGGTTAGGGAAGGTCATGGTGGTCAGGGGAGGCCGTTGGAGGTAGTGTGGTGGTGCACAGAGAGGGAGAGAGCTAGGAGAAGGAGAGACCATGGAAATGAAACCCATGAGGTAATGGTGCCGATGGAAGTTCTCGAAGGCCACGTTGGCCATGTACGGCGGTGCTAGAAGGAAAAATGGACTTTGAAACCCATTTCAGTTAAGCTGCCGTGGGAGGAGAAGGAGAGCTGCGTGGAGCTCATCGGTGGGAGGAGGGACTTGCCAACGGGGAGGGAAGCTGCCGGTGGTGGAGGTGAGGCTAGGCGGTGTGTGGTGGCACGGGGCTGAAGAGAGGTGAAGCCAGGCCATGGGGAAGGCAAGCTGTCAGGCTAGAGAGAGAGAGAGAGAGAGACGAAAAAGTGAAGGGAAAAAGCTAGGGACTTGGGTATTTAATCCAGGCCTTTCATCTTGATATCTCCAAAATGATCTAACAGTGAATTTAAATATTGATTTGAAAATGCGTATGTATTTATTTAATTTAAAACACTAAGAGGAAATAAAATAGAATATTATTTTATATCTCCATGTGTATTCCCTTCACAACACTACACAACATTACAATTACGGCATACACCTCACATCCATACTCTATAGCATAGTCCACAACACTACACAATTACGCCCAGCACTTCATTACACAACTACACAACGAACTCCACAATACTAACAGTACAGTCCACAACCTATCAACTAACATTTAATATAAATAACGAGGGATAAAGAATTATACCATCAATGGGATAACCCGTGCGTGTTCACTGCCCATCACGATCAAAGGTGCCGAAAGGGTCGTACGTGGCGGTTAAACCGCGTACAGTGGCTATTTGGACTACTAAAGGTGGCTACGAGTGTGGATCTGAGTGGGGAAAGGTTTGGTCGTGGTCCTAGAGTGGTGGCCTCAAGGTGATACCGAGGTGACACACAGTGGAGGCACGGTGGTTCGTGGGTCTTAAAGCATGGAGAGAGAGAGAGAGAGAGAGAGAGAGAGAGAGAGAGAGAGAGAGATAAGGGAGCTTGGCTTGGCGTGGATGAGCTTGAGAGAGGTGTGGTGGAGTAATGATTGCGAGGTGGTGGCTGACAGGTGGTTCTATGGTGGATCTAGGCCGTGCAAGATGAGGAAACACCTGTAAGAGAGTGGGAGAGAGTGAGGGAGATGGGGACTTCAGCTAGGCATGGGAATGGTTAGGGAAGGTCATGGTGGTCAGGGGAGGCCGTTGAAGGTGGTGTGGTGGCGTGGGTAACTGTGCACAGCGGCTCGTGAAGGAGAATTCGTATGGTTTTCGTGCGTGTGTGTGTGGTGGTGCATGGAGAGGAAGAGAGCTGGGGGAAGGGGAGACTATGGAAATGAAACCCATGAGGTGATGATGCCAGTGGAAATGCTCGAAAAACACGTTGGCCGTGTACGACAGTGTTAGAAAGAAAAATGGGCTTTGAAACCCATTTCAATTAAGCTGCCGTGGGAGGAGAACGAGAGTTGCGTGGAGCTCATCGGTGGGAGGAGAGACTTGCCAGCGGGGAGGGAAGCTACTTGTGGTGGAGGTGAGGCTAGGTGGTGTGTGGTGGCGCCGGGCTGAAGAGAGGTGAAGCCCGGCCATGGGGAAGGCAAACCGTCAAGCTGGAGAGAGAGAGAGAGAGAGAGAGAGAGAGAGAGAGAGAGGAAAAAGTTGAGGGAAAAAGCTAGGGACTTGAGTATTTAATCCAAACCTTTCGTCTTGAAATCTTCAAAACGATCTAACGATGAGTTTAAATATTGATTTGAAAATGCGTAAGTATTTATTTAATTTAAAACACTGAGACGAAATAAAATAGAATATTATTTTTTAAACTAATAATATTCCTTTATCATTAATTAAAATGATGAAATATTGTTAATTACTAAAAGAGAATAAAACCATTTAAATTAATTTAGAATTTTCAACATATTTTAAATCTCATAATATTTTAAAATAACTAAAATCATTTAAATTAAATAATTTTTAACAATTATACTATTTTTGGAGCTTTTCAAAAATATTATAATTGTGTTATTTAAAAACAAGTTTACTCCAATAACACTGAAAATACCACATATAAATATTTTCATGACATTTAAAATATTTGTAAGTTTTAAAATACTGGATTTGTTTTAAAATCTTTTTTATATCTTTAAAAACACGCCATTAAAGCTCAGCACGTAGAACAAGGCTCATAAATATAAAAGAAAGAATGAGCAGATAGTTACAATTACTCTATTAATAATTCTAGAATGAATACAAAATTTGGTAAGCAATCATCTTCAAAAATAAGAAAAATAATTTTAAACGTCTTATATTTAATACAATAATAAATTATAAATAAACGCCATGTTGTTTGTTTACAAGATTCTATTATTTTAGTAGAAAATTAGGTTATAAGCTGTCTATTAGTATATCTCTTTATCTATTTTTATAGGTCTATTTTTAATTTTTTATGTGGAAAACTTTACTTTGAATCTAATTTATATTTTAATTAAATTGATTAAACATAGAAAAAAAAATTAAAATCATGACGTCACATCCTATAATTAATAAATAAATTTTTAATCATTTAACGCTATATATATTGACCGGTGTTACTCTGCCGCTCAGAGTGCATTGTTCAATTTGACCGCACTTCACTTTTTTCTTATTATTCATTTTTCATATCATATTTTTTTAATATATTTAAATATTTTTAAAAAATAAAAATATATCAATACACTTAAAATCACTTCTTTATTTATTAAGTGTTTAAACAAAAAAAACTCTTTGTGACCAACAGTCATTTTGTGACCAACAGACATCACACACATGCTTCACATTGTTTGATACCGTAATATCTAACTTTAAAGGTAAAATTATAAAATCAAGTATTGTCATATCAGCGGTGTGAAATGAACATATTCCCCACACAAATTTACAAATATAACTTTTCAAGAAATACTCTATTTTCAATGTAGAGTACGTCATCTATATCATTTATATGATAATATTTTATTTGTAAAATTTAAATTTTAATGTTTATCTTCTAAATAAAAGAATATCACGTAAATATTTTACAATGTGTGCTTTATACACCTGCTTAAAAATAGAATTTTTCACTTTTTAAAATATTGAGTATTTTTCCCTCTTATGCACTCTCTCCATGTATCTCTTCCTCTATCACTGATCATGCATATTACTTCTTCTAATTTTGATAATATTATTACATCTATCATTGTAGAGGTAATAATATCTGACACAATCTATGAACCCAATATGAATACAATACAAAATTATCAAATTTGAATTTAATATAAATCAAAATTTTGAATACCGTTCCGGTGACCGTTTCGATTAGGGACTGGAATGAAATATTTCATTACCGGTACCGTTTCAGAATTAATTATATATTATATATAAATATTTATATGTATATATAAACTAACAATTAATAAAATAAATACATATATATGTAAGTATATATCATGTATACGTGTATATATATATATGAAAAAATTAGAAATTTATAAAATGAATATATATTGAAAAAATCACAAAATTGAGTTGAGACACAAAAACAAAAAAATAAAAATAAAAGAATAGATAAATTATTAAAAATAATGATATTTAAAAAAAAAGAATGAGGTGACATATTTAAAGTTATAAAAAAATTAAAATTATATAAATATATTCTATATTTTAGAATTAATTAAATATGATATGGATTTAAAATTTACAAAAATGTCATTTAAATATAAAAAAATTATAAAAACAGTCTAAAATGGAATGGGGACCAAAACTCCAATGGCCGGAATTGGATCAGGATGGCCGAAACGAGACCGGAATAACCGGCATTTGAAGCAAAACGGAACAGGGTGGTAGAGTATACTGAGCACTATACCGAAACGACAAATTCCGACCATTCTGACCGGAACAGAACTAAAATCAAAACCTTGATATAAATGGATTTAGGCCAAAACAAGTTAATACGTTAAGACGTGATTAATAAATGGTAAATAACGGGTCAACCCACTTAATTCGAAATTAAGTTGTTTAACTCTTATTTTAAAATTAAAATTTTATTATTGTTGGGTTATAATATTAATATTTCTCAATAACTCATTTCTAATTAATTATTAAACGAATCAAAACGAGTGACACGACATAACCTATTATTAAAATAGATTATCTTAAGACTTGAGGGTCTACCTACATAACTTGATAATTCGTCACGTTCTCCCTCGCCGTTCCACACTCTTTCAATCTTTCTTCCCACAAGAGAAAAAATCTTAATCTCTCTCTCTCTCTCTCTCCATGATCGTTGCTCCAAGATCATGTTCATTCTCCTCACCCATACTCCCCTCTTGATTTTCTTTGGATTCAAAGACAACATCAACTTGATTTGAAGATCTAGAGATTGGGAGATTTGAAGATTCAAAAATTTTTTATGGTAGCGAAAATGATGGAAGTTTTCCACATAACTTGATAGTATATCTCTTTATCTATTTTTATAGGTCTATTTTTAATTTTTTATGTGGAAAACTTTACTTTGAATCTAATTTTTATTTTAATTAAAATTGATTAAACATAGAAAAAAAATTAATATCATGACGTCACATCCTATAATTAATAAATAAATTTTTAATCATTTAACGCTATATATATTGAGCGGTGTTACTCTGCCGCTCAGACTGCATTGCTCAGTTTGACCGCACTTTACTTTTTTCTTATTATTCATTTTTCATATCACATTTTTTTAATATATTTAAATATTTTTAAAAAATTAAAAAAAATATATCAATACACTTAAAATCACTTCTTTAATTATTAAGTGTTTAAAAAAAAACTCTTTGTAACCAACAGTCACTTTGAGGGAATAAGTGGAGAAGACATAGTAGTATTTTCTATATGAGTTTTGCTACATAGAAACAAAACTGTGTACCAATACTGATTACTTCATATTCAAAATTTAAATTAGTACTATTTTAATAAAATCTACTTTTTAATCAATTATATTAAATTAGTGTACATATTAATACACAATTATGCTTGTAACTAAATTTTCCGTTTTCATATATATTTCTCTTGTAGGCATGCATCTCGTTTTGTTAAGAGGCAATTACTACGGATTTGGGCTGTGTGGAAGGAAGGGACTGCCCAACGACTTTCGAGTTGTACTTTTGGGGACCCAATAACAGACATCACACACATGCTTCACATTGTTTGATACCGTAATATCTAACTTTACAGGTAAAATTATAAAATGAAGTATTGTCATGTCAACGGTATGAAATGAACATATTCCCCACATAAATTTACAAATATAACTTTTCAAGATATACTCTATTTTTAAGGTAGAGTGCATCATCTATATCATTTATATGATAATATTTTGTTTATAAAATTCAAATTTTAATGTTTATCTTCTAAATAAAAGAATTTCACGTAAATATTTTACTGTGTGCTTTATACACCCACTTAAAAATAGAATTTTTCACTTTTTTCAATATTGGGTATTTTTCCCTCTTATGCACTCTCTCCATGTATCTCTTCCTTTATCACTGATCATGCATATTACTTCTTCTAATTTTGATAATATTATTACATCAATCATTGTAGAGGTAATAATATCTGATACAATCTGTGAAACCAATATGAATACAATACGAAATTATCAAATTTGAGTTTGATATAAATCAAAATTTTGAATACCATTCAGGTGACCATTTTGATTAGGCATTGGAACGAAATATTTCATTATCGGTACCGTTTTGGAATTAATTATATATTATATATAAATAATTATATGCATATATAAACTAACAACTAATAGAATAAATACATATATATGTAAGTATATATCATGTATATGTGTATATATATGAAAGAATTAAAAATTTATAAACTGAATATATGTTGAAAAAATTACAAACTTGAGTTGAGACACAAAAACAAAAAATTAAAAATAAAAGAATAGATAAATTATTAAAAATAATGATATTTAAAAAAAAGGATGAGGTGACATATTTAAAGTTATAAAAAATTAAAATTATATAAATATATTTTATATTCTAGAATTAATTAAATATGATATGGATTTAAAATTTATAAAAATGTCATCTAAATACAAAAAAATTACAAAAGTAGCCTGAAAATGGAATGGGGACCAAAACTCCCATGGCTGAAATTGGACCAGAATGGCCAAAACGAGACTGGAATTTGAAGCAAAGCGGAACAGGATGGTAGAGTGTATCAAGCGCTACACCGGAATTACAAATTTCAACAATTTTGACCCGAACAAAATGAAAATCAAAACCTTGATATAAATGGATTCAAGTCAAAATAAGTTAATAGGTTAAGACGTGATTAATAAATGGTAAATAACAGGTCAACCTACTTAATTCGGAATTAATCTGTTTAAATCTTATTTCAAAATTAAAATTTTATTATTGTTGGGTTATAATATTAATATTTCTCAATAACTCATTTTTAATTAATTATTAAATGAATCAAAAAGAGTGACAAGATATAACCTATTATTAAAATGGATTGTCTTAAGACTTGAGGGTCTACATGCATAACTTGATAATTCATGTTTGGATTGAACTATATAGTTAAAAGTACGTAACTTTATACCATACAAATAGGACTCTCGAATAGAATTGTCACCCCCTATATCATTGTTAGTATTGTAGTGTCGGGCCATTAATTTACAATTTTAAATTTTATGCGAATAAATAGAAGGATTTTGGTCGTATAAGATCTGACTTTGTTGACCCTATAAAAAAATCAAGAAATTACATGTGATGTATGGGTAAATGGATTCAGCATTGTTTACTCTTTATAATAATTTTTTAAATTTTTAATTATATTACAGACTAATCCTTTAAAATATAAATTTAGAAAAAAAGAGGACAGAGGTGGGGTTCCAATTATTGGTAAAGTCAGTCCCGAATTTGACCAACGTCGGCAAGGACAAGTGGGTAGACTACCCCAAAGTCCAAGACCTATGCTGTATCTATCTTATTCACTTCCTGCAAAATTATGAGCTACTTCTGACCAAAACATCTTCCATTCACCATCGGATTTCTATTTTAAATGAAAAAATATAGTTATAAGTATAATTGTGGACAAATCTGTATATTAATATGATGTGATTAAAAAGTAGATTTTATTGAAAACAGTGTTAATTTAAAATTTAAGTATAAATAAATTAATATTGGTACATAGATTAGTGCACAACTGTACTTATATATAGCAAAACTCATTTTAAATTACATGCTCTATATTACTAAGAAAATTATAAAATATTTAATTTATGATTTATACCAAAATTTTATTTTATTTCATTTTATTTTATTCTAACATGCTAGCTTGGCATCGTTCATAAACTATTATTAAAAAAAAAATGTTTTCTAAAATTACAAATTCAATATTCGATGAATAATGTCCTATTATTGTAATATATATATATATATATAAATGAGTAATGATTTATATAAATATCATCCAGTCCATTTAAAATAAAAAATAAAAAAAGGGTGAGAGAGAGAGAGAGAAATGGGTTGCTCACTTGCTCCATGGCATGGGATATTGTTCGCGGACATCAGACATCATGTGAAAGCGCAGCGTAGGCAAGGCACCCATCTTGGAAATGTGCAGTCATGAGTCAACAGGGGGAACCACATGATGCTCGCCAAGGTCGTTTTCTTCCCTACCATATCGTCATGGATATCATCATTCATCTCTTCCAGCTCCCTCTTCAATCCTTTTTTTTAATTTCCTTATCACTACAATATTCCTTGGACAACCCAATCTTCATTTTTATTATGATCTCTGACTCATTCAATCATCCCATTAATAGGAGATTGCGATGTTCAAACAATCAATCCCCATTTATAATAATACCCTTTGGCTTTGTCATTTTCTAACCTCAGCTTAACCTCCACCACATCTAGTTTATTTGCCATCTTTCAACTGGGCCTCCCTCCCTCTGCCCTTGTATTTCTTATCCCACCTAACTCACTACAATTATACGTTCATTTTCCCTTTCTCTTAAGTAGGAGTGTGACTAGTCGAGTTTAGTCAGACTTTATACAAATTTTGAGATTGAATCGATATATACTGGTTTTGTATTTTCAAAAATTGATCCTTAATCAGTTACCTTCCTAAACCGGTATTTCTGATTTTACCGATTTCGATCCAGTTTTTCGATTTTAATTAAGTGTCAATGTCATTAAAAAAAATGTAATTTTCTAATATATATTAATTATTAAAGAAAAATGTAATTAATATACTAATGTATATTAGTATTACTAATGTATGATATATTTATCAAAAATAATATATTGAAATTTTATTAGGCCATAAAATGTAATTAATATATATTTTGTATTAATAAAATATGATCAAACAAATGTTCATATTTAATATTAAAATTGTATATTATAAATAATAATATAAATTTATTTCATATTTAATTATATATATTATACATAAAAATTATATATATAAAATACTTTTTATCATATTAGAAATTAATATATATATATAGATTTTAAAAACCGATCTGGTCTATCTATGAAAGTCAAAAAAAGGGATTGGATTTCACCGATTTTTAAAATGTAAGAATCGATTCTAAATTGAACCAATTCAAAACTAGACAAACCGATCCTATTCGAGTCAATTCTAACCAATTTTTAATTTTTTAATTTAAATTTTCACCCCTACTCTTAAGCCCTACCGACTCTCTTCATCTTATGGAGAATAGACATGTTTCAAATTGTCTGATCGAATTAATAGGCATCATATTAATTAAATTGATAATGGTGAGTCCATTAATTGGTTATGAATAGCGATGTACAACTTGCTTTCTTCAACACCTAACAAGTCCCTAGAGAGACGTAAAAAGCTAGGCATGTCATTGATTCCACAATTTCAATTTTGTGAGAGAGAATTGAGCCCACAGAGTGATTATAATAGAGTTAAAGTCAAAGTACGAACAATTTGTATTGTCCTAAAGCCAATGGAGAGAGTGCCACATCAGCCATTCAAATGCAAGGAAGCTAAGAATCAACCCCATATCAAACGAAGTAAAAATATAGTTGCAAGTATAATTGTGCATTAATCTGTACATCAATATAATGTGATTGGTCAAAAAGTAAATTTTATTGAAAACAGTGTTAATTTAAATTTTAAATATGAATAAATCAGTATTAATAAACAGATTAATATGCAACTGTACTTATATATATCAAAACTCTAAAACGAATAAACAGACCTAATTATTTTTTTTAGTATAGGGGCTTGGAACAAGTTGTCCTGATGCTCACTTCTCGTGGGGTTGTCAGATTCGACATTAATCCATACTTCCATGGCTCCCGAGTCCACCTTCTGTTGTGGCCAATCTCTCCCTATTCTGCTAGCTAGCTAGCTAGCTAGCTGCCTTACTGTGTCAAAGATAATGAGGAAGGCTTGCCCACGAATAACAACACCCAAAAAAAGGCAGATCGCCTATATAATTATAAATCTAGCCAACACAAGCCTATTCTGTCTGTCGATTTGACGCATTAAAAAGTATAATGGAAAGTTGTGACCTCCAAATGGCATTAATGGACGTTGGTGATAAGAAAAATATGTGGAGATGATTTTAGACACGCTTGTGGTACTTGTTTGCTCTAAGGCCAAAGACCACCAAAAAAGGCATATTAATCATCATAACTAATGCTATTCATTATGTCACTATAAGATAAGTGAATTTTTGTGATTAAAATTTAGTGACCAAAATGACTATTTCCGACCAAAACCGTAGGAAATAGTCATTTTAGTCACTAAATTTTGGTCACAAAAGCTCACTTCTCTTATAGTGTGTTATTATTTTATTTTCATTCTATTAGATAAAATATGACATATTTATTATAATTAAATAATAAAAACTTATTTAATAAAAAATTATTTATAATGATAAATATATCACATCTTATATTATAAGATAAAAATAAAATGATGATATAATGTATAGAATGTTTAATCACCTAATAGCTCACATGCAATTAATTACCAAGTTTGGCGGTCTTTGTATTTTTTTTTCTTTTTTTTGAAATAGACTTCATTTCATTTAAAAAAACCGAAGTTACAATTGTGACTAATCAATACAGGAAAAAACCCAGATTACTAGCCAAACTGCTCAACTGTGAGGGGCTCCCCCGCCCATAAAATTCTTTATGACAGACATTGTCTTAACTTCTAAAAACTCTCTCTTGACAATAGTTAGTTGAGAAAGCGCTATGTTAAAAAACAGAACTGAAACGACATCTCTTCCGAAAAAGAGAGGTACTACCACGCTCCACCCTCCCAAAAAGAAGGAGAAACAAGCACTCACGGTCTTTGTATTAAATGTTTATAGGTGTTTGTATTAATTAATCCACAGTGCCTTAATCATCCAAGAGCACACCATATTCATTGTGCCTTAACTTTATTTGTTTCGTTTTCAAAAATAATAATAATAATAATAATAATAAATATAAATTTAAGAGGCATGCATTCTTATAATGATGGCCCCTCACAAAAAACAAAACTCCAATTCTAACCCCTCATAAAAATATAAAAAATAAAAGCCCCTCAATTCTGAACTCTTTATTTAAACCTTACTACTTAGTATTAATTAGCTCTGTTTCTTATAAATTGTGGTAAAATGTGCCAAAACTGTATAATAAGATCACATATCGGTGTTCTAGCCTGATTGACATAACTTTCAATTTTTAAAATGAAAGTTTGAAATTTGAAACCTTCTCCTCTAAATGTATTAAAATAAAAAAATCAGATCTTGATTAACGAAAATTTATTTATTTGGCACGCCATGACAAATAAATTGTACGTGAAAAAGGTTTCAAGACCTCATCATCAAGTCGATATTCACTTGTCTTCATCAACTTCAAAAACCTTCTATATATATAAATAAATGAGTTGTGTTATATATAGTTATTTTTATAAATTTTTTATATATTTTATTAATATTAATATGATTAGTTAAATTAATTATTTTATATTATAAAAAAGTAATACAATCAATTACATTAATATAATATATAAAAAATATATAAAAATGACTATACATAAAGTTTTTGTATTGACAATGTGACATTACGACAAAAATAAAAAGAAAAAAGGGCGGGAAAGATAAGGAGATTGATACGAAGACGATATGTATATACAGCCAAAAGAAAAAATAAAAAGGATTAGAGATATTCTTTATATGTTCATGTCATCGCCAGTAAATGAACTATATATATATACTGATGGAGCCAACATATGTAAATTAATTAATCTTGGTGTCTTCTCAAAATTCCTTTCCTTTCTTTTTCTTTTTTTTTTATTATTAAAAAATGCATAAAGTAGAAGATAACTCTCACGGAAAAATATATAATTAATTACAATTAATACTATCTTATTCTTCCCTAATTGTGCAATTTAATTTGAATAAAAAAAAAAAGTGTTCAATGGAGAAGTCATATAATTGTGGCAATTGCGTCATACTTTGAAAGTTTTCCGCTTGGTTTCAAATACATAAGCTTCGTTGTAGATTGTGATTAATTACCAAATTTTAATACATACAAGTGGATGAAAAAAAAAGTTACTAATTAATTCAACATTTTAAATTCCTTTCATCCAAATTATTTCTCCAATAAAAAAGTACAATTATAAGACTTCGGCTCGCCCCCACCCACAAGCATCTCTCGATAAAATGGACTACAACTAATCTCTTTACTATTTCAGGAAAAAAAAAACTAATCTCTTTACAAGTCGGTGCGGAAAATATATCTCTCGCATTGCTTCTCAATAGGGGTAAAAAAAATTTTAATTATCATCTTCGCATCATATATTATACATAATTTTTAATTTTTTTTTCTGTTATCAAATACATAATATATAATTAATGAGTAGAATAATTCAATTAATTTAAGAAAAATAAAATTAAAAATAAATATACTGTAAAGAATATAAAAATGATAAGTAACAAAACTATAAGGATAATAATATGTGATACGACCAGTGAGCCTAAAGCACGAAATTAGCATGTATGAGTTTGATATAAATGAATTTGAGTAAAAAGGAATTGACCCGTTAGACACAATTAATAAATGGATTAACTCACTTCATCCACGATAACTTATTTAAATTTTATTTCAAAATTATAATTTTATTATTATTGTGTCACAATATTTGTATTTCTCCAAATGATCATATTTTTATTGTTGTAATTATAATTTTATTCTTATACTCATATTCATTATTATTAAGTTTGTGATATTGGTCTTATTATACGTTAAAATGTTTATTATCTTATTGGATAGTCTTTTTTTTTTTTTGTAGATATTGTAGCTAATAACAAATATAATTTTAACTTTTATATAAGATTATATTAATCAAGTCAAATGAGTTATACAGATCAATTCAATCTATTTATATAAAGGAAAATGATAGAGATCCTGCTAGGAGACTTTGTTGGAGCATCCTGTTCCAATTTTTTTTTTTAGTTTTTTTTTAAACATAATGATTAAGAAAATATTGTTTAATAATACTGTAAATTTTTTTCATTTTTAAAAATATTTAAAAGTGTTAAAAAATGATGTAAAAAAATCAAAAAAAATTAACACTTTTAAATATTTTTAAAAAAATGAAAAAAAATTTACAATATTATCAAATAATATTTTCTTAATTACTATATAATAAAAACTAAAAAGAAATTAAAACGGGATGCTCCAACAGAATTCCTAACATTATTTTTATATAAAATAAATTTAAATAAATTGTATCGTATTAATTTATTTATAATTAATTACTAAATGAATCGTATTATATTATCCATTATTTAAACTCATTTTAGTTTGACAAATCGTGTTCTGATCTGATTGATCCAAAACGATAATCTATTCACGACTTGACACCTAACCCACAAATACGATTTGTCACTCTAGATACAACTGAAGTTGAGTTGAAAATAAAAATATTGAAAAAAGAAACCAAACTCTTTGTTTTTATCTTGTCTTTGGTAAGAGAGAGAGAGGATATATATAGAGATGTATCAATCAGCAATGCCTTTTTCTGGTTGGAAATTTAGTGAATCGTGATTTATAGATAACACGCAATCAAAAAAAGGCATATATATATATAAATATATATATATATATATTTGTTTTTCTTGTCATTTTTTATCTGCCACTTGGAAGGATTGACCCAATCAGCACAAGAGGCCAAAAGGTGTTCGTTCCTGGTTGTTGACCTACTGCACAAAAAGCCAAAACCCCATGGTGGGCCTCACCTTACTTGAGGCAAATTAAAACTTCACCCCCTACACAAAATACAAAATTCCTTTATTCAACACAACGCACAACACAAAGAGCGAGAGACAGACAGAGACTCCCACTACACACAAAGAAAGAAAAGAAAGAAAAAGGAAGATGAAAAAAGGGGAGCTTAGAGAAAGAAAGATAGAGATAAGGTTGTAGTAAGCTACACGGCAATACAAATGTTTTGTTGTAGTTTGGAGGTTTGTAGCAAATGCTTTTGGCCAACTCCCTCCTCTTTCACATACGACAACACATGCTTCCAAATATACAAGCACTACCTAACGTGCTATTATTTTACTCCTTTTTTTTATTTTATCTTTGTATTATACATATGCTAATAATGATGCTCTCTTGGTGACCCAATAATTTTTTGTTTTTTTATTAAAGGTGGGTGGGGGAAGTAATTAATAATACTTCTTAAAGTATCATAGATTACACATTATACATCACATTTCTTTTAATATATATATATATATATTTTTATAAATAATATGTAAAATAACTCAATTAATTTAAGGAATTAAAATAGAAATTAAAAATTAAAAAATATATATAATATATGGTGTAAAATGACGAGAGTTGTTCTTAAATTTCAAGTCTATGTTTCTTTGCTTTTTTTTATTATTAATTTTTATATTTTATTATTATTGGATTAGTACTGCTTGTTGTTTTGTCATTAGACAGAGCATTGGTTGGCAGGATTATCATGACATGTATGACGTGTAGCATTTTCCGACACTGCTTTAGAGTTTTTGGGGAGTCAAAATATCAAGAATGCTGACATGTGATTGACTGTACAAATAGATAAATGGAATAATTGGAAGAAAATTAGTTTGCATGTTGAGTGATCATAAGATATCTTGTCGTGATCTGTAAAGTATAATACTATTAGAATTGTCTAAATTTGATATAATTAAGAGTTGTGCTAAGTATATTTTTATTTTTATTTATAATTTGAGTAATATTATAAATAAACTTTTAAATTAATAAATTTTATATAGAAGAGTGAATATAAAGAATAATTTTTTAATATATATTTTTTTTAAGTGAGATCTACTTTTTTATAAGGATTTATAAGAAACATATCAATAATTATATATAAAAAAGTAAAAGTTTTGTAAGTATTTTTTTAAAAATATATTTAAAATTTTTCATAATTTAAAAATTTTATACTCATATCAATATAGGAGTGCATAATATTTTTTATAATATTATATATAAATATATTTTATAATTTTGACACTGAAAGTAAAAGACAGGCAATGTAATTGATTGTGTGGAGGACGTCCAGTTGGCTAAGGATTTTTCCAGTTCCATATACGTACTTGAATCCTAGGAGTACTAATTTCTTTGTTTGTATCGCAACTTTCCCATCAAACAAGATTGGACGGTCATGATCGGCTTCAAAGACAGAATAAGACCAGTTGATACAGATCGAACGGTCTTGATCATATTCAAGTACAAATCAGACCGAAGTGTTCGAGAAAGTATCAAACTTCACTGCATGCACGACATCATAATCCTCAAGAGTAGTATCTTCCAATCAAATGAAAACCAACGGCGGAAATCCATTGGTGGGTCCCGACATCAAATGTACACCAGAAAAAAAAAAATCTAAGACTGATCAAATCAAATCACTCCCCCGAAACCAAAGAGGATTTTTGTTGTTTTTTTTTTGGTTTTAAAAAAAGAATGCTTGGAGCACGACGTGGCAAGGTCTGAGTGGCACAACGCAAAATCAGGGTGGGTTCCGACGGGTCCCAGTAAAATGAGTTTTGATCATCGTATAAACTTGTTTAAAGAATAAAGACTTTAGGAAAGTGGGACCCATTAGAGAAACGTGATTTGTGTAACGCCGACACGTGTACTGTAGCCCCACCGAATACGACAAGAAGCCATATAGTTTTTCTTCATTTAATTAACCCATTATTTATTTATTTTGTTTTGTTTCGAAAGGAAAGGGTCTCCCCACCCCAGGCCCTGACAAAAAAACATGCGTCACGCGCTTTGCGGTAGAGGACAAAACACGTGTCGTGATCGGTGGCAACATCGGGGTTTGGTGTGGGTGTGGAGGGTGGTTTTGGAAGTTGTCAGAGAAGGCGTTTTCTCTTTTAAAATTTTCTTCAAAAAACAAAAAAGGAACCGAGACGGAACCCTTTGTCGCCACGTGCCATCGCGTCGGCCGCACGCAGGAAACCCATGTCTCCTTCTTTTCAATTTTTTTTTTTTCAGAGTCATTTTTTCTTTCTCTAATTAATTTCAAATAAAAATAAATAGCTTTCCTATACAAATTTCTGGATTGAAAATTATTTTCAAATATATGTAATTATTAATTTATTATGTCAATATAAAAATTATATAACTGTTGTTATTATTATTATTTTAAAAATAATTATTTGTCCCGGTATTTAAACTCTTGATCAAACATTACGTGAAGTGTCCGTTAAAAAATTAATAATTATGTGAGGTGTTGATAAAGATTCGACACTCCAAACACTCTTACTTAAAATTATAAAAATAATTAATCATATTTTAAAAAATTAAAAAAAAGGGTTGCTTGGAATAATAATGCATAATGAAAAAAGAAAAGCACAAAGAAGGTCAGCCAATAGCCAAACCAGCTCACACCACACAAAAAGAAAACCCAAGTGGAAAACGAGAAATTAATATTATTTAATTAATATTAATTATATTTGTTAAAAAGGGGTAATTTCTAAATAATAATTAAAATAATATAGAATAAGAAAATAATGGGACCCATAGTACTGTTTAATTCGGCCGCCAGCTTTGTCGTCTCCCTCGTCTCCGTCCTGCACCGTCGTTCCTTTGCGTTTGACTCTCACCCCTACCTTCCCCCGAACTCTCTCTCTCTCTCTCTATCCCTCTCTCTCACATCGCTCTCTTTTTCTCTCTCTTTCTCTATCTGTCTCTCTGCGTGTGTACTTCTTTCGCTCTTTTCTAATACTTTGATCTCTCTGCGTCTCTGAGCGCTTTCTGTGCCCCCCATCTTATTATTTCAGAACCAGCGTCCCTTCTTATTTAAGCACCCCAAAACGAGGAATCTATCCAAGATAAAAAAAACAAAAAATTAAAAGCCACCGAGAGAGAGAAAGACGGAGAGAACCTTTGGCGTTTGGTTCCTCTGTGAGCGTTGTGTTAGTATGAGCAATAAAGGGTTTGTTGAATTTTAAGCCTTTGTCGTGGGTTTGGTTTTTAATCTTTGGGGTTGTGGAAGGGGGAGAGAGAGATTAATGGCCGGTAGTAATGAAGTCAACCAAAATGAATCGAAGGTATAATTTCTTAGACTGTCCTGTACTTTCCCTACTCGTGTATTTTTTTTCACGAATGTATTGTTATTTTTGAAGTCTGGAGCTTATATGATGCTCTGTTCGATGGGTTTGTTCGATTTGTATTTTTCCATGGTGGTTTTGGCTTTGGGTTCTTTGGCTTTAGGAAGTTGAGTTGTTCCAAGTGAGACGACTGCTCTTTAATGTGGATTGTTTCCTTTTTTTTGATAAGTTAATGTGGATTGTTTCCTATTATCTGTAATGGCTTCTGCTCAATAAAATGAGTTGATATGATCATGCTTAGTTGAATCTCTTTCCGCTTTCTATTTCTTCGCACTCGGGTGTTGGTTTCTTTTTCCGGAAAGCCGAAGTTTGAGAAACTTGCGTTTGATTTGGTGTGAAAAGCTGGAAATTTTCACTAAGCTTCTTGGTTTTTGAGATATATTTGAATATCCCTCCTTTTGTTTTTCTTTCTTTTTTCTACTTCACCTATTTTTCTTTCCTCTCTCAATAATTTCATGTAGGCTTCTACCTTTGCCTCACTAATTTTCATGATTTTCCTTTCTGGGTATGTTGGAGTTTGTCATGTGCATATGGTCAATTGGTTGTTAAATTTAGGCTTTAACGATTCTGTAAACTGTAATTGGTAGATGTTATTGTTAATCCTATCTTTCTTCTTCCTGTTTTCTTAGAGGGTCGTGCCTCTTAATACATGGGTACTCATCTCAAATTTCAAGCTAGCTTACAATCTCCTTCGGCGTGCTGATGGAACATTCAACCGTGAGTTGGCGGAGTTTCTTGACCGCAAAGTCCTTGCCAATACGATTCCGGTGGATGGGGTTTTCTCCTTTGACCATATTGATAGAGCTACGGGCCTCTTTAACCGGGTATACCAAACTGCCCCAGAAAATGAGGCTCAATGGAGCATTGAAGAGCTTGAAAAGCCCTTGAGCGCTACCAAGATTGTCCCGGTCATAATTTTCTTTCATGGTGGAAGCTTCACCCATTCTTCAGCCAACAGCGCTATTTATGACACTTTTTGTCGCCGCCTTGTCAGCACCTCCAAGGCTGTTGTGGTTTCTGTAAATTATCGCCGGTCGCCTGAACATAGATACCCCTGTGCATATGATGATGGATGGGCTGCTCTTAAGTGGGTAAAATCAAGAACGTGGCTTCAGAGTGGGAAGGATTCCAAGGTTCACGTATATTTGGCCGGAGATAGTTCTGGTGGTAATATTGCTCATCATGTAGCAGTGAGGGCAGCTGAGGAAGAAGTTGAGGTATTAGGAAACATCCTTCTTCATCCAATGTTTGCTGGACAAATGAGAACTGAATCAGAAAGGAGATTGGATGGTAAATACTTTGTTACAATACAAGACCGCGATTGGTATTGGAGAGCTTATCTTCCTGAAGGAGAAGATAGAGATCATCCAGCATGTAACCCGTTTGGCCCCAGGGGAAAAAGCCTCAAAGGACTCGAGTTTCCTAAAAGTCTTGTGGTGGTAGCTGGTTTGGATCTTGTCCAAGATTGGCAATTGGCTTATGTCGAAGGGCTCAAAGAATCTTGCCAAAACGTGAAGCTTCTTTATTTGAAGCAGGCCACCATCGGGTTCTACTTCTTACCAAATAATGACCATTTCTACTGTCTCATGGAGGAGATCAACAGCTTCGTGAATTCTAACTGTTAATAGACTACTTAACCTCACCTACAGCAGCCATACCCATACATAACAGAAGCTTGACATTTCACTTGGGGTCTTTGTTTCTTTTTTTTCTTTTTTTTTTCCCCACTTTTGCAGTTATGGTGTGTAGTTTTATGATTGTGTAGTATTACTTCTTACTCTGTTGCCAATCTCGGTGATAATTTGAGAGTTCTGCAACTCTTGGGATCAGTTGTTCTTGGTCTGGAGATTACTGGTCTTTTGAGGGCATGAAGTTATTCAATCAGGGAAGACCACTTTCGGTAGCTCAGGGGAATCAGAACTCATTCACTTGATTTGTGGGATTTGGCCGAACCACCAGATATAAAGGTTACCCTAATTAACTTCCAGCCACGATAACCAGGAATAGAGGAGTATTGGGGTAATATTTGGTGGTTGATTAATCTGTTGTAGTAAATGGATATCATTGTCAACTCTAATTTCAGGACACCAACTGGAATATATCCATCATGTAATGAAATTGTATTACACTTTGTGTTCTAGTTATATAAAGATTTTGTTTGTGTCTTTAAAAGCATGTCTCTTCTCCAGTAGAACTATAATCCTTGAACTATTTCTATCTATTTTCCCATCAATTCCTTTTTTTTTTTCTTTTTTTCCCCACGAAGGATGAGCATCCAAGCATGGTGAGTTGTGACCATAATGAAAGTGCAACTCTTTTCTATTGGTCAGAATGTTCGGCTGTGAGGAAGTTAATCCAGTTTGGGTTTGCAAATGGTAGGGGCTCGGGGGTCACTTTCCTCTCTCTTCTGTAGTGCATGATAGTGAAATAAGGTGAATGGTCGAACCCACTTTGATGTTTGATTTTTGCCTCTATTTGCATCCCATTAAGGATTAAACCTCGAATTCGTTTCCTAAAGCCACTACCAAATGGTAATATTAAAGAAAACAAAAACAAAAACTTAGGTTGATTTTCTTGGTCACCTACCTTGTGATGTGCAGAAACAACGGTCGTGCCCTTGGAATTCCAATGTCTTCTCAAAGCCAAAGCCTAACCCCCATCCACTAAACAAGCAAGAATATATATATTTTTTTATTTTTTCTGGAGAAAATGATTGAGCACGAGTCCAAATCAGGGACTTTGCCATCTTTCGACATCAATTTGATTAATCTTGGCAGTTACCTGAATGCTCATTCTAGGTGCGTGTTTTTGGGGTTTGGGATAAATAAGATATCCTGGAATTGGCTTTGTTTTGATGGGGGAGGGGGGGAAACCCATCAAAGGTAGTGGTTGGGAATTTTGGATGGATTATGAGGGACCACATTTGATAACCCACCAAAAACAAAACACAACGTATAAAGAAATCCATTAAAATTAAGAAACTTAAGCCTGTTGGGAACGCTTCAAAGTAAGTGCTTAATGGCCACTTAAGTGCTCGAACAGCTAAGCTCTGGATAAGGACATGAAACCTTGTCCTCCTCAATTGACTTTCTGGCCATTTTCTTTTTCTCAGAGAATATATATTTCACTTTGGTATGGGAACTTTTATAAATTTTAATTCTTCTGCTTTTGAGCTTCCTTTGTTCAGAGTGGGAGCAGGTCCCTTGCTTGTAAAATAGCTGTTCAATGTTTTGAAAAATGCAGCCCAATACGACACAATGAAAGTCATTGTCAACAAAAGCTCTTTTCTTTAAGGACGATTATGGACAAAATCTTTAATTTTGTTTGGTCACTACCTTGCTTTCTTATGATTAATCTAATCTGGGTCATTGCTTGCGGTTTTCTTGTTTACACCATCATCTCCCCTCCCCTCATCACACGTCATTACTGCTTAATCCCTTTTTGTTATCAACAAACAACCGTACTTTAACCCATTTCTTCCTAATTAGACGAATTCTCATATTTTTCATTAATTTAATTTAAAGTTATATAAAAATAAAAGAACATTATATATGAATTTTTTTAATCTCAAATATGTTTTATATATGATCATTGACATTGATTCATCATGTAAACCTAAATTTTTTAATTTCATTTATTATATTGTATCTACGTTTAAATGAGTTATGAATATCATAATCTAAACTTTACATGGGTCATTTTCTTTTATCTCTCATTTTGAAAATTTAAGTTGAACAAAATGGACAAGCCAAAAACTTTAAATCATAAATATCTTTAAGACTTGGTTTCGAAATAAAAATAAATTGAATGAATTTTTTCAATTTTTAATATTGTTGAGATAAGATTTCGAAATAAAATAAATGACGACTTTCTTATAATTTATTTGCTAGTCTATAGTAAGAAAGAATGTGATCATTAATTATATTTATTTGTTGAAAGAACATTGAGTTTTATTTTATATTTAAACTTGAAAATTCTTATATCCTATCCTTATGCATGCTTTTAAGTAATCTGTTAATTTTTGTTATATTCAAACTTTTATTTATCTTTCGTATACCTTTTTATTTCTAGATAAAATTGTCGAGTGTGACACATTTCAAGTGACTTCGGGTACCACCACTTAAAATATGTCACATAGCATATACTATAGAGATGACAAAATTTAAAATAAAAAATAATATTGAGATTGTTAAGAAAAACAAAAAATTATTTCGTGAACCCAATCTTAAAGCCGTGTGATATTTAAAAAGAATAATTCTATTTATATTTTCATACACTATATATTATATTTATTTTAATTTTTTATAATAAATATATGATATATAGATGATAAATAGAATAATTTTTTGATTTTATAAAAATAAAATAAAATAAAAAAATAATATTAAAATATATAAAATATATGATGAGAGATAAAGATGCTAGCTTTAAAAATATGAGCATCTAATTATCATGTGCGCCACCCACAAGATTGAGATCCGAAGCTCTCTCTCTTGTCTAGGTGGCACCCAACTATTGGCAACAGTACAACTTTACTTAAAAAGAAAAAAATAGTTTCCACGTGAGATTGTTGAAATAAAATAATAATAATAATTCACGTGAAAACAAAGCCACTCTCCCAATTCTCGACACATGAATACAACTGTACAACATCCATTGCTGCCAACTTTAACGGTAATAATTTTCTTTTTTATTTTTGTTTTCCCCCTGAACAAATGAAGTTGCAATAGCATTCAAATTAGACACATATATTTTTCATTAAAAAATGAGAGGAAAAAAATCTTATACTAATGAACATGCGATGAGTTAATACTCATAAAATATAAGAAGATTAATTACATTTTTAAGATGCACAAATTTCGCGTAATCACATTAAAAATGTATAAATCATTTATATTACAAGAATTATCTTTCTTTTAAGGTTTTAATTTGTTAATAATTGTTTCTGCCCACAAGGGATCCAAAAGCAATTTGATTGGTTTTTTTTTTCAATAATTATTATTTTTATAAAAAATAAATGTCATGCAAAAAAGGAGACTAGGGGGCTATGTTGTCCCATCATGGGTGCAAATTAAGCAAACTCTGTGCCGGTTTATAAGATAAATCCCAACAAACTATGTTTATGCTTTCTTGTTAACAATCTAATCCACTTTTCTTGGTTGGTAATTGTTGCTGTTTGTTTGTACCTACCACAGGTCTATGACTATGTTTAACTCTAATTTTAGTATGAGAGATAAAAAGAAAAAGAAAATAGTTATGCTACTCACGTACAATCATTTTTAAATTTTTTTTTCACATTCTTGATATGATTAGTTAAAATAATTATTTTATATTAAAAATAAGTGATATAGTCAATTATATTAGTGGAGTGCGTAAAGAGTATGTAAAAGTGACTGCACATAAACTTTTTTTAAAAAAAAAGTACTTTAGCTACTAACACTCAAGGATTAGCTCAAGCTCTATGTTTCAAGAGAAATGATACTAGCAATCGTGAATATATAAGTATTATATAATCATTTTAAAAAAAGTAAATAATAGGAGACTTATATAAAAAAATTAATTTTTTAATTGTGAACTCTACTCTTTTTTAAAACGACTGTATAATACTTACAAACTTTACGAATGTATATAACATTAGTCATATTCCAATCACTGGAGGCACTTTTCATTTTATTTTTTCCCTACGACTATTAAACGGTGAAAGGAAGTTTCGTGCATCTACCACTTACCTTTGTTAAAATACCTATTTCTCTCAGAAAAGTCTAAAAAAGAGAAAAGAGAAAGATAAAAAATATCTATTTCTCTCATAAAAGTCTCAAAAAGGGAAAAGAGAGAAGAAAAAAAATACCTGTTTCTCTCACAAAAGTCTCAAAAAGAGAAAAGAGAAAGAAAAGGCACGCAACCTAATCCTTTGAAAAAACTATGTTCATCACATAAATAAAATGCATTTTAAGTTTAAAACATATATATATATATATAGTCCTACCACTCTAGAAGACAGAAACTAAAGCAGGAATTTTTTATTTTAAAAAAAATGGATAGGTCCAGAAACAGTGCACTTTTATATAAATTTTGCTTTTTCTTGGGCTGGTGGGTGTCTTGCCTGGCTTTGGTTGGCTCTACATGTGCTGCTGCTGCTGCTTGCCTGCCTAAGGTCAACAGTTTGAATGCAGGTTTAGTCTTTAGAGCAGGAAACTAGGAATGTATTTGCAGAAAATGGCAAGTATTTGTAGAAGAAAATAAAAATGTGAAACAACACCTAGACACAATTGTTCAATGTCTTCACATGTTTCCTGAATCATCCCTGTCCGATCTCATTTATTTTATTTTATAAATCTGATATAGCATGTTTTCCAGTTTTGTTTTCCATGGATGTCACATGGGAAGCATAAATGGGTTTTACCAAGAAACGTTTTCCCTTATTAGGGAACCACAGTAATGTCAACTATGATTGATATTTATATATATATAGTTGGACAGATCATCGTAATCCATGAATCTGGTTTTATTGCCTCTTCCAAATCTGAGACTTATAATCCATGAAAATACAACTCTATGTCCAACAGTACAGGCAGAATGAGTTACCATTCATCAGTACCATCCGATACACAATCACAATCCAGAACATTACTGACCTGTTTGAAAACGGGTCTCAACCAACTCTTAATTCTGAGCATAAGCATTAAACTTGGACCACCTTTTCACCTGTCAACAAAACCATAATATAATTATCTGAGACTGAAAGTTTCAATATGATAGATAACATATGAATTATGAAGGAAAGTCCATTCTGACATATCAAAAGTCGAATTATCTGATGCAGTAAGCATAAAAAGCAACAGAGGACTTTCAGAAGAAAAGGGAAACAATTTTCTTTTTCCTGGCTCATGCATGCACATCCACCATGATTGAGTGGACAATAAATTATCATAACTTCCAAGTATCAGTCCTGCTGCTGTTTCAAGTATTATTTTACATATCTTCAGCAGCATAGTTCTTGCAAAATTATTGTTCTTCAAATGTCATTGCTCATCTGAATCTAAGATCAATCATCTCCTTCTCTGTCCTGGTAGTACCCTACAAAATTCAGTTAATTGAATCTCCTTCTCCTTCTCCTTCTCCTTCTCTTTCTCTCATTCAAGGAATTGATTTTGACGAACACTTGTTTAGCACTTTCTGCAATAATATGCAGTCAATTAAAACAGGTAAAAGCGAGAAAAAAAAAATGAAATAGAATGATTGAATTTTTCTCATATGGTTTCAAGAGGAAAATCAACTGGCTTCAAAATTCACATCAGGATGGAAAAAATATGCATTACACGCAAATTTAGAATAGTTTACAGCTATGATTTCTTTTAATCCTTCTTACGAGTGAACTTCAGGCAGATTGTTTGCTCAACACATTGCTCGAGTGAATGTTGTTAACATCACTGATTCTCTCCAATCTCAATGTTCCACAAATGGCAAATTAGCTCTGATACCATGACAAAGTATATGGCGAAATGGTTTGGTTTTCCACACCAACCAGAATTGTATTCATCACATTAATATTGTTGTAGGCTATGTACATAGTTACGGAAATATACATGAAAGGTAAGAAAATAAATTACAGATTTACACATATTACAACATTATATTCTAAGGATCAATTGCAGTCAACTATCCTTCTAGGGTCTTGATATGTGCTGTCATTCTTCCCATCGTACAGCAGCAGTACTTCATCTCTCACAATCCAAGTATGTCACTAAGATACTTGATAGAGCTCAAATGGTTGGAGACAAACTAGTAAAAACTCCTCTTCCTGTTGGAACCAAGTTGTCCCAACATGATGTAGACTCTTTGGACAATGCAATAGACTATAGACACTTGGTCGGAGCTCTGCAATACTGTGTCTTAACTAGGCTTGATATTGCATTCTTTGTCAACCAATTGTGTCAATTTATGCATAATCCAACCACCACTCACTGGTAGCCAAAAGAGTCCTCAGATACCTTAAATGTACCATCAATCAAGGCTTGTTCTTCTGCCCAGGTTCACTCTCTCTCAATGCCTACATTGACTCAGACTGGGCTGGTAATCTAGATGATCGAAGGTCAACTACAGAGTATGCCATCTTCCTTGGACCTTGTCTCATTAGCTGGACTGCCAAAAAGCAACATGTGATGTCCAAATCCAGCACTGAAACTGCATATAGATCCCTTGCTCTTACCACAACCGAACTCTTTTGGCTCAAGATGCTTTTACAAGACCTTCATATTCCACTCCATAACACACATACTTTGTGGTGTGACAATATTGGAGCCATATCCCTTGCCTCAAATCCAGTTTTTCATGCTCGAACCAAGCATGTGAAAGTTGAATATCATTTTATTTGAGACAAAGTAGTACAGAAGAATATTCTCATTCAATACCTTTCAACTGCTCAGCAAATTGCAGATATATTCACCAAGGGTTTAACCTCTTCTCGGTTTCTTCTTTTGAGAGACAAGCTAAAGGTGTGCCCCACACCCATTAGCTTGCAGGAGGATGTTAACATCACTGATTCTCTCCAATCTTAATATTTCACAAATGGCAAGTTAGCTCAATCTCAGCATGACCAAGATGGGAAGAATGACAGCACATATCAAGACCCTAGAAGGGTAGTTGACTGCAATTTATCCTTAGAATATAATGTTGTAATATGTGTAAATCTATAATTTATATTCTTACCTTTCATGTATATTTTTGTAACTATGTACATAGCCTACAGCTATATTAATGTGATGAATACAATTCTAGTTGGTGTGGAAAACCAAACCATTTTGCCATATACTTTGTCAAATGTTCGTGATTAGGGTTTTCTGCATCGTTAAGTATAAATACATATTTTTTTGCATAGTATTGCAGCCAAAACAGATAAAAAAGAGAGGACTCCTTTTGTGAGATTTTGAGAACTCATTGGGTGTATTGGGACTTTTGGGATTTAGGAGTGATTTGTGATTTCTCTCTTGTACTCCATGTTTATTATAGTGAATTCATTGAGACCGACTCCATGTTTAAGTCGAACCACGTAAATATTGGTGTTTTTTATGTGATTGTCGAATTCTTGTTATTTGCTTCTGCTTATCTATTTCAAAATCGTCTCTAGATATCCAGTTATTCCCAACGGAAATAATGGTGCTTATGAGATTTTCTCTGTTAGTAAAATACACAATAATATAATAAAAATTACAATAAAATTAACATTCAAACGAAACCAACTTGGACTAAGGTACAGAAATCTCACTTTCTTTAAAGAGATTCAAGCACTCTCTGGTGTATAAATTATCAAATTAACTAGTACAGCAGAACTCCTCTTGACTTGACTATTACAGGATACAACAGCCCAACTAATCGTTGTATAACCTGAACTAACTCTGCACAAGTTGTTGAGCTTAAAGCTCCACCAAAAGAACACATTTCTTTTATTTGGTAATACTCTAAAAAATCTACGTACAATCCTCTTTTTAATCTCTCTACAGATTTTTATTTATATTGTATAGAAAGACAACACTACACTCAAAACATCAAAAAGACACTAGACGGATGCCCCCTTATATAAAAAAGTTCAGCCATCCAAATAAAAAAGTAGCCGTTTTTCCATCATCTAGCAACTGGGCAATCAAAGAAAAATAAATTGACAAAAAAAATGACGTTGGCCACAAATGGTACTAATAGCATCCAATTAACTAAAAGCCGCTTGCACTAACTTATTACACCATTAACCAATAGCAGGTATTAATCAAACGTATAAGCAATGGTAACATGAAAAAAATATTATTAATTAAAAAATTCCAACATTTCCCCGCTATTTTTTAATAATAAAAAATAACATAAATAAAGAGATATACTTCGAGACAAAAAATGATTATTATGCATCATAAATGTGTGCTCTACATTGAACCCCCACTTAGTGAAATAGCAACATTTGCTCCAAAGTCAGTAGTGATCTCATATTTGAACTATGACTGCTTAAGGGAAATAAATAATTATTAGTCACTTATAATAATTCAGGTGTTGACATGAGCTTTATTAGCTAGCACATTACGGCTTTGTACTAATCACAGTTTCATGAGTGTATTTGAGAAGAAACTCAATTCTTATAGAAAGCCCTATCTCATACTCACATAGGTGAAATCTGTCAAGAGTGATCCTGTAATTCTAACACCCTACTCATAAGAGTTACAAAATTTCATTACGAGTTTCTAAAAAAAAAAACTCATTCTCCAAAACATTACAAGATAAATGCACTCACTCACATCATAGGAATGAGAAATAAAATAAATAGTATATTTCTTAAGACTATCATATGATTAATTTTTCCCATTAAACCTGGTTCTCAGGATATTTAGTCCCCATGTTAGATATCCTCATACATGGATCATGAATTTATGGGTTTTAATCCCATTCTCCTCGAAATATTCCAAACCTTTCTTTTATCAAGACCTTGGTTAGTGGATCTGTAAGATTATCACAAGATTTAACATAATCCACATTAATAACACTATCAAGAGCAAAGATCTCACAATACTGTATTTTCTTCTTATGGATCTGGATTAACTGTTATAATAACGGTTTTGTACTCCACCAATAGTAACAGTATTATCACAATAAATTAAAATGGGTGGAACTGGTTTTTCCCATAAGGGAATCTTATGTAATAAATCTCTCAATCAGTTTGCTTACTCGCTTGTTGAGCTTCTATGGTTGAGTTAGCAATAATTGTTTGTTTTTTAGACTTCCAACATACAGCACCACCACCCAAGGTAAAAATATAACCAGTAGTTGAAAGAGAATCTCCTGGGATGATACCTAAAGCTTTCGAATATAGCATGATACCTTTTATAAAACAAGCCATAATGTTTTGTATCGGATAAATATTTCATTATCCGATCTATTGCATATCAATGGTCTCTTCCAGGTTTGGTAGTAAATCTACTAAGTACTCTTACAACATAAGCAATGTTAGGTCTAGTACAATCAGTCGCATAACGTAAACTCCCAATCATGCTAGCATATTCCTTTTGATTAATCACATTATCATCATTTTCAATGGAAAATAAATGAACACTAGAATCAAAAGGAGTAACAACAAACTTGCATCCAACATAACTTTAATAGTTTCTCTACATAATGCGATTGATCAAGAAAAATACCATCACATGTTTTGGTGATTTTTATACCCAAAATATAATTAGCCTCACCAAGATTTTTCATATCAAAATAGTTACTAAGCATGCTTTTGTTTCATCTATGGCAAGCAAATTAGAACCAAATATCAATAAATCATTAACATATAGGCTAATAATAACATGTGAATTTTTTCAAGATTTATGATAAATACATTTATCACTTTCATTTTACTTATAGCCACTCTCAATCATGTAAGAGTCAAATTTCTAATGCCATGGTTTAGGGGCCTGTTTTAAGTCATATAGGGATTTTATCAGCTTACACACTTTGCTTTCCTGGCCAGGCTCTACAAAACTTTCGAGTTGATCCATATAAGTTTCTTCATCTAGATCCCCATTTAGAAAACCTATTTTAACATCCATTTGATGAATTTTTAAATTATAAATTGTTGTAATGGCAATCAATAATCTAATAAATATTATTCTTACAACTGGAGAAAAAGTTTCGAAAAAATTAAGATCAACTTTTTGTTTAAAACCTTTTGTGACAAGCCTAGCCTTGAATATTTTAACTGTTCCATCCAGTCTAAATTTTTTCCTAAGGACCCATTTACACCCTATGGTTTTGCAACCCAATGGTAATTCAAATAATTTTCAAGTTTTATTAGATTTTAGTAAATCCATCTTATCATCCACAGCCTCTTTCCAAAACATGGAATTATGTGGTGCTAAAGCTTCTTGTAAAGTATTTGGATTTTTCTCAATATTATAAACATAATAATCAGGACCAAAATCTTTTTCAATTCTAGTTCTCTTACTCATTTTTAATTCAAAAATATCTTCATTTTCTTTAGGAGTAGAAGAACTAGTTCCAGAAAAAAATTTTGTCTAAATTCTTGACCCCCACTATTTTTTGATTTAAAATGAAATTTTTCTTCATTAAAAATTGCATCACCTAATTCAAAAATAACTTTAATTTCAATATCAAAAAATTTATAGGTAGTGTTATTTTTTGCATATCCAAGAAAGACACTAGTGATAAATCTAACACTCAATTTGGGCCTTTTAGGATATGTTAGCCTTACAAATGCCAAACATCCCCAAACTTTAAAATATCCTAAATTTGGCTTATACCCTCTCCACAATTCAAAAGGTGTAGTTTTTGAATTTTTGTAAGGCACCTTATTTAAAACATGACAAACAGTCAAAACTACTTCACCTAAAAAACTTGAGGGAGCACCTGAATCAATAAGCATAGCATTTGTCAACTCAATCAACGTTCTATTTTTTCTCTCAGCCACATCGTTAGATGCAGGTGAGTATGGTGCAGTAGTTTCATGAATAATTCCCAATGACTGAACAAAAGTATTAAACTCATTTGAATCATACTCTCGGCTTCTATTACTTATAAATCTTCTAATCTTTCTACCAATTGATTTTCAATTTCATGGAGGAATTCTTTGAACTTTTCTAAAAAATAACTTTTATTTTTTCATAAATAAACATATGTGATTTTGAAAAATCATCAATAAAAATGATAAAATATCTATTTCCTCCAGGAGTTAAAATTCCTTCAAATTCACAAAGATCAGTGTGAATTAAATTGAACATTTGGTATTTTTTTTCAACACCTTTATGAGGCCATTTTATAATTTTTGCTTGACTACAAACTTCATATTTTTGAAATCTTTTGTCAGTTTGAGACCTAAACTACTCATGATAGCAATATACCTACTATTGATATGACATAAACAAGTATTCCAAAATTTTTTAAAAGAAAGCATATAAATAGAAACATTTGATACTTTATGCTCAACATTCAATTTAAACATTTCATCACAAACATAGTCATTGCCCACAAAAACTCCATTTTTCGTTATAACATATTGATCGGATTCAATAATTTGTTTGAAACCTGCTTTGTTGAGTATAAAACTAGACATCAAATTCTTCCTCATAGACGCTGTATAAAGAACATCTTTGAGCATCAATATATGTCCAGAGGTGAATTTAAGCTCAACCTCACCACTCCCAACAATTTTGGTTTTACTTGAAACACCAAACGTAATTGTTTTCTCTTCTACAAAGGAAGTATAATTTTTGAATCAGTTTTTATCATATCAGACATGCCTATTGGCAATGGAATCTGCCCACCACCATTCAACAAATTCATGAAGCAAGTTAATATCTGTAATCATTGCTACAAACGGTTCATCAGTTATGTTAACTTGAGAATTATTTTCTTACTTCAAAAACTTGCAAGTTCGAGCAAATTGCCTACTTTTGCTACAAACAAAATAGGATTGAATTTGTGAAGAAGGTCATTGGTTCTTACTCTTTTGACTTGAAAAGCCTATTTTGTGAGGTCTACTAAATTTTTTAAAAACTTTTCTTTGCAGCTTCAAACAATAATTTTTTGAATTCCAACCTTTGGGCAAGACATAATATTCAAAAAATAAATTTACCTTTGTCATGAGAATGTAGGAGACGTTCAAAAGGCTTAGGTAAAAGAGCACATTGCACTTTCGTCACTTGAAATAGACTTCCTTGAAATTGAAGGGCTTGTTGAGTTTTCCAACGTTTTCTATGCATTTTTCGATTGTAGGCTCCATATGAATTCTCCTTAAAATTGTTAGTTAAATACACAATATTATAATAAAAATTACAATAAAATTAACATTCAAATGAAACCAGTTTAGACTAAGGCACAGAAATCTTACTGTTTTTAAGGAGATTTAAGCCCTCTGCAGTGTACAAATTATCAAATTAACCGGTGCAGCAGAGCTCCTCTTGCCTTGACTCATCCAATATACAACAGCCCAACTAATTTCCATATTGCCCAACCAACTCTGCACAAGTTATTGAATTCAAAGTTCCACAAAAAAAACACCTTTGTTGTTAGAGATAATGTCAACCCTCTTGAGTGCAAACAATTTTTAGGAGTCATCGGACTGGGGGAACTTGCCCTTGAATTACCCAAGGTTCACTTAATGGAATCTCCTTGCTAAGGTCTTTGCACTTCTGAGATTAGTCGAGACTTTATTCTTAGTCACCCGGTGCCAATAAAAAAAGAGATAATATCAAATCAAGAATCTAATTTGATTATTATACTAATTTAGTGATTTGATTTTTATAATTATCAAATCAAGATATTTGGTTCTTGCGGGTTGGGGTTAGTGAGAGGGATAAATTGACATGAAAGTATACAAGGTAGTAAAAAGTTCTTGATACGATCTTATTACAAGGTATTTACTATTCAGCATTGTTCTCCTTTTCCATGGAAGCGTATTTGGAGGTCTCATGTGCCTTCCAAAGTAGCGTTTTTCATATGGACAACATCAGTTGGAAACATTTTGAGAATTGATAATTTGAGAAAGCGGGGTTTTGTTATTATAGAGTGGCACTTCATGTGTAAGAAACATGGGGAATCTATTGATCATTTACTTCTACAGTATGAGGTGGCAAAGGCATTGTGGGATGGTGTGTTCATTAGAGTTGGGCTGGTTTGGGTGCTGTCGATGAAAGTGGTGGATTTGCTTGCATGTTGGATGGGGCTTCGTAGTTCTAAACAAGTGGCTGCGATGTGGAAGATGGTTTCTTTGTGTCTCATATAGTGTATTTGGTGGGAAAGAAATGAGTGATGCTTTAATAACAAGGACTACGGAGGAAATCTGGAAATTCTTTGTACTTTCTTTATTGCAATGGTTTTCTACTTTAGGGCTTGATGGAGCTTCAGCTCATGATTTTCAATTTTCTTTTTCTCCTTAGAATGTAATTATGTGTTTTCTTTAGTATACTTCATGTGTACATGGCGCCTATTACATTTGTGGATTAAAATTCTTTTTACTTATAATAATAATAATAATAATATATTTGGTTCTTATAACGATTAAGATATTTATCTAATTTTATCTCAATGCAATTTCTATTAAATAAGAACTTCTATTTTGTATTCAATCACAATATAGAATAAGAAAGGTGTAGCACTCGAATTCTTTCTCTCTCTTTCTTCTCTCTTCTTCTTTCCTCCATCTCAATTTATATTTTATTTTAATTTCTTTCATGGTATCAAATTCTTAGCTAACGCCAAACTCGATCATTTGGAATATTGCTCTTTTTGTTCAACTCTTTCGCTGGCTCTACCCCTTTTACCCCTTTCATAGAATCTTCATCACCTTTCAACCATATTTTGTCTCAAATAAATCTTTGTTCATTTTTAAAAAACTCTCATCTCATCTTATTTCATCTCAAATTAATCATTATAATTTTGTTAAATTCTCATACAAAATAAAATAAACAATTTAATTTTTTCAAATCCCAATACAAAAATAAAATAAATAATTTAACATTTTCAAATCTCGATAAAAAAATAATATTAAAACAATATATTTTAATAATATTTTATTCAATTTTTAACTTTAATTTCATCTCATCTCTAAAAGCAAACGATGGAATATCTTAAATAAGTGATTTGGTTTTCGTAATTATCAAATCTAGAGATTTTATTATCATAATAATCAAGATATTTACATCATCTCATTTCTGTTTAATTTTCCTATACGGAGGGACTTATACTTTATATTTAATCACCTTTTTTAATAAGAAAATGTCTCTCCCCATTCTCCTCTCCCCTTCTCTTTTTCATCTCAGTTTCTGTTTTATTTTACTTTCTTTCACCCATCGGGCCATCAGGCGTTATCTTAAACTAAAATGTATGTTACAGCCAGCGGGGCTACAGTTAATGAAATGGGTTCTGCATTGAGTAAACTGGACATAGAAGCATGAAATGGGTTATGCATCGAGTAAACTGGACATAGAAGCAGACCTTCCTGATGGGAGGGAGACAATCCATGAAGTCGGTCATAGCCAGAGATCCACCAAGCGATTGAAATATGTAGACAATGAGATTTCCCAGCTCACGAGATTACAATCAGGACCCCATGAACTGTTAAGCCAAGTCGCACCTGGCAGACGGGAGTTGCCTGTTTCCACAGTGAAGATGTTGGCTGGTCGGGAGTGTAACTATTCAGGAAGAGGGAGATTCTCATCAGCCGATTGTTGTCATGTTCTAAGTAGATATCTGCCAGTAAATGGTCCTTGGCTTGTCGACCAAATGAACAGCCGAGCCTATGTCTCACAGTTTTCAGCAGATGGTTCTCTTTTTATTGCTGGATTTCAGGTAAAATGTTTCATACATGAATGTAAAAACTGATTTGTAAATTAGGGTTTTAATGACCCTTTTACATAGAAATGAACTTTGTTTCTGATCAAACGAGTCCCAAGAAGAAAATATGAACTTCATATTTTTTAACAGAAATGAAATGCTTGTCTCAATTGGACCTGATGGTTTTACTAGGCATGTTTCAAGTTGCTTTCTTAGGTCCCAATTTGTAGAAGGCATGAGCTCTGAAGTTTTTATTTCTTTTTTCTTATCCCCACATTGCATGTCCTTAGATACAAAACTAAGCACAAGGATATATTCATGTGCTATAATATTATCTTGACTGTGTTTGATTAAAGAAAAATCACGTGTTATAATGCGGTTATAACAACTTTTTTTATATATAAATAAGAATATAATTTTGTTGCAATTACAATAGGTATAACCCGAGTACACAGGAAGTATGTACGGAAAATGCCTAGCAACCACAAGAAACTAGAATAATAACTTCTTGTTGCAATAACAACTTTTTAACATCTATTTCAGGGAAGCCACGTGAGAATATACAATGTGGATCGAGGATGGACAGTTCAGAAGAACATTCTTGCCAAAAGTTTGCGATGGACAGTTACTGATACATCACTTTCTCCTGATCAACGCCATCTTGTTAGTCCTGTCTTTTGGCCCTTCTATTTGAAAGCCATGTTTATATATATTTACACTTCCTAAATTTGTGATGCTAGGGGTCTGGCCTCTTAAAGGAACTACCCAGATCTGGAATATGTGTTGGTCTATTCAACATATGTACACCACTTTGGCTGAGTTCCAAGGTGGTCATATGAAGAGAGTATATTATTGAGTAAAAGTTGACTCAAAGGACATCAACCCCAAGAAATGAATTTCAGGGAGTAAATGGATGAAACTGTTAAAGATATCACTTTATTTTGTCTTTGGGTGATTCTAAGAATGCTCAAATGTTCCAAACTAGCACGCCTAGGCGTTGCTCTTGTATATGTCCCATATACTTGGGCATTTGCCTTCTCTTTTGATCAATAAAAATTTGTTTACCCATCAAGAAAAAAAAAAGAACACTCAAATGTTCCAAAACAGCTACTGGTGATTGGGATTTGTGGTCATCAATTTATTAATAAAATAATTGTGCTGGATGTCATCGAATGAGACAAATTGGTTCTTCTGCTCCCTTGTTGGAAGTATTACTTTTGAGTATAGCATCACTGGTTCTGCTGTTGTTTATGTTCATTTATATTGGAATCTTGGGTACAAACCCAAAAAAGAAAGTGATTGTGGTTTTTATGTGACACTTGAGTTCTTTGTCTCTCTGCCAACTTTGTAGTTGCCTAGCAAGAGTGGATGGTTTCATAGAGAGAACGATGTTCTGCATGGACCACTTCACACAGATAGAACTTGAACAATCTCTTATCTTGCTTGCTGCTGAAAATCTGCAAAATGTATTGTGCGCGCTTACTTCTGTTTGATATAACCCTTATTACGGTTGGACAAATAAAAGATCTAACTGACTGGAAAAAAGTCCTAAATGTTCGAAATGTTATTGATGATAGCGAGCAACATTAAAAGGTGTACCCTAATTGAATGGGACTACCCACTGCCCAGCTATTCTGACCTGGCTGGGTTGGTCACATGGCTGTCTGACAGCTACCAATTTAGTTAAACTTAAGATTTAGTAGTTGGGTTGAGTTGTATTGGATTGCAGTATTTCATCTTCTTCTTTTTTTAATGTTCATTTTCAAATAATTCTCCCTCAATGGCTTGAAGCATATGTTTCAATGTCTCTTATTAAATTCTGTTTTGGTTAATCAAATCTTTGTTCTGCTTCTGTAGGTTTACACCAGTATGTCACCTACTGTCCATATTGTTAATGCTGGGTCCACTGAAACAGAGTCTCTGGCAAATATTACAGTATGGCATTGCTAGTGTTTCAATTTCATGGATTTTTTATATACTTAAGTTAATGCTTATTATACAGTGAAATATATATCACGCCTATTGGTCAAGACTCAATACATCGGTAGATTTTTTAGGCCAGTCCTGTGTACTTATATCAGCTTTCCATGATACACTTCTTCACACTTGTATTTGAAACAAGGAATGAAAAATAATTCTTGGCTATTTAAAATCTTGACAAAAGCACTAAAAGATTCATATGACTAAAGATTTTTAAATGATTTCGTCAATGAGATACAATACTTTAACAATAAGAATATGTGGATTAAAGAGATTTAATTCCCACACATGCATATGGACATAAAAACCAATTATTTGGATAATTAAATCTTGAAATTTCTTCTGTGACTATTTATTGTTATCTTACATTTAACAAGGAAATTTACTTTTCACAGAAATATTTAACAAAAAAATGATAGACAGTTTTTATGGTATTTTCTAGCATACTCACGATGGATTGGGATTTTCCCAAAAAAGGAAAAAAATGTCAATTATCACAATTTGTAACAAACATTGGTCACCATTTTTGGTCCTCATTATGCCCTTCTGGGCTTTCCGAGGAAGCTTTTCTGTACTCTACTCAGATCGCCATCTGACAGCAGCTGCTTTCATCACTCCATTCCCTCTCCACTGTATTTCTTTCTTGACATTTGGGGTCTACATGTTATGCAGGAGAGCCATGAAGGTTTGGATTTTCTTCTGATGATGATGGGGAATAATCTTTTGGATCTTCTCTGTAAAATTCTCAAAAGATGGACGAGAAGTTGTTGCTGGAAGTAGTGATGATTCTATATATGTTTATGATCTTGAAGCAAATAAGCTTTCCCTTAGAATTTTGGCACATACGGTATTGTTACCTTTTTCATAAGCACTTCTATCTTCTTCCTTTTTTTAATTTGATTTGTATAGTTTGCTGGTTGGTTATTGATTTCCTTTTTTTATCAGTGTACTCATGCATAAAGACATAAAAGCTTCTGCTCCTTTATAGCTGATTTACATGGTTGAAAATGTCTTCATCATCTCTCTCTCTCTCTCTCTCTCTCTCTCCAAATTCTAAACGTCACCTGCTTGACCTAATGTTATTCCGCACTTGAGTTGGTTAAGAGTTGCTATGGAGAGAGCTAAGCCTCACTTCAAATAGCGGCTCTTCCTTTATAAGGTACCTACTGTGTTATCCTCAAAATACTGTTACTCTAACCAAGTCTGCCATTCACAGAGCATAATGTTTTTTGTATAGTTTTAGTTCTGATGAGTAGTATTTTTTTAATATGTTAAGATTGAAAAGATCAGGGATTCCAGAGAGGGAGTGGACTTAATCCTTAAATGGATTCCCGCTGTGTAACCTTGTGTTTTACTGGAAGTGAAATTGTGGTAGAAGACTTTTATTTAAACGGTGATTTTGTATTGAATGTTACTATAGATCTTTTAAAGTAAATTGAGTTTGAATTGCAATTTGTGTTGCAGTCTGATGTAAATACCGTATGTTTTGCCGATGAAAGTGGCCATCTTATTTATTCCGGGAGTGATGATACTTTCTGTAAGGTATTGAATATCAAATGGTAAAGAACAAAGTATCAAACTTTGGGATATCTGGGGAATGTCTTCCAATGCTACATGGTATGATCAGTTTCTGGCTTCCCGTGGTGACCTTGAAATTTGTCTTTTATTTGCGAAGTTGTGATCTCTATCATAATATGGCTTTCCATGATGCACTAATATCATTCTTTCATCTTTGGTGTTTTACCCTTGATCTAATTGTGATTATATTGAATTCTCTCTATCTTGATACTGATGCTGAAGTTAATGGTTATCCAAAACAAGAACAAAAAGGGGGGAAAAAATACAAGAAATGATGCTGAAGTTATTTTATCTTAATATAAGACTTGGGCAAGTTGTGAGATATTAAGAATATTTATTTGCATCATATGTTTAAAAAAAAAAAAAAAACATCTATAAAATTATTTCAGAATCACTGATTTTTGGCGGGCAAAACTGATGTTAATCTCTATTTGTTGAGTACCTAAATCTTATGCACATTTATGGGGCTAAAAGCAATTGGTTATAATATAAAGGTGAACAAACTAGGAACAGGATCTTCATTATATAGAAGTTTGTAGGTGAAGAAATGCATGAATTGGATACAGGAGAGGTATGGATTTTCTTTGTACAGGTTTGGGAATCCCAAAATTGCTTTTATCTATGGTGATGGTCCTATGTTGTTTACCAACTTATAACGGAGTATGAATCTGAATTATGATCTTTTTCCATGCATTCACCCCAATGAACTAGAAGCTACATGAAATGTGAAACATTTTTTTGATGAAAAATTCTACTCATCATCCCCACACACCACAGATCACACATATTTTTTTAATTTTTTCTCTTACCAAATGTGTAGTGTATGGATGATGAGTAGAAGAATTCAATTAGTTTAGGAATAATAAAACTGAGAAAAATTAAAAAAAATTAAAAAAAAAGTGTGGTGTGTGGGGATGATGAGTAGCAAAATCCTTTTTTTGATAGGTGGAGCACTGCTATTATAATTGTGGAATGATGCTAGACCAATGGCACCGTTGATAGAAAATTGTTACTTTATCTGACCAGACAACTTAAGTTCAATGAGAGGTTGGGTTACAGATAAAATCTCACTCTTCCGGTGGATTTGTTTGCATCATACTAAGGATTCCCATAAGGTCTAAAAATACTTTTCACTTGCCCCTTTTCCACAGTGAAGAACAATATAACCAATCTCTTTCCTTCATTTCAGCAATCCAGGTTTTAAGAGTTATGAATGGGACTACAGATGGAAGGACTACCCACCACAGGCAAGAGAAGTGAAACACCCATGCGATCAGTCGATGGCTACATATAGAGGTCATTCATACAGGTAAACCTCAACCATAGTTCTTCTAATACGGAGCCGTTTGTTTGATGCTAGTTGGGCCTGGTCAACCTGAATCAATAGGCCTGTCTGTTAACATAGACTTGATTGACCTACTTTTCTAATGGGCATCAATTTTGTATAAATATACGGAATAGTCTTGTAAAACTTGGTTTCCCCTACAAGAATTTTTTTTCTTCTCTTTTTTCCCCCTCCAATTCTGACACTGGTTCATAGTGAAACTTATGAATGAGTTTCTTGAAATTTGCAGCACTGGTCAGAAGTACATCTAGACTCGATCTTTCAATGCAAGTGTTTATATTTACGATTTGGTATGTAATCCACTACTGCTTTGCCGTTATCTACATGCTTTATTTCTGTGAGTAATTCCCAAACAGAGTTAATGGATAAGGTCAAGATGATGAGGGTTTGCAGCCTCTTGACCTTTTCTATGCTTGTTCAGTTGTTTGAGAAGAGATTGAAGATCACCAGTTATGGGAAACGTTGGTTGTTAGATGTATACTCTTTTGGATGAGAAAAACTCCATGCTGGCTATTCTAAAATGTCAACAAGTAGCAGCAACTCATCACTGAACTGATGCCATGGTTGCATGATGTCTTTGATCCCCAAATTAATGGTAAAAGTGCAAAGTAACCTGAAGATCTCATATAACTCGCTGAACTGGTATCTTTGTGGCCACATCTGAAGTTATAGCTTGCACAATTTTTAAATGGATTGTTTTGTTATACTCAGTTGCTGAACTCTGGCTATTGTTGACAGTAGTTTGGTAATTATCTGTAGGTAAGTGGAGCCCAAGTTGCTACACTCAAGCATCATAAATCACCTTTAAGGGACTGTAGTTGGCACCCTTGCTATCCAATGCTTGTTAGCTCCTTTTGGGATGGGGATGTTGTCAAATGGGAGTTTCCCATGACTGGTGAAGCACCGGCCTACTCGAGCAGGAAGAGAGTGCTCGAGAGAGATCGAAGGAGACATATTTATTGAAGATCACTTGTTATGTGGGCAGGCTATTGTGATATGATTTGGAAAATTCATGTTGTTTGCACATTGGTTCAAGTTATTTTTCAGAATCATATAAGGTGTAAATAACGAGCAATATGAACTATGAATAATTCTCATATTAACCATGTCAGTTGTACATATAAACCATTTCCATACTGTCATCTTAATATTTGTACAGAATTCATGAATAATGAATCGACAGATGGCTTATTCCAAAGACCTCAGCTGAATATGCTTGTACACTTTTTAAGACATTCTACATTTTGCATTCGAAAACATCAAATCTGATTGATACACTGTACACACTGACAAAGAATGAAAGTAGGTGACATTTGGATATTATCAAACAAATACATTCTAAATTTTTTCTATTAAATAAAATATATATATTATTTGGAGGATGGGAAAGAGTTATAGTAATTGATCAGTATATTAATAAATTAATTTTATAAGGCCCCGTTTGTTTATACAGATGAAATGAGATTAGATGTTTTAAATAGTAATAAATAAAATATTGTTATAATATAATTTTATAATATTAATTTTGTATTGGGATTTGAAAAAGTAAAATTGTTTATTATATTTTGTATGGGAATTTAAAAAAGTTATAATAATGAATTAAGATGAGATGAGATGAGTTTTTTAATTTTGTGTAACCAATCCGGACCTAAATATTAATTTTATAATCTAATATATTACATTAATTCATGTTAGTTTATAAATTTATTTTATAAAACCTCTTTGTCGCTAAAACTTTTATTTAAAAATAATTATATTTTCCGATAGAAAAAAGTGGACTCAGATGAAAGAAAGAGTCATATGCCGAGGAATACAAGTAACCCAGAAACTTTGAATAAAAAATCAGCCTCAACCTTTTGGTTTCCTGGTCTACCAAGAATCTTTGAGTGCCCTAGTAATTAAGAAATTATTAAAGCTAAACTAAAGGCTTTGGCATGCGTGACTTGCAGTGGGCGGTACGTTCTAATGAAAACCTCAAGTACATTTTAGCAATCATATATCATAATATTTGAAAAAGCCAAAAAGAAAATGAAACTGCTCATCAATCACATAAACTTTTCGATTCCTTGTGACACAATCCTCATCATGGTCTGCAATTACTCACTGTATTCAGTGATTTCTAGTGAATTTTCATGATGTATCAGTATCTTGCAAAATGTGGGGGAATAAACAAAAGAAAATTCCAAATTTTGAGTATTGAGTTTTGTCTTTCAAAGTCGGTCCTAGACCAACAATCAGACAATGGAATGGCTAAAGTCGAAAGATATAGAGCATCATGGACTGATATTGAAAAAAGAAAAAGAAAGATAGTAAGTAGAACATGTCCATGGGAGTAGTTTCATCGAGCATCTTGGAAGTGTCTTCTTTCTCTGATTTTAGAAAGCTAAGAGAAATATAATTTGGAATGATTATCTTGGAATCGTCACTTTGTCTGGCCCAATTGTGTGATGGCTGGCTATTATTTTGAAGAGTGGCCCTTGGAATAATGAGGCAAAACAAAAATAAAAGAAAAAAGAATGGAATTGAGGGGCCCTACATAGGTGACGGTCAAAGATTTTTAGATAAGCAACACAAGTAAGCTATAATATAAACATAATCAAAGTGGATTCCTTCCGGGGAACTTAAAAACTTGGAGCAGTTGGAGAGTAGAGACTCATTTCTTTAGAATAATGAAGGGGCCCCCACTTTAGGTGGGTAGACCTAGACCCATCTCATATGTTTTAGACAGAGTTACTAATTATTGGTCATAACCTTGGCCCATCTTGATGTTGCCTTTCTGCACAAGTTTCTATTCTTTTTGTTATTACAACACTCCGTTTTCAAAAGTTTTATTATGAATTCTTTTGCACACACCATTTTCACTCATCTACGGGTATTAGTAATGACTTATCTATCTTTATCTTTATATTTAAATTTGAATAAACTTCCATTAAAATCATCTGCATTGGCTTATCTATATTTATAATTATGAATAACTATAAACAATATTTATTTATTTTTGAAGATGTCATTTTCCTTCTTCAAACATTATTTTTATTATTTTTTTATAAAATTAGACCACAAATAGAGTATGTGTGGATTTTTCTATGTTGCTGAATATATATATATGGTAGATTGAATTTATTGGACTTGAATATTGAATTTGACTTGAATTTATTGGACTATCCAGATTTTAGGAAAATTAATAATAATAATATTTTTTTATTATTTGGTCAAAAAATACATAATCCAATGTAGAAATTTTTCTTCATATGCAAAATCAATCTTTAAAAGATGTGATTTTATATATAAAAATACATAAATCGCCAATGCCCTACCTTTGAGAAGTTGAAGAATCTGCCTCCTTGCAAAAGAAGACTGAAGATAATATGCCCCAAGGCAGCGTCTCCAAGAGCCATTAAAAAAAATTAAAGGTCAGGTTTTGACCTGCGGTTCCAAAAGAGGTCATCATTGGAGTCATGGGGAATGCGCTTTGACACCTTTTGGCACGTGCTAAGTTGTACATCTCCCCAACCCAACAACCACGGACACCCAAATGATCAATGAGTTAAAAAAAAGCCTTCTTAGATTTTTACCTTTTGTGCTCTCTGCTAGCTGGTTTTGCTTTGTTCTATGTGGCCACCCCCAGCTTCAAACTCGGGTCTATCTATGATTCTTTCCCCACCTAATCTCATTTCCTTGCCTTTCTCTTAGAACAAAATAAACAAATAGTCTAGAAATTATTAAGTAATGGCGTGGTACTCTAATCTTATAACAAGATTTTATTCATAAAATTAAAATTGTCTATGGAAGCACCATTTTAAGCACCTCAACCTATGATGTTTAGTCTCTCAGAAACTGTCATCATAGTCTCTTTGATGATTCGAGTTGTTTTCCGCAAAACGTATGGAGTTAAAAGATTATTTGAGTGGACCAATCTGGCTAAAGGGTCTTCAAGTTAGAGATGATTGTTTGTTAGTTTTCTCATTGTCTCATACTGGTTTAGCTCAGCTAGCTGGCCCCCAATTATTGTGTGTGTATAATACATACATTTGCCAGAAACCTGTGCATGCAAAAAGCCGAAAAGAAGAGGCGCGTGCAGCAGTGAAAGTTCCCCCACAGTTGTCGCTAAAAAGGAAAGGAAATACAACATCTACTACAAACAAAGTTGGAAGTTGTTTATACAACTCCTGTCAATTACATCATATTCGAGTTCACGATGATAGTCATTGGCAATTTTGTGCATATTTCATTGTTCTCATAAAGCAAGCTCAGTTATTCAACAAATTTGTTTATTTGGTTCAAGCAAATAAATAAAAAGAAAATTAAAAAACAAAAATTTTATATACAGTCACTTTTGTGTCCTCTTAGATACTCCACTGATATGATTTGGTGCATTACTTTTTGTTTAATATAAAATAAGTTATAACTGACTTGATCAACCATATCAGTGAAGTGCAAAATGAATACACAAATATAATTCTATATAGCAGAACTCATTTAAAAAAAAAAAAAAACATAAAAACATTAACTCCGATATTAAAAGAGACACCAAATACCAAAACATTAGTAGTAAAAACAAAAGAACTACATCAAATAGCTTGCACTGTTTTTCTTTTTTCTTTTTTGTGAAATAAGCAAAAACATAATATCTGGCTATCCACAATGATTCCTCTTTATTCTAATTTTACCAATCTATATAATATCCCAAAAATAATAAATCAATCAAGCCCACCACCAACAAAATTTAGCTTGACAATTAAATAATCAGTGTGTACCATCCCTTCCCATTCTGCCCCCGGGATATACTCCCGATTTTCCAAATTTACCCCTTCCACTCGTTACACTGCGTGGTAGGCCTCGTCTTTTGCTTCCCAGCCTTCAACGGGCATGGCGCCTCAACGGGCGGAACCATACAATTATACTGCAGACACAAGGAACTGCTCAAAGGAATGTCAGCCGTCGGATTGATCTGTATACCCGTAAGATAATTGTGCTGCAAATACAGTATCTGTATACTAGCAGCCAGCAAGCGATCCACAAAGCTACCCGGTACCTGACCCGTGAACCGGTTATTGTTCAGGTATAGATTCTGTACGGTAGAGAGCAGTGGAGAGATTCCCCCGGAAAGCCTGTTGTAGCTAAGATCAACGGTCGGAATCGTGACCTGGTCCGCCGGTTGAACCGGGCCGAAAAATAGATTGCGCTGTAATTGGAGGCTGCTGATCGGGAAGGTGAAGATCCGACCCGGAATCTTACCCGTGAATTGGTTCATGCTCAGGTCGAGGTAATTGAGCTGGTCGAGCCGGGTTAAGAGCCCGTCCACGGGCCCACTGAGCCGGTTCCAGGAGAGAGAGAGGTATTGGAGAGAGGGAGGTAGGGAAGCAGGAGGAAGCGAACTGGTGAGAAGGTTGTGCTTGAGGTCGAGCCGGGTCAGTGTTCGAGAGAGAAACGGAGGGACCGAACCGGAGAGGCGGTTGTGGCAGAGGATGAGGTTGGACAATGCCGGTAAGGTTCCAATGGGCCGCGGGATTGTTCCGTCGAACTGGTTGTAGCTGAGGTCCAGCGTCCGCAGGCTGCGTAACTCGCCGAGAGAGGGCGGAATCACACCGGAGATGAAGTTCCGGCTGATCGCGAGGAACCGGAGGCTTTTCAACTGGGAGATCGAGTGTGGCAGGGCCCCAAAGATTTTGCCGGGAACGACGGAGAACTCCGCCAGCGCAGACAGTTTCCCAATCGCCGGGTCAATCCGACCGGTCAGTCCTGGTGAGCCGGCCCTCGGGTCACCCAGGTTGAGCGCAATAACCTTATCGGAATCACAGTAAACCCCGGCGAAATTACACGGATCGGACGTGAAGTCCCATGCAGCAAAGAAGTTCGAACCGGGCAAGTCGTCCAAAGCTTTCCTGATAGATTGCAGAGCCAGAAAATCAATCGGGTCCAAAATCGCAAACACCCAAGAGTTATTACACTGCAACAAACACAAAGTAAGCACAATGCAAACCCTCACACCCCTTAAGTCAGCCATGGAAGAAGTGGCTACTGAGCTAGTGAATGTGGGGGGGGCTTTATAGGACCGTGAGAGATGGTTGAATGGGGAATGCTTTTCCGTGAGAGGACCGACCGATTTCTCGTGGGAAAGGGCGTGAAAGCTTTTATTAATGGCGGAACCACCAGCATCAAAAAGAGAGAACTTTTCGAGCTGTTGGCTTGGAAAGCAAGCTATGCTTGAATCTCCTTGATGAAGCTTCTTCAACTTGGGTCAAGTTCTCTGCCAACACACTCTCTCTCTCACTCAATGGGTTTGCTTTTTCATTATTTTGGCTTCGGAAGGAAGATGCAATGACTACTCTGATAGTTCTGTGTGTTGCTCTCTCTCTGGTTTGCTTAGTTCAGCCTCAGGGACATTATATTTTACTATATTTACCCTTGAGTAATTCATTTCTTTATTGGGAAGAGGTTCGGGTGGGCAAACGGTTGTCCGATCCTACGTGGAGGCTGACGAACCTGAGGTTCGAGTGACAGGTCACGCGGTTCGGAAGGAGAACACGTGAGTGACTGTGGTTAAAAACACCGCACCCTGTATGGGTTAAGGGTCACCAGCGGTGGCAACCACCTGAGTCTCATCGGCATGTGAGAGTCGACACGTAGCAATCGCCGTGGTTTGCGGGGTAAGCCGCAAGCTGGGAAAGACGGTAAACGACAGGGGCTAGGCTGTCCTGGGTACACTTTGTGAGTCGTCGTATCAAGATGCTACTTTAATTAGCTTGTCGTTTCTTTCAAAACTCACAAGGTACTTTTGTGCAAATTTAGTTAACTAGGATAAATTAAAGAAAGGGAGGCCCAAACAAGGAGTTTCTTGTTGCGTTTCAAGTCCTCTAGCGAATAGCTGTTTGATTTGGGTTTAGTACTTCACTAGTGTCTTTTTTTTTAAGGGGAGGTTCGGATATATAGAAATTCTTTCACATCATCTTATTTTATCTCATATTATTATTATAATTTTTTTAAATTTTTACATAAAATATAATAAATAATTCAACTTTTTTAAATCTTAAAACAATAATAATATTAAAAAATAATATTTTAACAATATTTTATTTAATTTTTATCTCAAGTCATCTCATTATCTCAGCTCACTATCCAAACCTCTTCTTAGTGTTCAACCATTTAATCTGATCTCACTAAGGTCCCGTTTGGTCTAATAGATGGTCACAACTCATCTCATCTCAACAATCAAACACTATTCAAATAAAAACACTTTTCAATTTTAAATTTTTTACTTTTCCATATAATCATTACTTAATTATTATATTAACTTTTTAAAATTTTCAAACAAAACACAATAAACAATTCAACTTTTTCAAATTCTAAAATAAAAATTATATTCTAACAAAATTTTAACTTTATAATATTTTTATTTAATTTTTTTTCTCTTATTTTTCAAAATTCCATAAAACATCTTAAGTATAAATTATCTCACTACTGTTTACATATTTTTTTTTTATCTCATTTCATTTGATCATCTATATAATCAAACGAAAACTAATTCTTTTTTTCGATAGTCCAAGGGATTTACCATGATAATAATTGTTGGGTGTTAAGAAGTGATCACATACATATTTGATTTTGGGGAGAGAGGTTGAGATTTCATGCTAAAATTTACACATATTGTATGAACACTTTAGGTTGCGGCCAAATCAAATGCATGCATCGATGGACCCAATAATCAAACCGGTAACCCATGCATACACTCTTCTGATTCTGTGTTCGTTTTCAGAATGGATGTAGTTTATGGCCATATTACACTAAATCTCTTTCAACCACTGTTCTAGTTTGTCTTTTTGTCTCCCGAAGCACATGTCTTTAATATTTCCTTCCATTTGTATCCAACCACCCCCAATGAAGCTTCCTCCTTTTAACGCGCAATTGATTAAGCTAGTTTGGATAGTTTAGTGTTTTGAGAATATTCTATTACTCTTTATTATTTTATCGTTATTTTTTATTTATTTTTTTATCATTTTGTGTTATTAATATTTATTATTATTTAATATTTCATCATTATTTTTTTACTATTTTTTTATTATTATTTATAAAATATTTAAAATCACTTCAATATCCAAACACAACCTAATTAATCGTCTCTTTGATAACTGAGAAAGGCATAAAAATGCTGAAATATCAAGGAGATCTAGTTTACGGTGTTTACCCCCCAAAAAGGGCAAAAAAAAATGGTAGAAATGGAATTTTGGATTTTTTACTGCCACGTGGCACAGCCTTTCGTGATTCCAAAGAAAGATGAACTGTGGCATCATTATTACGAGGCAATACTCACACTAAATACTGCTACAGTGGTGCGAAGTATAACTCTAGTCTGATCCGAATATTCAATGCTTTGATTAATTTGACAGATCAGACTTCGATCGGATCCTAGCACTATATGTGATCATTTATACTTCGCACATCCGTGAAGGCTAAAAAATTTATTTTCAGTGTTATATGTGGTTTTATAATTTTATTTATAAGATTTATTTTATTAATATTTTTTAATTTAAATTTTATAATTTTCAGCATATCAATAATTAATATATAAAGAAGTAATTTTTGTGTAAATGTTTTTTTTAAATACAATTAGCATTTTTCTAAAAACAAAATGCAAATCCATATATCAGGTTTGGAGGCTTAAAAAACTTATTGCAAAATACTTTAAACAAAATTCTAGTATTCTACTTTTTTTACCAAAGGGTTTATATATATACATATATCTTAAATCTGTACATAATATTACTCAGTTTGTAAACTACACTATAAAAAAATTGTTCAGTTGTGATCAGTTATTTATCATAAAAATGATTATTTTATAATAAAATGAGTTTATTTTTATCACAAATAGTCATTCTCGTCGTATATAATCTGTTACAAATGATTATTTTTCTTATAATACCAATAGTGTAACTTTCAATCATTATGTTCTCACCCACGTGCAGAATGGTTTGGTACGTACATAATTAGGAAACAATATATAAGATAGGAATTAAACAAAAACAACATAGCTAGCTAGGGATCAGCTGTTGTTATAAATGCAAAAGAACATGATGTCGTAAGTTTGGTTCCAAATATTAATGGAAAGACAAATCTGGAAGCATATATATACATATATATATATATATATATGTATATATGCTTATTATAAAGTAGTACGTAGTTAAAAAAAGATTTCACCAGCCTCAACCGATGGCATTTAGTTTTGCATGGAAGCAGATAAATAGAGATGACCAAACTCCCTTTTCGTGTCACGTGATGTGTCCCATGCAACCCCACCACCGTTAAACTCATTGACATGGGGACGAGTGAAGAATCACCAACCCCAACAACCGATAGAACTGCAACACATCATGATAGGGATTTACTGCATGCATGCATGGCATCAATAATATCAATATCAATATCAAAATCAATATATATGCATGGCCTTCCAATATCATTAATTTATATACATATATATATATATATGGTTTCTAGGGGTTTAAGGGCTTTTGTTATTAAAAAATAGTTATATGGAGTGACTTATACCTTTTTTTTTTTTATGTATTTTATAGTTTAATTATATCAGTAAAATGTATAAAAAGTATACAAAAATAATTATATGTAACATTATTCTTATTATAATCTTCTTTTTACTTGATCTGTGGGTGCGTACTGGATGGGCATGTGTATTTGTGGAATTTCCTTGTGTTGTCCTTTTCATCCACCCACGCTACGTAAGTACGTATGACAGCTTCCTAATTACCAGGATGAGCCTTCCAATACATGATCGATCGAATATGATTCTGATCGGATCATAATTTGTCTTCTAACAGTACCTTACCTTCATCACTAAATCAATCAAATATTACATAAAAATATTCAAGTAAAGTATATAATATATATATAGATATGCTTAATTATAATATATTATTAATTAAGATTGGCCACCCATTCTAAGGGATATATAGTTCGACCACTCCAAGAGTCAAGACAGTGGTTGGGTTGGGCTAACCACCCTAGTAATTAGTTGCAACCTCATGGATGGTAGGAGCGCTGGCAACAACCCCCTTAGGCCGTGCTTTTGATCCACCCATGGCGATGTGAGCCATGTTATACCAAGGGGGCCCAAAACTTAAATCGTATAATAACTCTTACATTTAATGCATAAATTCTATAAATATAGAAAATAGTCTCTAAAAATAAATTATAATGTTCTTATACTCTCTAATTTTTTTACAATATACCTAAAAATATCTATCTCCAATTTTTTTTATCCTAAAATTTTGTTTAATTTATATATATTATCTATTTTCAAGAGTGTGGTTTTTTAAAATTAAAATTAAATTTAAATGACAATATATAACCACCAACTATGGGATCGATTTTTCTTTCTTTTATCATTTTTAGAAAATATATAAAGTATATTAGACAATGTGACGTCAATATAATGGAATAAGATTAAATATAGCATTTTCCAAATAGAAAAATAAACAATAAGAAAATGTTATTACATTAACACCTTCTTCTCACTCTAATCCTATTGTATTAATTAATGTGGTATTATCTATTGAATTTTAAATTTATTATTCTAAAAAACAAGAATTTATATTGATGGACAATACCACATTAGTACAATATTGAGAGAGTGAGATGTAGGGGTGTGCAAAATTCCGAATCATCCTATTCTGGCCGAATTCCGCTCTGGTTCTGACTCCGATAGAATAGGAGCGTACAGAAGTCGGAGTCGGAATTGGAGTAATTCCGACTCCGTAATGGAAGTCGGAGTCGGAGTTGGTATCTACCCGGTTCCGAATTCTGATTCCGACTTCCGATATTTTTAAAAAACAAAATCCAAATGCAAAACGACGCCGTTTTGCATTTGGATTCTGTCAACCTAATAGGCTGGAACAGCGTCGTTCCATTTAAATGGGAACGACGCCGTTTTGTGTATTTGGTAATTGGTATTACCAACCTCACGGACTCGGAGCCTCACTCGATGATCTCTCTCTAGTCTCGCCTCACGCCTCACGAACCTCACGCCTCACGGCTCACTGTCTTTAGCACGCAGCGGCTCAGCCTCACCGTGAGACCTCTCACGCCGCACGACGCCACAGCCCCCCACCGACCAGGTTATTCCACCGTAGACTGCTGTCACTGCCAGAGGTCGCCGTTGTCATCTGGGTCCAAAATCCATCCCAGTTTTTCAATCGGTAAGTATAAATTTTACCGATTGCAAATTTAGTCCGAATTTTTGGAACGACTGATTGTCTATTATATTTTTGTTTTTGATTGTTCTATGAACGAAATTGGTGTTGAATGTATTGAGGAACCGTTTGTGATTTTGAGGCCTTTTTTGTTTGTGATTTTTGACTTGAAGGTTACCTGTTTGTGGAAATGTCGCAAAGGAACTCGAGTGGGAAATTTTGGCATTTACACGATTTTATACTAGTTTTCTTGTGCAAATCGGTATTAATAAATAATATGTATTCGAAAATCATCACTAGATCATCTATATACATCATGCTATTGCCAAGGATTAACATGAAGACATAGATTCACTTGAGTAAAGAGACCGAGGTGTATCATTAACTTGTTCTTCTTGAGTCACTATACTTCTTGCAGTACAAAGAATACATATTTTTGGCTCAATAAAAATAGAAAAGGAAAACAAAAAGGAATATAACCGTTGCCACACACTGAATAAAGTGATACACGATATATGCAATTGATGAATTGAAAGCACATCAAATATATGTTTATACAAGAGATGCAATTTTCATACTTTTATTAATAAGTGAAATAAAATCTTATTGAAACAAGTAAATAGGCATAGCCCAAGTATACAAGATGTCAGGATGTATACAACAAAGAACACCTAGTAACAAATTAGGAGCTAGAAAGTGATAAAACATATACCTTCAACAATTTTCATACTTATGGCACAAGTAAAACCTTTACATGGGTCAATATCATTATGGAAAGAAGAAGTTTGGGTAACAGAGAGTTGGAGAAGTATACTTTTAAATCAAGGATTTGATGCAATCCCCTTGATATGTCTTCAGAAGACAACATACAACAGTAAACAATTATTTGTTTCTCTCCTCAAGTAAAATTCATCTTAAATCTGGAAATGGTAAGTGATGATGTCAAGTGCATGCATTACCGTGTTCCCTAAAATATTATCATAACACATTTTTTTTATTGGCACGGACTAATCCAGAGGATTCAAAATTCTCCTCTTCCTCTATTGATGCCAAAACAGAAGTAACTCTTTCTCTTCCTCTAAAGAGTTTTTTCTTTGAATTTTTCATTTTAAAAAATAAAGAATGATTTTGTTATAAAAACTATAACATCTTACGTGAGAAAGTGAAAATAGAATGACAATATATATACTAGTTGTTTTGCTTACTCTAGGATGATTGGGTGGTTCTCTTTTACGGAAAAATTCATGTATCTCCTCAAGCTACATGTATGTTTCAATGCTACTTGATCATTATAATATAAGTACTTGTTTTTCTAATAAACTTATTCATTTTTTTGTATATATGTGTTAGATTTCAAGCTATGGAAGCGCAACCATATGGGACCCCAGAACAGGATCAGGATGCCACGATTCCGTCCCCAACACCGACATCCAGACACACTTCCAGAACACAAACTTCATGTGCAAGTAGTCAATTCTCACTCCCGGTAGACATAGAAGATAAGGATACATTTAATGAGGAGGATGAGATGGGTATTGGGGATGAGCAGGATGTACCACCTCCGTCCGCGACAACCAGGCCACCACAACCACGATCAAATAAAAAAAAGGTCGTGGACGTGGAAACATTTCACCAAGGTTGACGGTGATCCCTTGGAACCGAAAGTGGCTTGCAACCATTGTAGCCAAGAAGTTGGATGTCATTCTAAAAAACAAGACACCGCTTGTTTGATATCACATCTAAATGGTTACCAGAGGTATAAGACTGCAAAGGGATTGGTGGCCAAAAATCAGACAAAACTAAGTTACGAAACTTCTACTGCAATTGATGGTACGCAACTTAAGAAAATGGTTATCCGTCAATACAATGAGAAGATGTTGAGAAATGCGCTTGCCGAGATGATAATTGAATATGAGATACCTTTTACTACAGTTGAGAAAAGAGGGTTCCGAAAGTTTATCAAGCTCATTGAGCCACGATTTCCATTGCCATCACGGTACACAGTGATGCGAGATTGTATTAAAAGACATTTAAAAGACAAGGCTGAGATGAGAAAAATGTTTGTGACCACTGGCCAAAGAGTCTCATTTACGACTGACACATGGACGTCTATACAGAATGTTTCCTACATGTGTATTACAGCACACTACATTGACAGCTCATGGATTTTAAGAAAACGGATTATTGGATTCAAAGAAATCAATGATCATAAGGGTCCATCAATTGGGGCGGAGATGGATGATTGCTTGAAAGATTGGGGAATTCAGAAAGTTTTATGCATTACAGTTGACAATGCCAATGCCAATGATACTGCAATTGAATGGTTTAAGCGGAATACGAGAGTGAGAGATGATGTCATCCAGGACCATGAGTTTATCCATATTCGTTGTTGTGCTCACATAATCAACCTGATTGTTACTGAGGGGTTAAAAGAGGTTAACGATTCCATTACAAAAGTCCGCAACATTGTGCGGTATGTAAAGGCTTCCCCCAAAGGCTTAAAAAATTCAGGGCAATAGAAGAACAACTTGGGATAAAACATTCACGGACGTTGTGCTTGGACGTTCCCACTCGATAGAACTCTACATACATGATGTTGGATGTGGCACAGAAATACCAAAAAGTGTTTGAACGGATGGAGATGGAGGATGGGGGCCTTAAGTATGCCTTGCTGGAGCCTGCAGGAAAGGGGCTCAATCCGCCGGACACACATGATTGGACGACTGTAGGATTCTTTGTCACATTTTTACAGATTTTTTATGATATTACTATGAAAATATCTGGATCCGCATACACGACTGCAAACTTGTGGTTCAGTCAGATCTCGACACTACACCACCACTTGGAAGATGGTTGTGATGACCCTAGCAGACTGTTATCTGGTATGGCTTAGATGATGCTGTCCAAATATAATAAATATTTGGGGCAAGTTGAGAAGATAAATAGAATACTCTTTGTGGCTGTGATCCTTGATCCTCGAATCAACTTGGCCTTGATAGAATATTGGGCAAATTCTATCCTCAGGGCAATGAAGGCTGCATCTTTTATTTCATCGCTTAAAACTGATCTCGATGACTTGTACAACCACTACAAAAATAGTGGACAGCCTTCATCTTCAGCGGGTACTTCACACTTGACTCCGACACCTCCTTCTGATGACCTCAGCCCAGTAGGTGCATTCCCTCGATGTCGTCAGAATTACGACATTATGAATGAATATCATCAGCTCATTGCATCGAAGAATATTATGGGGTGTACTTCAGAGGTTGAACGGTATTTTATGGAAGAGGTCGAGGCACCTAGTCCTCCATTTGAGATATTAACTTGGTGGAAGGCTAATTTGACCAAGTATCCAATCATTTCCCGTATTGCCCGAAATGTGCTAGCCATTCCTATTACTACGGTTGCATCTGAGTCGGCGTTTAGCACTGGAGGTCGAGTGTTGGATGCTTTCCGGAGTTCTTTGTCACCATCAACGGTGGAGGCCCTCGTTTGCACACAGAACTGGATTAGTGATACACCCCTTGGACTAGATAGCATTGGCATTGATGATGAGAGCTATAGGCTTGAAGAGGGTAACCTTATTTTACTTGTTTTTTTATTATTGATTATTTTAATTTTTTTATGATTTCATAAATCTATTTAATTTAATATTTTTTATCATTTCACAGATGTAATTGTGAACCCCAGTATAGTTGCCGATGACTGATGGAGTATGGATAAAGATAAGTTGATATCAGAATTAACTTAATGCAACACTTGGTATTAATGGTAATTAAATTTTACTTTTACTGTGTTCAATTTTCTGGATCTATTTTGGTTACATTTATTGATTGAAGACTTCTTTTATCTTATTTTCAGGTACTTCGAATGACCAAGTATGATGCTGCAAATTATGTTTTTTTTCCTGGTTGAATCAATATGTTTATTCTTATGGAGTATGGACTATTTAATCAAACTTTGAAATACGCTATTATTTCTATTATTAATTGTTTAAGACTTTCTAAATTATGTATAATAATTAATTATACAGTCTAACGTGTTCAAACACGACTTGACCTTTTGGGATTGAAATATTGTCCCTAATACTCATTGTACCTAAACCAAAATATATATATACGTATTTAATAAATTTTAGTCAAAACAAACTTTTATATATTTCAAGAAAATTGAAAATAAGAATGAAATCTATACAAAAATACCTCAAATTAATAAAAACTAAAGTTTCAACTTTCAACTTGAATAAACATATTGATAGAGTAGAAAATATATATTCAAACTCCATTCAATAAAATAATTCCTATTTATTTAATTGAGAAATACTAAACAATAGACAAATCTATATAAAGTGAGTTTTTATTGAGTTTTTATTAAACAAGGATAAAATAAATTTAAAACAAGATGGTTACTTTACAGTCGGAATCGGAATTCCGAAAGGAATCGGAATTCGAAATTCCGATTGGAATTCGGAATTAACGGAATCGAGCTCTGATTCCTTTCGGAGTTGGAATCGAATCTCGATTTTGACTCCGACAAAAGTCGGAGTTAGAATTCGGGCTACCGATTCTGACCCCGTCGGAGTCGGAGCACAGCCCTAGTGAGATGAGTATAGAATATAACATAACTAGCCTGATTTGTTTTCGCAGATGAGATGCGTTGAGATTAAAGTTAAAAATTAAATAAAATATTGTTAGAATATATTTTTTAATATTATTTTTATTTTAAAATTTGAAAAAGTTGAACTCTTTATTTTATTTTATATAAAAATTTGAAAAAGTTGTATTGATTAAATGAGATGAGTTAAGAAGTGTTGTAAAAACAAACGAGGCAAAAAATATAGATGATCGCGGCACATAAAATTTAAAGTTGTTTATAATGAAAGGATATAGAAACTTTTAGGCTAACATTAGTATCAGAAAAGAGTTCTTCTACGTATCATACTCATATCTTACCCTTCATCTCACTTGATCACGTGGTATTACGTACCCATTTTCTAGTCAAACTTAAAACATGTAGTAGAACCTCAAATCATATCTTGCCCCATTTAGCGACCAAACAAAGAACCTTAAATACGTGGTTCTATTTCGAGCGAGGCAGACCAGGCCGTAGACTCTCAAAATGTTTCCAGATAGCATTTTCTATATCTTGAGATGATTACTCTTCTGGGGTCGTATTTATTCTTACATATTAAAATGTCTGAGGCTCTCAGCTGCATGCACTAATACTCTCTCTCTCTGTTCTAATCTAATGGCGAAAGTTACCTTTGTTGAACCCACTTCTTTACTATCTTGGAGCTAAAAACAAGAGAAATTTTATTTGCAAGTCAGCGTCTAACATTTCAAATCAAACAAAGATCTATTAATTCAAGTAAGGGAACTTTACTAGTATCTTCCCACAACTGTTACAGCACAGGCCCTCGACAAACAAGTTTTCACAAATACGTGGACTTTTACATGGCACCCAAATAGCTAGAAGAGAGGGTTATAGAATGACCATTCGAAGCTTGATGAACAACATTCTTGTTGTCATTCTATGATTTTCCCCCCGGTTTTGGAAAGCTAGAATCACTCCAAATTGGGTTTTGGGAACACACTACATGGCCTCATATTTTGATGATGTGGCATGACTTGTGGACCCATTCGGTCTATATCATATTGAGGCAAGAATATTTTGGGGAAATCATTTCACTACTACTATTACATAGAAATTTAGTTCTGGCAAATCAGTGTTTGTAATTCCAAGCTTTTCTTGCTTGAATGACATCCAGTGGTCCACTGATGTGAAGCAGAAGTTTAACGGGGAATCAAGTTAGTCTCAGTTGAGACGCACAAATGGAATAGGGAGCCAGAAACAAGGGTTGGAAATCCATAGAAATGCTAAAACTCAATAACTATTCCTCAGCTGGTTGTTATTTGAGATTTTCCTCAGCTGGCACTTGAACTAAAGGTCAATCGCTCCATCCAGATGTCAGGTAATTAATAAGATACCCCGGTAAGGAACTAACAAAGAAAGAATACTATAGATGTATATCTAGAGAAACATCCCATGAAAATGGGACCATCATGCCTCGGTACCATGCTCAATAATTAAGCAAGCTGCTGCAATTGTTACAACTGTCTCAGGACCACTGCCATTATAAAATTCTACGTTGCTTTCAATCACCTTTAGTGCCATGAATTTGTGCAGTGAATATAAAAGTTAATTGCTAACATGAGCCTGTGATTCTTGGAGGCTTGCAAATGAAAATTCCCCTTCACTCATCAAAGAATGAAACACGAACATTGGCCATTTTTAAATCGGTGGTAGCAAAAACAACGTTTGGAAAAGTCCAACCATCTGATCAAAGAAATATAAAAGAAACTCTGAATGGTGGACGGGAACAGAAACAAATTATACGTTCTGTAGAAAGGCAGAACTGTTTACTCACATTAGCATTTTCCTCTCGTATAAGCTTTGAACATAAATCTTCGTAAGTCTGAGAATATACTTTCTACATTAATATAAATAATCAGTAACATCAAATCCTTCACTTCTTTTTTCGGCCTTTACGGGATAAGATCAAGACTACCCACAAGCAGCTCGGATCTGTTGCTCCAGCTTCAGTGATCAAACAGAGAGAAGTAATTATTTGTAAAATATAGACCATAATCTAATGTTAAAACAAACCATATAATCAGCCAAAGCTGATGTACAAGGATGCTTTCGAGTATATACCGGGAAGAAGCATTCAAAGAATTCTCCCTTCAACGATTCAGCATCATGGGATGAAAAAGATAATCAATGCTCAAACCATGATGGGGTTTTAAAAGGCCAAAAAATAAAATTTCAATGATTTTTTTAGCATACAAGAGGTTATTTTCCTCCTGAAGAAGTATTAACTATATGGACATATTTCCTGGTCCACTGGAGGATCAAAAACATTCTCAAACAAAATACCAGCTTCCTTCAACAGAAGTATAGACTTACCCTGAATAAATATTCAAGCTGGTTTTTCAGTACAGAGTATTCAAATTGCAGTTTCCGTGCACATCTCAAACACCTGCACCAAACAATCTGGTGTTATTCTGGTTCTGAACAAAATTTGTTCATGAGCCCAATTCATCATGTTTAGGATTGTGTGAAGGAACCTTTTCAATATTTTGGTCTCCTCCGAGAATGTTTTATAGCACGAATATCTTGTCATGCTAATTGTAGTCAATTTTGATCAGATTAAAATAATGTGAGGTAGGTAGGAACCTAAGGTTTAGCAATTCGAAAATTGGGGTTTCCTCTATATGATCTTAAATGCGTGAAAGTGATGCTTTGTAATTGAAGTGGGAACCTTGAATTTACATTACATATTGAAACATATGATTTTTTGGGTTGTGATCAAATTGATCAAATGAAAGTTAAGGAATTTGTAGCTCCAAAATTGGAATTTTATGTTCTCAAATCTTTCGTATTCTGGTGCAAGATCCACACGATTCTTGTCTTGTCTTTCAGTTGTGACATTAACGTGAGGTTTGGATAGTAAGATGAGATGAGATGATTTTAGATTAAAGTTGAAAGTTGAATAAAATATTGTTAGAATATTATTTTTTAATATTATTATTGTTTTGGGATTTGAAAAAATTGAATTGTTTATTATATTTGTGTGGAAATTTAAGAAAGTTGTAAAGATGAGATGAGATGAGTTGTCTGAATAGACTATGAAGCCCATAGGTGTCTAGGCCTAGTAATGAGTTACTATTATCAAGTAATATATGTTGCTGGTCCAGAGTCTATTATCAACCGAAAAAAAACAAATAGAATTTTTTTTAGGGTATGTCTAAATTTATGATATCATTCCAACAAAGACCTAAATTATATTCAAAATATTAGAAATTCAAAGAGCAACACAATCCACACGACTCTCAACTTTTATCATTCACTTGTTACACTAAGATTGTTAGGTAATCTTTTGGGAATATTACAAATTAGTCCCTGCATTAAAAAAAAATGATCCTTATGTTTTGTGATTTTTTTTAGATGGTTCTTCCATCAAGTTCTCAATGAAAATTTAACCAAAATGCGGATGTGGCATGCCAACTGGGTCATTATGGACATGTGGAATGCCAAGTATTCAACCAAAAAAAAAAGTAGAAAAAACATTAAAATATGTAAAATAAAATTTCAAAAAGACAAAATAAATAAAATTCAAGCAATTAGGAAGTCATAAAAACATAAAATAAATTAAAAAATCAGAAAAAGATAATTATAATATAAAATATCCATAAAAATAAAAGACTTCAAAAAATCAAGCTAAAAATATAAGCAAAACAAAGCATAAAATGTAAATATAAAAAATGACTTAGATTGAATGCAATAAGATTATTAGAAAAAATAATAAATCATAAAAAAATTAAAAATAAAAGCAAAAAAAAATAATAAAAATAGAAGAAGAAGAAAAAAGGCATAATAAAAAAATCATAAGGAAAGGTTTCCCCCTCAGTTCCTACACCTTGCCCACCCACTAGCCCCCGTGTAGGGAGCCCCCAAGTGGGAGGGAGATGTGGGAGGGTGGGGACCTGCCTTACACCGTGGGTGAGGGATGGAATTGGGGGTACACCTCCCAAATAATTTTCTTCTTTCTAAATTTTGTTTTTTTAATGAACATTTTTTAAATAATCACAAAACCTACAACAAGTTCTTTTTTGAAACGCAGGATCCTTTTTTTTAAATGGTGTAAATCCAAAGATTAATTTTTAATGACCCTAACCTTTTAGCTTCTGAATGGACTATGAAGCCCATAGGTGTCTTGGCCAAGTAAAATAAATGTTGTCAGTTCAAATTCTATGAATTGAAAAAATGGTAATTAAGTTTTTTGAGGATCAACCTTATTTTATGAGATCTTTCAAAGAAGACCTAAATTATATTCAAAACATTAGACCATCAAAGAGTAACATCTCTAAGGTCTCGCAAAAATGACCAACTCATGATTCTGAGTGAAAAGACACTGCCAGCTGCAGCTAAAAGGAATGCATCTGAGTCTTAATCATACATTGAGTGAACCCTAAAAACTCTCCACATTTGAAGACTTTTGGACAATTAATCCAGAATCCCTAAAGAAAGAAAGGAACTATAATCCCCTCATTTTAGTTACTTTTTAAATAAATCATTGCCTTAAGTGAATTAAGTAAATTGTCCAAGACTAGAGCATTTCAACAAACATTTGCTACAGTCAGACATCAAGGACTTCATGATTATCGATATAATCAACAACGCACAGACTAGTCCAGAGATTTTTTGAAAAAACACAAATATCAAGTAGAGTCTAATGGATCAGTTCTGAGAATTTTATGGCGCGTGAGAAATGGGAAGCAAATAAGAACTGCACCATGAGAATGAAGATAACTCACTCTTCAAGGTTCTGTGCCTCACAGTAATTTCTGAACTCGATGCACACATTTTTAACTCTCATGGCACCGATGCTGTATGACATAGGAAGATAGAAGGCAAATGTTTAAATTAACATTTTAAAATATTAAACCAAGCAAACAATTAAATAAACGCACTAGATGCAAAACCATATTATCTATAGGATGTAATCTTAATTTTGAAATACAAACAGATCCAGTTTCAGATTCTTCCTAGTACCATATAAGCAATACCAAGGATGTAACTGCGCACATCATAGCCATTTCCAAGTGTTTGGAGAATTTAATTCAGCACAAGATAAGATAACCACATCAGGCATTTTAAAAAAGGGGAAAGAAACAAAAAGAGTGTAAAGGAAAAAATCAGCAAATACCTGGCACTACTCCCCTTGAACTGATGAACATGGGCATCTACCTGTTTGAAATCCACAACTTTCTGTTCTCTACGCAAGTGAAAAAAATTCAATTCAAATTTTCCACTATTAGTGAAGCACTTTCCTTCCACTCAACAACAAAATGTAAATAAATAAACTCACTCTCTCCAAAATCAACCATATAGATTAGACAAACTACTCACAGAGCTCTGGCCATATTGTTGAGGAGTTTTTCAGAATCATCAAAGAAAATAGACACAACCTCGACCACAAAATCTGGGCTGCTCTCATCTTGCAGTTTCCGAAGTTGTTCAAACTGGTCGTCCAAATATCCCTGCTCTCCACCAACAAAAACCCATCATCAGAATTCCTCTAGTTTAAATTCTGCTTGTCTCAATTGTAAACGGGTTAATTTCCGGGAGACTTTGAAAGACTTCATATATTTTGATCAATTTTAAGTCTATACATATGGAAGAAAAACATAGTATGTCATCAATTTCATCTGGGCAACAAAATATTCGTTTTATTATTCCTCCAGGCAAAACTAATCTATTCCCAAATCAAATATCCCAGAAAGAATTTCCAACGAAACAAACAGATGCTTAACAGAACAAAACCCACCCGCCAAGAGATCCTTTTCACAAAATCATATTTTGAACAAATGATGATGATGATGATGATAAAGACTGACCTCCTTACGCAGAAAAGCCGAGTGTTCAAGCCACTGTCTTTGCAACTGGCTCATAACATCCATGGTTGCTTTTTAGTCCCAACTGTGGGACTTTGTCACTCACCGAGAACGACCCACAAACGATGTGTCGAAATAATATCCCGGATTATGAGGGTTATGACTAAATAGTGAGTTAATCAGAGATGTAGACTACTGGACGAGTCTTTTTCTCCCTTCAAACGTCCAAGAGGGTGTCTTTTTGGGAAAGCGTACAAATGACTTGCCAAAACAGGGACACGACGCTAATTCTAAGTTTGCTGATTTTCATAATTGCAATTTGTACGTACAACATTTAATTCTCTTTTTCTCCCAAAAAAAAAAAAAAAAACATTACATCCATTTATTATTTAAGAGCATTATCTATATTCCCTCGTAGAAATGTTAAAGTACACCAACTCCTCCTACCACCTTTTTATTATTTTTTATTTGATAATTAAGAAAATAATTATTAATAAAATTATAATAATTAAGTATGTTAAAAAAACACGTAAAAAAATAAAAAAATTCAAATATATTAAAAATAGTAAAGGAACAATAAGTGAATAGTAAACTTATCATTGTATGCAGTATTAAACAGTATAGGTTGATGCCCTTAACACATTTTGTTTGTTGCTGCAACTATCTTTCACCTCAACTAAAAAGAAAAACAGGTTTGAAAATCTAAAGGAGTTTTAGGGAAGAATGAAGTGTTTGAGATTTGACTTAGAGAGCTCTCTTGTGTAAGGGGAAAATGTGAACAAATTATAGATGAGAAGTGTCCTAAATATACATAAAGATCTCATAAAATAAACTCATAAATTAATATCGTTTTATATAATACATTAAATTTGTTTTATAATAAAGTAACTTTATAATTTAATGTACCACATCAAATCACAACAGTTTATAAATTTATTTTTGTAGAATTTTTTTTTGAAAATTTCCAACCAAGATTTTAAACTTTCATAGCTATTGAGAGCTCGTTCCCACAGTTTTAGAGAGAGATAGTCTTCCTTCTCTCTAGAAAACCTCATTCCAGTGCGAGTCGTTGCTTGAGAGGAGGGTGGAGCAATGACTTTCACACTCCTCTCCTTCTTCTTTCCATTTCCACACTGTGTATACACTTTCAAGGTAGTGCTTTTTCCCTCCTCCCTCCAACGGTTCAGTTTTAGTTAGATCTGCTACTCTCCGGCCGCCATCCGCCTACATGCGCCGTACCACCCCATCCAATAGCCAACGATCTAATGGAACGGAGCGGAACTACGTCAAAATGTTTGACACGTTGACCTCATGCGTGCGTGGCTTGTTGCCGCGTGTGGCCTTCACGTGCCGACACCTCCAACAGCCACATGTGATGTACCAGCAACTTCATCTCGTAGAGATCTTTTAAATCTGGACCACCATGTCTCCTTCCCACTTACGCGTGGTTGCCTCACGCCATTACAAGAGCATGGGAACGCAGATGATCACTGGTCGTAGATCAGCCCAACCGATGCCATGCTTTTTACTATATTATTGTTTTCCCGAACCGATGATTTCGAAGAAGAGATTGCAGATATCTCCAAAATTTATCTAAAAACAATAAACAACAATACACCCGCCACTCTCACTGTTTTTAGCAAAGGTTCCATTGCCACTAACGATGGTTCTATTGTTCACAACTTTTGACGAACAGCTTATTATCGTCTTTTAAGACGGCATCCTTTTGGTATGACATGGGTGAAGATTAAGAAATTAGTCACAAAAACTTTTCCTTTTTTTTACTTTTTATACACATCTTTGCATTGTTGTTATATTTGTGGGGTGTTTGTTGGGAAACCCCACTCCCTCCTTATGTATCATCTTTTTTACTTTTCTAAGAAAGATTATTTGCTTGCTTAAAATAAAAAAAGATTTTAAACTTTCAAACACCGAACTTTCTCTTAATTTATAGGTGTAAAATTTCTTTCAACTTCAACATCAATTTCATTTTCGATTTAATTTTTAAAAAAATAAAATAAAGAAACCATTTATTATTTGAATTAATTTTTAGAATTTTAGAGGAGACAATAATATGTTTGTACATTTATTGTGCCGACTCAGGAAAATACATATCTTTGTGCTAAATTGGTTTCAAAATGACTGTTCAGTTTCAAAAAAATCATTTAAGTTGTTTCTTAAAATACAAGTCCATTTGCTTCTCTACCACACGGCTTATTAAATAATTTAAAGAGATAACAAAAATTAAGAAACAGATGATATTTTTTTTTAATTTTTCATGCCTTTTAAGTGTTTTATTTTCTTGATAAAACGTTCTCCTTTCTTACATCTATATATATGAATCTTTTTAGTTATTTTATTGTGCTGTCCAATGTACATTTCATCTGTTGAGTTCATGAAGTCAATAGTATGCTTAAATTCTTAGAATTTGTTTACAAATAATTAAATTAAAATAGATTAATTTTTTATGAATAATACTATATACAGTTATGGAATCTGCAAGCGTCGCATACTATTTTTAGAAAAGAGTAGAGTCTACCATTAAAAAATTAATTTTTTTCATCTGGATCTCCCATATTGCTAATGCTAAATGGATATAATTTTTTTTTCAATATAGAAATTTAATTTTAAATCATGACTTGGTCCCTGACATCATACATGCAGAGCAAAATGAAAATAACTTAATTATACGGATGGAGAGAGTGCATGATTCTACCCTCTTTAATACAAATTTCAATTAGCCAGCATTTTTCTTTCCGAGTAGGCTCAAATTCAGAAGAAACAAAAAAAGAGGTAGTTAGTCATACCTTAAATTATTAGTATTTTGTGATGTGATTGCAAAAGATGATTGTGTTTATTTGGTGGTAGGGAGATGCTTTTTGTAAGGCTTTTGGAGAACATGAATCTACACCAAAGAAATTAGCAGACCCCATCAATTTATGGGTAAAGGTGGATGATTGGATAAATATCCAAAAGAACCCTCAAATCTATGGTTCACGAACTCTCACCAGAAAGGCTCCTAAAATCTATCTTCTATCTATCTTATCTATCCATGACTGCAAAATATGTCATAAGGGGTCATCATGTGGAGGAGTTTCCAATGAATTTCATTATTTCCTAAGCAAAGAATATTGTTATACTTGGGACCATATTCATTATTCCACAAAATTAGCCATTATTTGCACATTCATTTTCCATTACATGTAGTAGTAGTCATTGCAGATGAGTCATTTTCCATCAAAAGTTGATGCTACTTGTTTTCGGTTAAAATGGAATTGTCAACACAATCCCCCTTGTTTCGGCTTGGCCACTTGAGTATTCTGATATGAAAATTTTTAGTTTTAAGATTAAATATTAAAATATTATTATTATTATTGTTTTGAGATTTAAAAAAGTTAAATTATTTATTATATTTTGTATAGAAATTTGAGAAAGTTATAATAATGAAATAAAAATTTTGAGTTTGAGATGAGAATTTCACATGGACAAACCGAACCTTCTGCTATTTACAAGTTTATAGATAAACACTACTACTTATGATGCAATTAGAAAAACCTCTTTGTTGACCTTTCCCTAATTAGTTTCTCCTTATATTGATGCAAAATAGGTGACATTCTAAATAGCACAAAACATCAGATTCACTTTCATCTTTTTCTGTTTTTGGAACACCATGCCGACACCCTCAAAATCTCCAATGCTCATGCTATGCACCTCCCACCAGCCACAATCAAGGGAAAAATATGAGAAATTGTGAACACAATGTCATTTTGTTTTTTGTTTTTTTTCATTGTCATTTTCCTTCTTAATTCCCCCAGACGAATTTAAAAAAACGAAGCATTATACAGATCGAAAAACTTGCCCACACCAATTCATCTGTACAGACGGCCTTTACTGCGACTTCAAGACAAAAAAGGTAAACCCATCTCTACTTTCTACCAGAGTTCTATAACTCACCCCCTTCCCTGAAACAAGCACCCTGCACAAATTTATGAATTTCAATCTACAGAATGTACATTAGACGGATGAATCACATACTCACCACGGTAATGCATCACTTAATTCGTCGCCCACCTGTCACATATTATTTACAGTTCAGTTCAGTTTTATAGTGAAAAAGTTCTACACCATCAATTGAAGGCCCAAAGCAGAGCTTCCTCCAAATCTTCAATGAACTGTCTCCATAAATGGCACAATAGAGGCTTTCTTAATTTATGCATCAGCCTGCGAAAAATTGGGAGAACGACAGGCACATATGAAGTGTATCACATAAAATTAACAGCAACAGAATTCACTGTAATCAGAAACAATCAGTCATTATTAGTCAAGCAGTTGTTACATATATGGCTTCAAGGACTTGCGAAAAAAAAAATACTAATCCAAAAACATATGTGGCTTCAGTTTTTGTACCTTCTTCGGAAAAGGCAAACATGCCACCAAGCATATCATCATCATCCCCTGGTTTTTCCCTCTCACACTGGTTACCGTTGCTGTCAACATCAACAGCACCAACTTCAGTTAATCCATGGCTACCATTGCAGGGCATCACCTCAAAGTGCCCTGCCTGAAATAACGATCCAAAATCTATAGGATTGTGCACAGTTGTAGGCTCCTCATCAGGAGTATTCAAATTAGAAGCATATCGATCAGAAGTTAAAACCAATACATCAGTTCTCCCACTACTGCTTACGCACAGGGCTTCTCTTGTGACACAACCATCAACTTGAGAATCAGCATTTTTTGGATGTTCAGATAGAATAGGTACAATGATTGAAGAGTTCCACTTCGGTATGGAATGCTCAACAGTGGCACATCCTCTTCTTTCATGGTAAATCTCATTCAACAAATGGAAACCAGGTGCACAAGGCTTCTCACTATTAATTTGATCCAAGTCAAGTAAATTCTCGAGTCTTCTTGATGACCCTGACAGGAATGTGATCATCAAAATAAACAAGTATTCATATGAACTACATTTGTTAAAGTAAAAAAAATAATTCACTTTCAGCGGTTTGATGTAGATTGCTTCTATCAATAACAATATTAAAAGATGATGTCTTAATGTAATCTCTCTTTGAAAATGTATTTCTTACCCCCCTCCGAGCTTTCAGTTGAACTAAGCGATGATGGTTTTGAGTGACAAATGACAGTCTCTTCTGTGATCTTGCCTTCGCCTGGATGAGGCCCTGAGGATGTAGAATTTGGATATCTTCCACCAGAAAGTTCTCTGAATCAAAGCAACCAAGCATGTAGTTAAAAAATAACAGAAAGACGTAGATACAGGGCCTCTACAGGACAACTGATAGGCTTTATGATGATAGATACATTTTGGCAGTATCAGACTGATTGAAAATCTCGGTAGGCAGATGATAGTCCAAAGAGTCCTACTTGCAAGCCGATGTGGGGGACAATCTCCACAATGCTGACATGACAGGAGTTGACTTAAACGAAAGTTCAAAAATTTGAATTCTAAATTGTGGAGGACACACCCCTGACATGTCAGACGTTGACTTGAAAGAGGTTCAAATTTTTTAATTTTTATTTTTTTAATACTAAGATGTTTGATTTTTAAACTAGCTTTTGTCAGGTGTGTGTTCTCCGCACCAGCTAGCAAATATTTTTCTTTTGGAGTAAGTAACACTACAAAGTTGACATATACCGAAGTAAAGATGATTTGGACTTTCTCAGCAAATGCCTCTAGACCCCATGATTGCACATTTAAATCACTGGACAGCTGTAAATTGTAACAGCCAAATCAGTGTATATATCAAGTATATAATTTGTTATCAGTACGTTTATGACGAAATATTGAAAGAAAAAAATGTAGTTGTAGGCACCGATCTTTATTCGAAAGCATATATAAAATTGACTTGAGGGGATAAACCTCAAGGCTATAGTGACAAAGATATAAGCTGTCATCAAATATTTTGAGATGCTCTACCATCTCAATGCTTTGGTATCAATGACAGTAGGACCCACACTTGTTCCTCTCCCTTGACAGCAACAAGAAGATCAGTTGAAAAAAGGCTGTTGAAAGGTTACTTTGACACGTCCCTTTTAATTAGCATTTCAGGAAACCATAATCCATGTCCAACACTAAGAAAGATTAAACCAATCTTAACTAGAATCTTTTATCAAGATACAACACCAAAATATCAGGATAGGAACCACCATACCAATTCTTATGTAGATATTAAAGCCAGAAAGGAATTACCTGTCACTCCAGTCTGATTTTATGCTAAGGAAATGGTCGAAAACAGGCAACAATTCCTTCCGCTTTATTTCCACTTCATGGATGTGGACTTTTTCAATTTCATACTCTCCACCAGCAAGAGTGTCGACTCTTGGAGATTCCATCATATAAAAACATACCTAGAACAATGAAATAAATAAATGACAAACAAAATATAGCAGAAGCTAATGGGCATCACAACTTTAACACAAAAAATACCTTGGATTTTTGCCATATTGGAAACCTGCCAGAGCTTATCTGCACCTCTGCATTCGATAGGTACCAGTGAGATCTTTCATGAGGCTTTCCAGAATAAGTCTTCACCATATTTTTCCCCGTCATACCACCATTTATGCACAGAAAATCTATTCCATAGTCATCTGCTGAACTGGAATTATTCTGAATAACACCAGTAGCATCCTGTCCATGAATATTGGTACCAGAAACAAATTCCTCTCTTTCTTGCCAATCTGACCTTCTGCATACATCCCACCACTGATTAGGTTCAACTTTAACTCTTAACTCATCCTCCTGCATATGTACAAATGAAGCTGATTGGGTCCTCAAACCACTGTCAGATCCTTCGATCCCTACTGATGGCAAAAGTTCATGTTGAACTACATATCCTGATGGAGTATAAACCAACAGATGCTCCAAGGTATTGGCCTTCGAGTTAGCATGCTGAAGAGTTTGAGATAATGAGTTATGGAAAATAGCAGCAACAGCTCCAGATGGCACAAAAACCTTTCCTGTTGCAGAAGCAGTGGGATTGCTAACCGTATTAAGCCATCCAAAACTACTATATTTTATTCTGCTCACAACAGAGAGAGCAATAGGTGGTGGCGGAGGAAAAGATTGCTGATGAATGATGCAAGATGAAGTAGACCACCAAGGCACAGACAAAGCTGGAAACAGGGAGGGCTCTTCACCTTGGGAACTTATAATTCTGAAACCTGCATCACCACCAAATGGGGACAAAACAAAAACATGGCAAGTCCCCTTGGATGAAACAACTGCAATCCACTGACTATAATGACTAAAGCAAATGTCCTGGATTATCTGCGAGATAAATAAAACAGAAAAAGGAACAAAAATAAAACCTCATAAATCAATTCCATACAAAAAAAAAAAAAAGTTAGAATCATAGAAAGCAACAATAATTTTTAAGTTGAATTATACGAACAGCTGATGTTATTCCACGATGTAGCTGGTAAAGATGCACATGAGAAGAGCTCCAGTCATAACTTAGAACACCTGATCCACTTCGAGTGCAAGATGGCATTATCCGGAAAATATTTATGTTATTACCATACACTGAGGCAGTAACCAGAAGAGTCCCACTAGGGTCAAAGCATAGTGCGGATATTGGACTGGTATGAGCTTTAAATTGTGATATAACAGCTCGGGAAACAAAGTCCTTGACAACAACCTGCAGTCAACCATTGTTACAGAGAGTCACCAGCTATATCTCACTTCTCGCCTTTTCAATATCGTTATGAGGAATACTAAATGATACATTAGTTTGGTTCAACATGAAAGAACCCCAAAGGTAGACAAGCATTATATTCAGGTAATTTTCACACATTATCAGCTTTTAATGATGATCAACAATATAATCAAAACTTTTCCTTTTTCTTTTTTTTTTTTTAATGTCGGGGAACCTCTCCAAAGCCCCTTCGAACCCACCCTTGCAAACTAAACCCCGGTCCCGTGCACCGCACCCTGGGAAGTTTCTCCACATGAAACTAGTTAAATCGCTGGCTTTTCACCAGGGGGTGTGGCCCAAAGGATTGTTTGCACCCATGAGGTGTTGAACCTTAGACCTTGAAAGGAGTGATACCCCAAGACCGAGACCTTCACCACTTAGGCCAACCCCTTGGGGTTATATAATGAAAACTTTGCATCATACAATAAGAATGCATCAATGAACTTGCCCAGCAAACCAAAAGACTATATCTAGTCTAAAAGGGATTTCATTTCCAGCATTTGGGTGAAGTTTCATACCATAATATAGCATATGATTGTATCATGATGCAAGCATAAAAATAATATGGTTGGCAAGCACCATTTTCAGCATAAACAACAAACAGAGCACTAGTTTATAAAAGAAGTAAACTTTCAAACTTAACAAGAATAGCACAGATACTAATAACCTTCACAAAATTTTATATAATGGTTACAATGCTTAGCATATACATAGGGAATTAAAGACTAACCATCCCAGCATTATCCATATCTGTTCCTGAATGCCTACCAACTTTCCAGCCTGAATTTGGTGATACTGGAGAGTTAGATCCATCAGGGAGCAGTTCTTGATAGTATTTTGACAAAGTTTTGTATCCCATGTCTCCCAGGTTGATTATTCCAGCAGCCAATTGTTTACTAGATTCCTTTGCATAACGGGCAACCAAACTACCACTTCCAGGTGATGTCGACGGACTAACTCCTGGAGAGGGAGTGAGGTTTTGTGGGCTTAATCGACCCATATTAGAAACCAGAGGATTGTTGGCTGCATAAGCTAACCATCTTGGACCCACAGCCATTGGACCATAACCAACATTAACCCCAGTGGTTCCCTGTCCTGCTAACTGAGGAACAGGATAGGTGAGAACACTGAATTTATTCTCGAGAGTGAGCGCATCAAAGCAGTAAATCTGCCACCAAATACCATGAAGTTTTAGTCAATTGGGTGATCCATAAGCCTTACATTACAAATACTGCCGTCAATAGATTGGTAACAGGGCATCACACCTACAGAGTAAGATCGACTTCTTAAGTCCTGACTACCACAAAGGACTACAAAAATTAATGCCAGTTACTGACTGAAAAACAACATTATCATTAACAACCTGAGTAGATATCCTTACAGCAGATTCATGCAAAAAACTAAATGCAGATTCATGATAAGAGTGGTTCTCATTATATGTCCTGTGTACTTAGGCACTTGCCAATTCTTAAATCAATTAAAAAAAAAAAGAACGGTGCTCACTTCAATGTCCGCCTCAGCAAGAAAATGTTGAAGTAAAGAAGTTTGAAAGCCAGACAAATGAAAAGTACAGAAAAGGGTAAAATCTATATGAAGGTTGATATCATTCAACCTACATATCTGTGCTTCTAAACTTAATAGTGCAGACTAAATGCCACAGATAAGGCCATCTTACTTGTGTTGCAAGACCCACGGCTACAATTCGAGGACTGCATCTAACCATGCACACTGCAGACCGGAATCTCAGGACATGCACGTAGCAATGAGACCTAAGAGAGTAAAATCGAACAGCTGTCGGAGAGTTGGCAGAGTTTCCTGATCGGGACTCCAAATTACCATCTCTTCCTAAACCACCCAGATTGCTACGATGTTGACTGAGGCCTGAACTGTTCATTTCATCTCCAGCAACAACCAGCAATAAAGGATGCGATGTTTTAAATCCTTCAACACCATCACTCAATGCAGGGAATGGCTGTATCTGTAAGAATGAAACCGGGCCATCACACTTCGAAACAAGTTCACTGAAACTAGAGGCATCCTCCACATCAAGGACTTGAAACCCATTCTGATAACCAAGCAAGAGAACATGTTTGAAGACAGATGGACCAAGCTCAAGCCTGTCAAAGCCAGCCCAGGTTACCTGTCCATGTACAAAAATTCAGAAGGCAATCTGGTGAACGCAATTCTAGAGAAAGGAGGCTAGAAAAGTACACAAAAACCCAACAAATTTACTGAATACGTTTCACGCCAGCCTTCATAAGCTGGAAGAAATACAACTAGAGACAACACCAAGAACATTGCCTAAAAAAAAAAAAAGCACTTAGCACCATTTTATAAATTTAGATGCCAAAATAATTGCCTGAATGACATAATTCATTTGTCTTTTCAATAAGGCAAAGTAGTTATATTACTTGTGAAATTTATATAAAATGGAAGTAAAAATATTATATGTGCAAAGGGCATAACTCGAGCACACAGGAAGTACACACACACCCAACAAATATCAAAGATAATGAAAAGGAGTACAAAACCCTACAAAATTAGAAACATTAGTGAGGGAATTTAGAAAAAAAGTTGTGAAGCATTTCCAAATAGCATTGTTTCTTCAAATTAAGGTTATATTTCAAATACAATTCAACTACTAAATATTGTTGGGACGAACCATAGACACAGGCATCCTAACTTCAATTCCCAACTAGGAGTTCCCTTAGATTATTTGATACACAATTCTAGTGGGTGGGTAGTGTGTCCAAGATTTACTCCCCAATGATAGGTCCAAAGGGCCCCACCTTCGTGAAGTTTCACGTCATAAAAAAACTAAACGCAGTGTCATTAGCATGACTTTCACTTTCCCAAAAGGGTTGTCGTCATGCTCTTTTAGCTTTTCTTCCAAAATAAATTTCACCATCTTCTGGTAAACTATGACAACACAAGGGAAGAAACAAATGCACCAGATTTTGTAAATATTCTATGTTCTTCATTCATCTGTGTGACAGGCCAATGCCCATAGAAATAAGGTGTGGAAAAAGAAACTTCTTGGCTCATCCAAGGTGCATTCTCGGTCTTCTCTTGACATTCCTTTCAAGCAAAATACACCACATGAAGCATAAAGAAATCAAATTCCATATAGCAGAAATAGGAGAATTGCCCCGAAGACCTATCCAACAAGCAAAAAGATCCACATCCCTTCTAGGCATCACCCAAGCCAATCCAAACCTTCTAAAAATGTCATCCCATAACACCCTTGCCACCTCAGAATGAAGTAATAATCAATTCACCACAATTTTTACATATAAAGCACCAATCCATAACTATAAGCCCAAGCTTCCTTAGGTTGTCAATGGTTAGGATTTTCCCAAGAGAGGTTGTCCAAATAAAGAAAGCAACCTTGGAAGGCACTTTACACCTCCAAATGCAATTCCAAGGAAAAGGATTATGATGCTAACAAGATAAAACCTAGTATATGGATTTAATGGTAAACTTCTTGTTCCCCTAGTGGATCCAAATCATCTTATCCACCTCAACCTGGCCAATACTTGTAGCATACAGCAAACCAAACAGATCAGAAATACCACCAATCTCCCACTCCTGCACAACTCTAAGAAAGCACACATTTCACATAGGAGATCCACTAGAGATAACCAAAAGATCCACCACCAAAGCATCCTGATTATGGGCAATCCAGTAGAGGGCAGAGAATGAAACCTCAAGGGATGCACTACCACAACAATAGTCATGCTAGAAGCTGACTCTGGAGCCCTCACCAATCAGAAAACAAATATGGCTGGCGAAATCTCCCCAGCCACTCCTAATATACTTCCACAACCCTACACCATGTGTGCCTTTATTATACAATGATATAATGTGTTTTGCACATGAAACGAATACACCTTTCACATATTAAAGTTTCCATTCTCAATATCATCTTTAAGCATACTTTTTCTGGAATTTTTTACATGTCAATTATACCATATCATAACTCACAACTTTCCTAAAACACCAAATATTCACTAGACACCTTTTCATTTGAAATTAGTGTGTGTATGTGTGCATAAAGTACAACTATATAAGTACACATATTCCACAAAACATAGGTTTTAAAGTTTGGTTTTCAGATATACCATTTATCCTAAATATTGTGGGACTTCCAATCTCTCCCCCAATGCTATGCTATTGGTTTCATTCCCCTCTCTTCTTATAGTTACCACAAAAACAAACTTATTAGATTGAAGGGAAGAAAAAATGCGTAGTTTTATATACAGTGTGGCATATAGGTTCATATTTAGACATCTTGTAAGTCCATGTGTGTTAAAAGCCCATTATGATATCTATATTCCAAAAGAGCTGCATATACTTAAACCAATTCAAAACTGAACTAGAAGTCAAAGTCTCAATGACTAGCTAGCTATGTAATGAAACTGAGAAATGTACAAGGTGCAAGAGAGCTTACAATTAAAAATACTTCATGCGAGGCGGGACATGATGAGGAGTATTAACTTAAATTTGGGGTATGTATCAAAGTCGGTACAGAATTTACAAAGATAGAAATTTTTTTTTTGATAAGTAACAAAGAAGATAGAAATTGGAATAGAGAAATGAAAAATCAAAGCGATACCTGATCTTTGTGATCGTCAGAGGAAGCGGAAGAAATCGAAGCAGCGACCGAGGAGCCGGCCGAGCGGACAGTGGAAGCGACGGTGCTGGCATTCGTGGACACGGTCTTGAGGCAGGAAGATATGATCCTCAGAGAGTTGGGCAACAAGCCGTTGTTCTTTCCCTTACCCTTCTTCATCATCCTCCACCTCTACCAACCACCACTGCTGATGCCGACTCGCCGGAGCTACTCCCACTGCCACCGCCTTCTGCCTCCGGAACAGCCGGCACCAAAGCCGGCGACAAACATAACCGATCGCCGAAGACGATCGGAAAGTTCATCCGATAACTTCGACACGATCGCAATCGGACACAAAAAAAAAAAAAAACAAGAATAATTAAGCAAACAGAAAACACCAACACAGATATCTTCCCCGTTCCCTTAGAGTTTGACTAGGAAACCTTGACGACGAAGCAGCCGTCTGCCTCAGTCGTTCTATAGAGTTCCTTCAATCGAAGTTCACTCTAGTTTCACTCGCTTTCTTTCGCTTTCCCTCTCTCATCTCGATTCTCATCTGCGTGCTGTGCTACTGTAAAGAGTTGGGAGACACACCTCTTGGAAGGGTGTAATCGAAATTGTTACAGTTATTGTGTGTTAGTTTTATAAATGGGGAAATATCATTGAACAAAATGGGGAATTTAAAGAAATTACAACTTCTTCAACAGAAACCACCGCTACTGGGGAGTCGGGAGACCTCCTAAAAGAATATCTCCTTGCGATGCTCATAGATAACCACTGACACACGCTGCGAGGGACAGGGACTCTCTCTCTCTCTCTCTCTCTTCTTTTCTTTTCTAAAAAATAAAATTGAAAAGTTACAGTTGTTTCATGTTTGAGTTTCTTTCTTTGTTTTTCTTTTATTTTGGATTTTAAAAAATTAAAAAGAAATTTATTAATCTTCAATAAAATTAATTTTCATCTACTGATTGTCTAAACGTAAAAATTAAAATCCATTGAGAATTCTCACCAATTACTCAATTTTTTATTTTTTTAAATACTTTTTAAATTTCTTAAATATTTAAAAAAATCATAAATTTATTAAAACATACTTCTTTAACTATTAACTAAAAAAAAAAACTAGTCGGTGAGAATTCTCGATAGCCACTCTAAAATCTTAGTGAGAGTGACATTTTCCATATTACATGCACTTTCTTTACAATAATTACTTTTAAAAAATTATATTCTAACATTTTTTAAACTCAATTTATCTATTTTTATAACTATAGTATTAAAACTTATTTTTATTCAAAATTTTCTTTTTTTCTTAAACCCAATAAATAATATTTTGTTTTGTATTTAAGTGATATATTAACATTTTTTAATTCACAGATTGAGCTGAATAATATTTTTAGTTTCCAATATTTTGAAATTTAGTGTTTAAATTAAATTAAACCTCTTTTATTACTTGAGGCTGTAAAGGGTTTCCATTTAGGTTCATAAATCCGGTTAGAGTGAAGTGTTGTTATTGGAAATAAGTCAAATCAAACATGACACAACTATGTTCATAATTGAATTGTATCATATCAGCCACATTACTCATTTAATACACTAATTATTTTGAATTGATTTGAATATCATATCCATTGATTTATTTTGATGGATTTGACATGATGTATTAATTAAATTTACTAATAAAAAAATGAAATTGATATTTGACTTCTTAACAATAATCAATAAATATATCTAAATATTAAAAAATATGACTATACTCATTTGGAATTCATCTAAATAATAATAATAATGTACATAATTAAAATATAATAAAAATTTATTTTTTTTCATGTGAGTCTTATATTTTATTCACTTTTTTTAAAATTATTACGTGACAGTTGCATAATTTACGATTGTAAATATTTTTTCTCTTTTTATAATAAAATAAATATGATTTAATGTATAAATTAAGTGGGTCAATAAGTCAATTGAAAGTCAAACGAGCTGATACAAAATTGACTTATTCAATAATATCTAGTTTGGATCCCTAAGATACAAAATATCTCATATGAGTTGATCCAAAAAAAAAAAAAAAGTATCTTGTATGAGCTGTATTTCATCTTTCATTTGTTTATCCAAACAGCAAAATACAAAATGTTATCTCATTTCTGATATTTCAACCATAGCTACAGTAATGATACAGTATCATTACAGTTGATCAACTACAAAATTTCATCTGTAGAGTACCACTACAATAATGCTAACTACCACATTTTTAATATATATAATTATCTATTATAATTTTTAATTTTATTGTAATATATAATTAGAAAAATATATTCCAAATTTTATAAAATATAATATAATAAATACGGCATAATTAGAATAATTTCGTTTAATATAGAAATGCATTTATATTTGAGAATATTGAAATAATCACGGTCAACTACAAAAAATATATTTTGAAAAAGTCAAAATATTTATGATTTTTTAAACTAATAATAGATATTACTTATTTTTAATATATTCATAATATTTTCCACCTAGTAATTAAAAATATTTTTCAATAATTGGTGGACCCACTACCTTATCAAGTTTTCAAAAAGTTAAAATCATCTAATTTCATTTCATCATTTAAACACATTATTTTTTACAAAATATCTCATCTCATCTCAATATCCAAACACACATTTTTTACAAACTATCTCATCTCATTTTAATTCAAAAATATCACTATTATTCAAAACATATCATCTCATCTCATCTCATTTAAACGCATAACCAGACGACACCTAATTGTATATAATCAACTCCTCTATTTTTCATCGAAACACTAACTGTATATCACTATTATTCATATTTGCACATTGCATTAAATATTATGACTGATTCTGGAATTCAATTTAAATGTTACTAAAATGACAACATTTTATATCATGTTTGCTTTAATCATTGTCAAGGTGAGACCATTTTGGCTGGAAAATTGCCTTGAGAGATGAGGTCATATCTTCTATATGGCTGTAGAATATAATTGAAGTTTTGAGTATCGCTAGCACAAACTTCCCTTATTATTTTTTTCTTCTTTTATTTTTTATATATACTTAAATATTTTCAAAATATAAAAAATATATATCAATATATTAAAAATCACTTCCTCAATCATTAAGTAAATAAAAATATATATATATATAAATACATGAGCGATCAAAATGAAGGGGCAAACCCATAACATTTTCTTTGAAGTTTTGCTCATTTTACTTTAATTGACTTATTCATTAATTGTATACAATCAACCCAACTATTTCATCCAAAATTTAGTTTTTATCCACTTGTTTGAGTTCCTATTTGAGAGTTGTATTGAATATTATCGATCTCGTTTAAACGTTTTGATTTTGGGATTCAATTTAAGAGTGATCAAAATGACATCATTTTCTGTTCCATATACTTCGACTATGGTCAAGGTGAGACCATTTTTGCTGGGAAAGTGACTTGAGAGATGAGGCCATATCATATAACTGAAGTGTTGCTCATTTTGTAACTTTAATTTCAGTATGTTGTGGATAAATGAGTTCCCTTTTTTTCCTAAGACGTACCTGTTTGGTCAAAGCAAGGGACAAAATGGTGTCATTTCAATGCAAGTGTGTTGTAATTTATGTTTTCTCGGGTGATTACTGATATTCATAGAACTTGCAATAGTGACACAATGTCGTCAAATTATAGGTATAGACCATTTGACTTGGTAGATAATTGTGAGAAGAGTTGCTGATTCTATAAAGAAAATTAAATATATATATATATACACATATGTAAATTGAGATTTGTGTGATACATCAAGTTACATTTAGCAATAAAAATAGCTTATATTTAAATCTATTACATCGAAACACGTTAATTTATAAATAATTTTAGGTGTTGCATTAATAAAAATAAAGTTTACAAATTGACAGACTTGTTCTGATGCGTCTGATTATAAATTTAATTTTACTGTAAAGAATATCAGTTTGTGAATTTTATTCTGTGAAGTGTTAACATTTCTCTTAACTAGGAAAAGCATTTGATGGCTCCAAATTGCTGCTCAATGAATATCAGACACTCTTAAGAAGGATATGCAACTGTAAAGAACCTTGAAGAAAGTTTCTTTAACTTGATCCATGTAAATTGAACTGTACAGCGTATTCTTTACAATGAAAGCTAATTTGACATTTCCTATATTCTTTATATGCACTTAGGTTCAAAACCAATGTCATTCATTCCATTTGTTTTTTAACTAAGTACACAGGTTCAAAAGCATAAACATTCCTTTCTTCCATCTCCAACAGAAGTATATAATTATTCTTTTCTTCTGGGGCCAACATACCATATGCTTGATGGGGCAAGATGAACCAAAGCTTTGTTTCCTCAACAGCATAAACGATGAATGATGAGATACGATCATTGTTGCTGGGAATTCCATATCTGATCCATTAATGATGATGTTTAATGATAACTAAATCTTGGTTGAGTAGCACTCTTCTGCACTGATGAGCTCTGCTTGGAATGCTTTTCGGAAGAATTCGGTTCGGCTTTTTCTCATGCATTTCAAGCAGCTAAGGTCGCCATTTAGAAGCTGCAGAACCTGGTACCCATGTTCAAATGTAAGCAGTGGAATTTGTCACACACGGTGTTGTGTCATGTGTGGCTACAGAGTTATCTAATGTCAATATAAAACAAGTATCATAGCTTACTTTTGCACCTACTAGGAAAGACAGGACATTCACTTATAAAATAAACAGTAGATCAAATTAACTGACTGAAAAACCAATGAATTACAAGCTCGGTTATCATACTCGAGACCTGCCAGCCAATTGGATATGCATACGTTGTTCTTTTTTTCTATCTCAGCAGAAGAATGAAAAAGTTACCCTATACTAGAATGTCTTGAAAATGAGACAACAATGAAGCATTGACATTGAAAAACATGTATATATTAGTCTTGCCAAATTTCCCTAAACCTTGCCTTATCTTTTATAATTAACTAATATATGATAAAGTCAGTCTTTCAGGTAAGTAACATTCCAAGACTCAACCATTGTGTCCCTCTCAACAGTGACCAGGAAGTTTATCTCTTAAATTTCATTATCATTGTTATCATATAACATGATGCAAGCTCTTCAAGAACAGAACATGCCTGGCTCATACAGGGCCGTCGAATTGATGACTGTTGTATGCATAAAGAAGCAACCAAGAGAACAAGATTTATCTGATGAGAGTTGTAGTTATCACCAAGAGAAGGATCAATGAGCTCGCTGATGTGGTTCTTCTTAAGCAAAGGTTTTGCCTGATCCAGTACAAAGAAAGGCACTAATCAATAGCCACCCATCTGAGTTGTAAATATAACATACAAGTCCAGCACCTGCACATGACCAAATAAGCAAGAAACATACCCATAAAACAAGGCTTTGCTGGGAGTAATCTAGTGCTCGGCGTCCAGTGACTATTTCCAATAGCAGCACACCAAAGGCAAAAACATCAGTCTTTTCATCTACTATGCCATGCAGTAAGTACTCGGGAGCAAGATACCTGCACTCTAAGAATTAAAGCAATGAGTCTTCAAGTTAAACATGTGGTGTATAACTGCACAAAACTAAGTTGGTTTCAAACCCAAATGTGCCTTCAAATTTCGACACGACATGGTGAGTCCACTGCTCTGGCAGCCATTTTGCAAGTCCAAAATCACAAATCTGTACAAAAGATCAGTACTGAGTCCATACTACAATAATATCACGTATAAATACATCGGGAAGTACTCTAAAATAATTTACCATCAGCTTCATGAAGAGTAGCATGAACATGGTCAAAATTGTCCAAACAAAGGTTGCTTACATAAAAGTTGATGTTAAGTGACTAAAAAGGGTACCTGAGGCTCAAAGTCCCCTGTAAGCAAAATGTTTGAAGCCTTAATGTCTCTGTGAATAATTCTTCTCTGACAACCCTCATGAAGATAAAGTAAACCCTTAGCTGTCCCTTGTGCAATCTTATATCTAATACCCCATTCCAGCTTCTCTTTTGAACCTATAAAAGCATGCATCCCATTTTGCAGCAGGGGAATAATTAATGAGGATCCATTGAATCAATCGTCAAGATTTGAAAAATAGTAACCCAAAAACGATAACTGACCATAAAGCAGGGAAGCTAAGCTCCCATGTGGAGATAGTTCAAGAACGAGGTGCATTCCTCCTTCAACCCCATAACCAATTAACTTAGCAGTATTTGGATGGTTCACATGTGCCATTACTCCAAGCTCTGATAAGAAGTCCGCTACAATTTCGTCGGCTTTCCCTTTTGTCAGACGTTTGATTGCTACCAGCCGCCCATCTCGTAAACACCCCTTGTAAACTTCAGCATAACCACCCTTTCCAATCAGATTCTCTACACCAAAGCAAAGCTTTATCTTGGTATGGCAGAACTAATTTGAAATGGGTGTGCTAATAAATAAAATTTCCAGATATAAAATCGAAATCTTGAAGCATACTACAAAGTACAAACCGTGGCTGAAATAATCGGTAGCAGTTTGTAGCTCATACAACCTGAAATTTTTCCATGGTAAATTGGTATAGTTCAAATCGGGATCGACACGAAAAAATGGCACCATGGACATGACCTCCCTCATACTACCACTCATTCTTCTTGAGAGCTTGGTGACACTGAGAGGATGCAATGTGTCTAATGATTTCTTGGATCTATTTCTAAATAACTGGACAAATCCACGCCAGCCTGAAACGGATTTGGAGTTGTGTTGGGCTACAGCGTGTTCTTTCGAGGAACATGTTTCAGATTCTGAGCTCTTAAAGTAGTCCTCAAGAACTCCAACAGGAGAAGATGAATCTACCTTCTTTTTCATATCTGAAGATCAGAAGCCGACTGAGAAAAAAAAGTATGTATATAGCATCACTATCATGCTAGCAATGGTATTAGAGAAATGTGCAATTTTGAGTAAAATAAGTGAGAAGATGGGAATTTTTACCTCAGAGAATCAGAGGCAGCATAGATAGCATCTGTTTTTCTTATTTTGATTTCTTTAATAGCATTTCGCTTTCTCTGCAAATATGACCCCTCCACATTTGGATTAGAAGGCAAACCATGAACAAAAGAAGCCAATTACAAGTAAAAACCAACCAAAAGTCTAAATCAGAGAGAATATTTATATATACATATAGATTAATGCCTTAAAAACATATGAAACAGACACTGACGTATGTACAAAGAAATTGAACTGATATGACACTGGGGAAGAGACTGGCATCTTAGAAAACAAAGCAAGGAGAAAAAATAAAAAAAACTTGGAAGAGCAATAAATACATTTCAAACAAATACCAACACCCTTAAAATTAAAAACCACAACAATAATCTGAAGCCTGTTGAAGTACCAGACCAAAAAAGAGCATGACAAACAAAATTACTGAATTATGAACAGAGGCATGACCCCACATGAGAAACAAAACTCAAAGTTGATGCCATAAACAAAAATTTCATAATTTGGGATAGAAATTCAAATCACTAAAGCAAGTTAAACTCGGGTTTGGACATACCATGAAGAAGACACTGAAGGTTATATCATGTACGTTCCATCTACAAACAGAACAAAGAAACAGAGGAAGCTAAAACCAGAAGAAAAGATAACAGAGAGAGAGAGAGAGAGAGGGAAGAGGAAAGAAGATGCCGGGTTTTGATTCGGGTGAAGTCTTGGCGCTGCCTTTGTATGTTTTCTGGATTACTGTTCACATTATTTATTTATTTATTTACTTCAGCAGTTTCAGAACAAACAAATTTTTTTATTACTGTGCAAAACTGATGGTCGATGACATCTTTGTGTCTTCAGACAGGACAAGGATCTTAAAGGTTCTTATTCTTATCCGGACAAAACATGGTAACTTCATCGGTCAGAGACGCCTTCTTTTGCGGTCCCCTTTGAATGAAGCGTGCAGCCTTTTGGAGCACTAAAAACGTGTCCTATATACAATGGACCACCCAATTTTAGTAACCATTTCATATTTCCCTTTGAATTTATCATCTTGAAAATTCAACACAACACATTACTAAGAAAAAAAAATTCTAATTTAAAAAATAAATAAATCAAGACGTAAAAATAGCTCCACGAGTGATATGATATCTACTCATCTTATTATTATTAGTATCGTCATTGTTAATCAACAAATTAATACTATTACGACGAAAATGATGTGAGGTCAAAACTTTTCTACCCATGCACGCTTCCTTAGCTATGTCATATTGCAGCGCTATACTACAACCCTTCTCGTCCCCACAGATACACGACAGCCGGTAGCTTTACTTGTATGTGCTACATATCCATTGCGTCGTGGTTACAACTAAAAAAATGCCTTTTGAGAATATAAAAACAATTTTTAAAATTAAAATATTAGGCGTTTATATTATGGATCGAGCCGGTCTTCCTTCTACAAGGCATTAGATCTTTAATGATTTCTAAGTTAGTTGTGAAAGTAGTGTTTTCTAAATTTCGATTTCGGGATTTGTCGTAATCCCATGGTGTTTGTAACATGGTATTCCTTTACCATACGTGACGATATTGATAAAATTTGAAACATAAACATTTATTTTTTAAACTAAAAAAGTGGTTGCATAAAGCAACACTTGGTAATCAATTATTCAAAATATTTGCTTGAAAATCATTCCAAACATAAATTAATTAACACAATCATGTATAAAGCATTAAACCAAAAATCCCCATGCACTCAAAGAACTCTATAGGGTATATAATGGGGTATGATGAAGGACATTCTTCACCAACAATTCAAGACAGCTCATGTACCAACTGATACTATCATATCGATCTAAAGAATTATACACTCAATTGAGTCAATTTCCTTTTTCTTTTTTGTGTCTTGTCTATAATTATATAGACAGTTTAATATTTGTTGTTGCTTTTTTCACAAGCTTGTTGGTACGATGAAGATATTTATTTGGATTCTAAATATTAATTAATTTAAAAATAATATTAGACACAGTCATAAGTCGTACAAGCGTTATATACATTTTTTGAAAAATAATGAAATTTATAATTAAAAAAATTATTTTTTATGTGAGTTCTATATGTATTCGTTTTTTTATTTTTTTAAAAAGTATACGACGCTTACATATTTTATGACTGTAATTATTCATTTCTTTTAATTTAATTGAGTTGGATTAACGGTAGAGATGGATGTAATTGAGCAGTGTCCACATCTCAATTTTGTGTGTGGTTGCAGGTTGTTGGCTCATAATTACCATCTTACCTTAAAGCATATGTATTTGTTAAGATAGGTATGCTATATATCAACGACCCTTTGGTTGACAGCAACATATCATCGATTCATCTTGTTCTCTCTTCAACATAAAGCTGACCAATCAATATAATTTATTTAATTTAGTGACACTTTAACTAATTATAATTTATTCCACTCAATATATAATTACTTGAGAGCTTCAAAAATAGGTTAAAAATTATTTAAGATCTTTAAATTGTGTCAGTATCTCTAATTAAGAAAAAAAAATACAGTTTTGATTGAAAAGCAGAGTAAATAATGAAAATTAAATTGTATTTTATTTTGGAACAAAGGGGTTGGGCAGAGGGATAGCCATTGGCCAATCACCACGTTCGAGTCAAGGGCTGGTGAAAGAGTGTTCTCTATGGCTACTTTCATGCAGATAGATCATCGCCCAAGGTCACGCTCATAAGCCAAAGATTCCAACTGAGATTTCTTATAATTTGTTAGTCCAAATATTTTGTTATAATCTGGATAGAGACATCTACAATACTTACATTTCACTATATTTAATGTTGTCTATGAATTATTTTAATGCAACATTTAATATAGTGGAATTTACTGTGTCTATTCCTTTCTAAATTGTATAAAATATTTATATAAAGAATTTGGAAGAAATCTTGATTACAAAGATCTACTATGAAAGTGAAACTTTAATCTTTAGACATGGCTGCTCGTAATCCCAAAATGGCACAATGAGCAGCCTGTTGGAATAGGAGTAGCAATCTGCGACATGACCTGTTAATTCAATACGAATATGACATGAAATTAGCGTGTTTGAGTATGATGTTAACAAATTTAGATAAAAATGAGTTGACATGTTAAGACACAATTCACTTACGAGTCAATCCGTTTAACCTGTTAGTGACCCTTTTAGAATAGTCTCATTGGAATAGTCAAAACCAAACCCAAGGTTTAGCTAATATGACATGAATTTGCCTTTACATATTTCATTCACATCCAATCTCCACATTGGATTGCCAATTTATTCATTATATAATAATAAAATAATATTTGCTGTCATATTTACCAATATACCAACTATATGTTAACTACTAATCATATTCTAATTAAATTATTGGTTAAAAAAATTATATTTTCAATAGTCATTTAAAGCTAACAATCACAAACATCTAATTAAACTCATTTAAAATTTAATATAAATGTCTTAATTACAAATTAAATTAAATTATTTTGTAATAGGAAATGTCAAGAGAAGAGAGAGTGTTCCAAAAGTAATAATAAAAAATGTATTTGGTTCATCTATGGTATATAGCAAATATGACTTTTGTTTAAGATATACTGTAGCAAAAACTGTTCAAATACTTTGCATAATCCAATGCAGGCCATATTTTGTTCCAGTAGCTCCCTACATGCAATTTTTTTTTTCACCTTTGGCTAATCCAATAAGGTTGCTTTTAAACCCGTTAAATTTTTTTACTCAAAATTATAATTATATCATTTTTAACGTTAAAACAAAAAAATATCATAACCTTATTTTGTATTTCCTAACTCTCTTTCAAACCCTCATTGCCTTAGTTTTCAGTTGAGTCAGATCTTACGAGTTACGACTGTCTTTCACATTTCCTCTGAATTATAATTTTGGTGTTTTTATTATTTGGATTGTAATTTTAAACTTACGTAATTAGTTTTATATTTTAAGGAGATATTGTGATAACTTTTATGTAAAATTATGTTAATCAGGTCCAATGAATTATTTGAGTCCATTCAACCCATTTTATAAAAATGGGTTGAAATGAATCGTATCGATATATTTTTAATTAATTCATAACGGGTCAAAATGGATCATATTGTGTTAACCCGTTATTTTAATGGATCTTTGTTAATGTTTAAAAATATGACCCATTAAGTTTAACGGGTCGTATTCGAATTGACTAATATTGTATAATATATACGACTTGATACGATATGAACACAATCCGTTAATACAATTTACCACTCCCGAATGAGAGTTGGGGTGGCTAACACCACAATAAATCTTTTTTAAGAAAATTATATCCCTGGTGTAATTCTCTTTTATAACAAGTGAAATTCAGTTCCGCCTTTTTTCTCATTTTTTTATAAATAAAACTTGCTATAGTGGCATTAAACATTGTCAATTTTCTATTTTAAATATTAAAAAAGTGATGAATATCATGTCGGAAGGGGATGTAGCTCAAATGGTAGAGCGCTCGCTTTGCATGCGAGAGGTACAGGGTTCGATCCCCTGCATCTCCAGTTAGCTTTTTTAACTTTTTGTCTCTGGGGGATCTTCTTGACTTTACTCCTCTCGCTTTGTTTTTGGTTGGATAATTGGGTTTACTTCCTCACTTGGCGCTTTTATCAGCAAACTTGAAACTAGTTACGATTGCTTTTCATCTCTCATTGCGTCGCCCACTGCTCACACGACACAATGTCTGTTCCTCTCTTCAACCTCGCTCCCAATCTGACAGTTTCAAGGCTTTGCTTAGGTAGCTACTTCTGCTCTTTTATGGCAGTCGCTACTCTCGAATTCTTCAAACCGAGATTAACTTTATGCACTCATATTTTTTTTGTTTTCCTCAGGAACCATGACTTTTGGTGAACAAAACAGCTTGCCCCAGTCCTTTCACCTTCTCGACGAAGCTTTCAGTGCCGGAATCAACTTCTTCGACTCTGCAGAAATGTATACCCCTTTATCCCTTAAGGTTCCTTTCTGGATTCTTGTTTTTTTTTTTGTTTTTCTGTTTTTTTGAAAGGCTTTGTTCTTTTTCAAGTTCGGCTCTCTGCGGCTACGCCCATGTATATATTATAATTCTGGATTTTTACCTATTAAAAAAAAAATAAATAAATAAAAATTTTGGACGCCCTTCTTAAGTTCTATGTGCTTTTTAGATTCAACTTCTGGGTACGTTGCTATGTTTGTAGGTATCCAGTGCCTCAGCGTGCTGAGACTCAGGGTAGGAGCGAAGAGTACCTGGGCCGTTGGGTTAGAAATAGGAAAATTTCTAGGGATCGCGTCGTCTTGGCCACGAAGGTCTCAACTCAACTCTAAAGCTGTTGACTTTTATAGTGTATGGCTTACTTCTGGGGTAGCCTATTACTGAGTTAGTCCCAAAGGGGTCATCTTTAATGTATTTGCTTTATTGCTTTGCTCTGAAGTTTTATCTTCCCTTCTGTATTTGCTTTAGTCACTTATCTGTATGAAGATTGAAGACCAAAATTTCAATACTAGTATATGACCAATTTCACAATTTGTTGAGGGTTTCTATAGTAGTCCCCTGTGAAAATTTCTGCTCTGTATGCGATTGCTCTCAGTTAGACGTGCTCTTAGGATCGGTAAAACTAAAATGTCACAGAAATGTACAATTTTGTGCTATTTTTTTAGGCAATTGTGAAGGCATTTCAATCTGAATTTCTTTTGTCAAATTTAGTTTTTGCTCCATAATTATTTCTTTTGGGTGAGGGGTAAAACACTGAGGTATATTTCTAGATTAAGGTGAGAGATTTTGTACCGGTCTGACCCTAGTGTACTACTGTAATGACAGTAAGGCTGTATAAAGTAGGAAATTTGTGAGCTTTAATAGACAGTTATGATCCATGTTACTTTTTGATAATCATTTGAAATTCGAGCTTTGAACATTGTGAATTGTTTCTATCTAGGTGACTGGACCATCTGGGCAGATGACTTGGATACGAGGTGGGCCAATGTGCTTAGATGCCTGGAATATTACCAAGGCCATTGACAACAGGTTTGTTTTTACACCTACTTATGTGAAGTTTTTGTAAGCCCGAATATCTTGTATTAATGCCATCAGATGGACTAAACTAGTGAGAAATTAGTCCTAATTGTTTGCATTTTATATACGCAATATATGTTGGCCAGCTTGCTATTTTCTTTTATTTTTTAATTCTTATTACATTGAGGTATTTGTTAGTCCCATCCACACCTACTCCCATGCCCCTGGGTAGTCATCTCTTGGTTCTCTTGTATGATGAAGATAATCTCTCATGATTTCTTGTCTTGTCTTAGCATGTTTGCTCAGACATACTTAGTTCAGTCTACAGTAGATTCAAGTTTTGGACATCTACATTCTTTTATAAGTAATAATTCTTTTATATAAGGTGCAAAAGGCACAACTGAAGTAGACAGGAAGCATACAAGAGAGACATCTATCTAGAAGGAAATGGACATTAACATTCTTGAAACTAACCAGTCCTCCAAAAGAATGCTCTAGTGTATGTAAATGCTTTTTTTTTTTTTTTTCTTTTTTTTTTTAAATTTTATTTTGATAAGTAAAATGAAAATTTTATTGATACGAATGAAGTAGACGAAGCCCGTGTACACAGGAAGTATACAAAAGAACACCTAAATACATTCTAGGACCAAAAAATAAAGACAGAAAATCATGAACACTAGTTCCATTAAGCACAATGGCTGAGAGCCAAAGCAATAAGGTGTGTACAAAAAAGTTCCGAAGTTCCTCCAACGTGCGCTCCCTATCTTCAAAGCATTGATCATTTCTTTCCATCCAAATACACCACTTAATGAACAAAGGAATCATCCTCCAAACTGCAGCCACCTGGGGGCAGCCTTGGATATTCTTCCAGCAGGCTAATAAATCCATCACCCTCAAAGGCATAACCGAAGCCACACCAATTCTTTTTTTTTTATTTTTATTTTTTATAATTAAGATAACATTTTATTAATAGAAGTAAATAGGCATAGCCCAAGTATACAGGAGGTATTCAAACAGTAAACACCTAGGTACATAAAAAGGAGCTAGAAAGAGATTTCAGAAAGTCATTGAAGCATGCTCCATTAAGAACACAAGAAGATGCCCAAAGAAATAAAGAATGGAAGAAGAAACTTCTAAGCTCATCCAGAGAACGTTCCATGTTTTCAAAACGTTCCTAGTGTATGTAAATGCTATTCCATCTTGACTGAAAAAACATTGATTTGGAAGCATAAGTTGCCATTTGACTATCTCTGAACTAGGTTTTGTACTCCAATATGATATCCACACTAATGGGGCCTAAAGAGTGTGGGATGATATTTCTCCAACATATAGTATTATCGGTGGCCATTGCCTATGCTTCCCAAAATAACATTAAGCAAAAGTTATACAATGTCTTCTGTTTTTATTCAATAAGTAAATGTAAATTTTGTTAATTATAACAATGGGCGAAGCCCAGGTACACAGATACAGGCAAACATCTAGTTGGAATTAGAAACCGATACAAGGAAATCATGAGACTCAGTTCATTAAAATCTGAAGTTATTGCCCAAGGAACAGAGATTTTGATAGGTGCCCAGAGGAACAGAGTTTTATAGAAGAAAGTGTTGAGTTCATCCAGTGACCGTGCACAATCTTCTAAGTTTCTCTCGTTTGTCCTCCGTATACACCACAATAGACAAATGGGGACCATCTTCCACAGCAGCAATTTGTGTTGCCACTAAAACCCTCTCTTGGCAGCAAAGAGATATACTGCATTTTTTTAATAGAAATAGGCATAGCCCAAGTACACTGGATTTGTACAATAGAAAAAACCTAGAACTCATGCTGAAGTTATACAATGTTATATTTGGTGTTAGTATGATATTTTTACCTAAGAGTTACAACCCATGGTTTCTTTTAATGGAATTGTTATAGCATTATGGAGGATCAGATGTTTTACAGTTATTTTTAAGTAATTTGTATCATGGTCTGATGAGTTATTTATTGTATTGGTGCAGCTTGCTGCGCATGCAAACTGACTACATTGATCTTTATCAGATTCATTGGCCAGATCGGTTTGTATGTGGATCTTTACCTCAAATATTTGTAGGCATTAAAGTAGCTGCATGGCTAGGCACAATTTTTGCGGATATATGAAAAAAATAATGCTCATCTTTCAGTGTTTTTTTTTTTTTTTCTATCACACCAACCCAATGTTGTACTCTTGAATTAACTAATGGCTGATTTTGTAGCTATGTTCCCATGTTTGGAGAAACTGAATATGATCCAATCCGACAGTTCAGTTCAGTTGGCATAGAGGAACAACTTGATGCTCTTGGCAGAGCTGTTGATGCTGGTAAGGTGAGTGATGATATCATCGGTTTTGCCTCTATATTTTTCTGTAGATAACGTGAACTTTCGAAGTATAATGGAAATTTTTGTTTGTAGATCAGATACACTGGTCTCAGTAATGAAACCCCATATGGTGTCATGAAGTTCATTCAGATAGCTGAAAGGGCTTCTCGTCGTCCTAGGATAGTATCAGTACAGGTTGTGTGAGTCATCTGGTTCAGAACCGTGAGGCTTCCTGTTCTGTTTTCTTATTCCTATTCCTCCATTTCTCTTGCTATTTTTCTCTCTTTACTTTGTTGATTACAAGGCTTATGTACAACTCATTGTCTCTTTGATAGAACTCATACAGCTTGCTTTGTCGAACTTTTGATTCTGGAATGGCTGAGTGCTGTCACCATGAGAGGTAGTCATGTGTTTATGTCAATGTATTGATGATTTAGGGTGGAATTTAAACTGATCTTATCGTGTATGAAATGACATTTAAAATTTGCTCAACTTACACAAGCTAATTTCTGAATAAAGCTGTTTTAAAAAAGGTTATGGCATTCAGATATAGTTACGTGGAGTTTCTTGGGTTTATGACTATTAATTAAACATGTTGAATATGTTGGCATCATTGGAATCGTGAAAGTAATGTTCAGGGTGTTTGAAGTAGCAACATGATTCAATGAAGGCCACTTGGCATAGTCTTATTAGTAGTCATACCAACTCCGAGGCTTAGAAGATGGTCCCTTATGTCTCATTTGGTGTACTTGGTGGAGCACAATGCCTGGATTTTTGAAGATTGGGAGAGGACAGCAATAGAGTTACGAGTCCTTATGTTCAATTCTCTTTATCTATCGATGGCAGCGCACATTAGTTTCAGCTCCTATAGCTTTCTAGAATTTATGGATTTGTGTTCTTTTTCTCCTTCCCTATAGTTGGGTGTTTCCTATTGGGTTGTGTCCCTTTGCACTTTGAATAAAATTTTCCATACTTATAAAAAGCAGCTGCCTCTGGCTTCAAGAGAAGATTTACTATTTGATTCAATATGCACTGCGTTGGTGCTTTCCCACTTGTATATGGAATTCATTGCTAATGATTTCGAATTTAGTTTACATATCCTCTTTTTCCGGAGTGGTGCAAGAAGGATTAAACTAAAAAGAAGTGATTTGTGGACGTGATTATTATTGATGGGAACCAGGAAAATTAATTAATGATACTTAAACTTGGGACTTCGAAGATGTATATAGGGGCAAGGATTTTTCTGCCAGGGATTATTGACCTCCTTTTCATTATATTTTTAGGATCAGCTTATTGGCCTACAGCCCCCTGGCAATGGGCATTCTCTCAGGGAAGTATTTTTTGCCTGATGGGGGTTCAGCACATGCTCGGTTGAATCTTTTTAAAGGTTACTAACCAAATTACCTACATGAATACTTGGCAATTATCTGCAAAATACTAGTGAACTTTTCTCATGTGGAGCTGTTGTTTTGTTCATCCTTCTCAGGTAGGTATTCAGAAGGGGAATCGAGGTATAACCTGTCCAATAACATCATAAAAGCAGCTAGCATGGTAAGCAGATGCTCATCAGATTTTATTTTAGTAGTCTGAGGGGCTTATTAAGAAGCTGCATAGGTTTTTTTTTAAAAACAGTAAATGTAATTGATTCAATCTCATCAGGTCGTGACATCCAAGTCCCCAAAGAGTATTTGATAGATACACCTAAACATTAGAAGAAAAAACAAAGAAAGTCCTGATATCGAAGATCATTTTCCCAAATATGACTGACCACCCAAAGAAACAGGGTTTTAGTGAAAATAAATAAATTCTAGTCATCCACTAATTTCTTAGTCCTCAAAGCAGCAATCATTTTGTTCTCTCCATGGACACCACATTAGGCAAGAAGGAATCAATTTCCTTGAAACTTTACAATGATGCGATGAAACTATCCTCTCCAACGTGCAAGAAGATCCACTACGCTTCTAGGCATGACTCGAGTCACTCCAAGTAGACTGAAAGTATAATTCTACAGAGCATTTGTCACTTCACAATGAAGCAAATGATGATCAACAGTTCACTTCTATGGTACATACAAGTTACAATACCAGGCAATCACCAATTGTCCAATGTGGGAAATGGCGAATTTTGCCTATGGCAGAGAACAAAAACTCATGAACAGTCCCTCATTAGGTACAATAGCAGAGAACCATTGAAGCAAGGAGAATGCAAAAAATTTCCAGATTTCCTCTACAGTGCGCTCCTTATTATTAAAATACCGTTCATTCCTTACCAGCCAAATACATCACATAATGCACAAAGGAATCATCTTCTGCGCAGTTGCCACTTGAGAACAATTATGAAGCCTATTCCAACACTCAAGTAAGTCCACCACTTTCTTAGGCATTACCCAAACCAGCCCAGCTCTACTAAATATACCATCCCATAAAGCTTTAGCTACCTCACAATGTAAAAGCAAATGATCTACTGATTCACCATATTTCTTACACATGAAGCACCACTCCATAAAAATCATGTCACGCTTCCTCAAATTATCAATCGACAATATATTCCCAAGTGTTGCAGTCCAAATAAACAAGGCAACTTTGGACGGCACATGAACTCTCCAAATACCCTTCCACGGAAAAGAAGGTGGTCCTGAACAGTCAACACACCTTATAATATGACCGAACCGAAAACTTTTTACTCCCTGTATGCTTCCATAATATTCGATCCACATCTCATTTTCTCCAATATGCAGAGAATACAAAAAACTGAAAAAATCTGCAACCTCTTTCATCAAGTTCCCAATCCTGAACAGCTCTAGTAAAACTAACATCCCATTGCACAGCTCCATAGATCGGATCAACAAATCTGAAACAGATGCCTGCTTGATTAGCAACCATTCGAAAAATAGTCGGAAACACTCTAAAAAGAGCACGTTCACCACACCAAACTTCAAACCAGAAATGAATTCTTGAACCCTCTCCAACATCAAACTTAATTTGTTTCAAGAAATCCTCCCACCCCTTTCTAATAAATTTCCAAAGACTCACATTGTAAGTCCCCCCAATCTCCTTAGAACACCAATCCCCCAATCACCCCCATATTTCCAATCAGTAACCTCCCTCCACATCGATTCCCTTCCATTTGAAACCTCCACAGCCACTTTCCCAATAAAGCCTTATTAAAAATACTCAAATTTTGAACCCCTAAACCTCCAGTAACAATGGGACAGCAAACTCTATTCCCGCTCACAAGATGAAATTTATTCTCCTCTCCCACACCTCCCCACAAAAATGCTCTAAATAAATTCTCAATTCGATTCGCCACACCTATAGATAATGGGAGTAATGAAAGAAAATAAGTGGTAAAGTTGGAAAGTTTACTTTTGATAAGAGTGATTCTACCCCCCTTTTGATAAATATAGCCGCTTCCAACCCGCCAATCTTTTCTCAATCTTCTCTACAACCCTATCCCAAATATTCTTAGCCTTGAAAAAGGCCCCCCAATGGAAGACCAAGATATTTCATAGGAAGAGAGAAGCAATTCTACAACCCAAAAGTTCCGCCGAGCAGTTGATATCCCTCACATCCTCCACCAGAACCCAAAAGTAAAATCTTTATTAATGATTAATTGTTGACCAGTAGCAGAAATAAAGACTGGTCTGAAACTTGATTGGGAAATGGTGATTGTTTAAGCTGATTTTTCTGTTAAGACTTGTTTGAATCTGATTATCACATACCATTGTATAGCAATTAATGGCTTGCACTGTCTTTTCAAAGCAATGAAGAATACATACTTTTCGTGTATTTTGTGGATCTGTGCCGCTTTCATTGTTTAGGTTACCAATATATTTTCAAGTCTGCCCTGTGCATGTTGATCTGACTGATTCCTCTATACTTTCTCTCTGTGGGCAGGAGTATCTTCATATTGCTGGAAAATATGGTCTTCATCCTGTATCCCTTGCAATTGGTTTGATATCCTTCCTCTCACTCTCTCATGCCATGTATACCCATTTAAATAAAAAAAATATCATGCCATCTATGAGTGCGTGTAGATATGTTCTTCAATATGGTGATTAATTTTTGTAGCTTTCCCACTTGTTGCCAATTTCCCTTTTACTTCATAATTCTATGAATCTCAGGGCACTCTATGAGTTACTTCTAAATATGATGGAAGTTGCTGTTGCTATGCATGCGAATAATCATCATATGACTGATCATTATAAAATATGACTTCGGTTGATGCCGTGGCACAGCACTTATGGAACTAACCATTCAGATCGCCATAATGAGAGGAAACCATTGCCCATAGCCACAAGGGATAGGGTTTGTTGTCTAGACTCTGGACTAGTTTTGACAACTCTTTTTCTATTTCTTTTTTTATCAGTAAATAAAAATTTTATTAAAATAGGCGGAGCCAACTACACTGGATATATACAAGAGTGACACCTACGCATGAGTGTCTAAAGATGCACGGAAATAATGTATGTTCATGCCTTTAAAGTTTATTACAATCGACCAATTGAGTAGAGTATGAAAAATAAAGTTCTAATCTCGTCCATTGTATGTTCACGATTCTCAAAACCTCGACCATTCCTCTCCATCCGTATGCACCACCATAGACATATTGGTACCATCTTCCACATAAATGCAATTTGAGTGGTACCTCGGATGCCTTGCCAGCTGGCCAAAAAATCAATGACCCTTCGTGGCATCACCCAATGGAGCCTTGCTCTAGCAAATATATCATTCCTCAAACTCATGGCTACATCACAATGCAGTAATAACTGATCTACCGACTCTCCGCTGTTCTTGTACATATAACACCAATCCAACACCATGATTTGGTGTTTCCGTAGATTGTGTAAGGTGAGAATCTTCCCTAATGAAGTTGTCCATACAAAAAAAGAGGCTTTTAGGGGAACCTTGGTCCTCCATATGTTCTTCCATGGAAATGATCTTGTAGAATGTTTCATAAGGGACTTATAATACGAATGTACACCAGATTAAAGACATCTGTAAAAGTGTCAATTTCTCAGTCTTGGGCAGCTCTAAGGAACGTGATATTCCATTGGGGAGAGCCACTAGAAAGGTCCATGAGGTTTGCTACTGAAGCCTCCTGTCTTCGTGTGATGCTGTAAATTGTTGGATAAGCTTCCTTGAGGACTTGATCTCCACACCATAAATCAGTCCAGAATTTAATTTTGGAACCATGCCCAACTGCCAAACGTGTGTATCGATGGAGGTTTGTCCAGCCTCTTCGGATGTGTTTCCAAAGCTCCACCCCATGAGGCCAGCTCACCTCATTCGAGCACCATCCTCCCCACAATCCACCATATTTTAAATCTATGATAACTCTCCACGAAGCTCCCCTCTCCTCATGGTATCTCCTTAGCCACTTACCCAATAAAGCCTTGTTGAAAACCAACAAATTACGAATTCCCAACCCACCTTCACATATTGGGGTACAAATTGTAGCCCAATTCACCAAGTGAAACTTGAATTCTTCATCTATTCCCTTGCACCACCTCCACC